>JAUESF010000014.1:12893816-12904863 GCA_032274765.1 Malacoctenus tetranemus | reverse complement strand
CAATTCACAATTACCGGTTGTATGTCTGACTACATTCTTTTAGGGTTAGCATAGCATGCTAGCCTAAAACGAAAGCTCATAAGACTTTCGAAGTGATCCTGGGTGCGTTCATAAACTGCCACGTGCCCCAGTGTAGGCTGTTCAGTAGCCTTTCAGTGGTTCGTAAATTGACAACAGTGTTTCTATTGAAGTGCATCATAATCTGACAGTGTGGGAAGGAGAAGCAGGATCACTCAAAGACGTTTGTCCTACACCGTCAGAAAATACATTTTCTTACCTCTGTGAATATCGGTCTCGTGAATCAGCTTCTTCTTTGTGGGGGATTATTCTGTTGTGAAGTGTGCTCCTACAGCTCGCACGAGAACGAGCAGAAGAGTGCTGCAGTTCTGTGTTTTGGCCACATGTGGCAGTCTTTAAAGTACAGGTAAGGCTGAGATGACGGTGACAAAATTTACAAAAACACAATCATACATCTTATTAGTTGTTTCAGACTTAAAAATTGAGAAGATCAGTGAAGTTGGAGATCTGCAGCATCACTCACACAGGTTAAAATCAAGTGCTTGCTGTTTAAACTAAAGTTGTTTAATGTGGACAAACAAGGTTTAACTTCAATACTTATTTTACCCCTGCAAAGCTGTCAAAGAGAGGTCAGTTGAGGTTGACCGAGCATCTGATGAGGACGCCCCGTATTTACCTTTGGAGGTGTAGCGGGCACGGCTGACTGGAAGAAGGCCGGGGGATCCCAGCAGGACACACTGGGGACAGTTTATCTCCTGGTTAGTCTGGGTGTCGCCCACAGAAGCTGAGGGGAAAATGCAGAGAACAAAGATGTCTGGGCTTCTCTGCTCTCCCTCTGGCCACTGTGACTCCATGTAGACCACGCAGCAAAGAAGATGGGCTCTGTAATGGTCTGCTGACCTCAATAGGCTAAGGTCTGATGACTACACTTTGACTGCGGTTTTTCAACAAAAGTTAAGTGGATTTCTGATTTTTCCACTGGGTGAAGCAAAGTTTCTGTATGACAAGCAAACTCAATACAACACTGAGGCCCAGAACTGATCAACTCATACAACGAATGCAAGAAATATGTCACATTTTTTTCAGAATATACTCTCTTTTCTTACAAAGTCCCCAATTACCTAAAAAACACGCCTTTAACCTGGGGTAAAAAGTTGAATTATTTGGGGGAAACAAACCCAACCAAGAGGCATAAGAAGAACATTAAAGAGCCCAGGCCCCTGAAGTGGGGTCTTCCCAAAAAAGAAGCTGACAGCTATCCCCCTGCAGCCCTCTTTTCTCACCTTGTGATTGATTTGCAACCTGTAGTGTGTGTTTGCGTGTGTCCTGCTCTTCACCTGTGTTGGTTTGCATGAAAATGTTTCGGAAGAAGCACATTTCAAAAGATTTATGGATTTTTTTTGTGTGTGTAGCAGAATAAGGTGTTTTTTTGTGTGTTGAACCAGTGCTGCTGGCAGGTCTCTGCAATCAAATTCAAACTGACTGACATGTACTGATGTTACTTATGCAACTAAAACAATGCGGGTGGAGAGGGAAGTGCACCTTTTCCAAGGGGAGGGGGTTGAAAGGTTGGCGGTGTCAATGCGGGATGCAGAAAACACAGCTTCCGCACGTCAAACCTCGCTGAACTCTGGACGCGGCTGACAGTTTAGATCCTCCTATACAATTCATCACAGCGCACAAAGTTCCCGCTCAAGTGGAAACGAGAAAATTGGCCTAATGATTTTTTTCCCCTTCATGTTACATGCCATTCTTTAACGATGTGTGAAACTGTTCGATGTAAATATCGCCAAGATTTTCATTATTTACCAGGCAGCTGTTGACGTAACAGTCGGTTGCTCGGTGAGGAGGATATAATGTTATTTTTTACTGTGAGAAAGCAGAGTGCAAGATGTTTTTCACCGAACATAGGCAATGCATTAGAACACAGTGTGAAAGGACAGGTGAGAAGCAGCATTGGACACAGCTCAATTATCACTGAGCAACATTTGTTTTCCAAGGAAACAACAGCACAAAACCATGTCGATAAAAACCTTGTCGCGAACATTAAATCAATTAGTTTTTGTTCGACGTGAGCTGCCGGCTTCGTTGGGCATGACACCGTGATAGTTCAGATCATCTCTGTGACGCTGCGGTTGATTTTTCCATTTGATTAGGACACAGTTAGTGTTCGACCTTTCACCACAGTCGCCTCCAGACATTCTTTTAAAACACACCCGATTGCCACAGGTCTTTCTGAAACCATCACACTGCTCACAGCTGCGTCAGTCTTCCAAGACCTTGAAATACAGAGCTGCACCTCTCAGATCTTTGCGCCGACACCCTGCGTGTCAAACAATTGATTTTAAAATACCACCACTGGTTTTGTGAGGCGCTGAATGGTTTAAGGCCAGGATATTTTTTTCTGATCCGCTGCTATTTTGTGCACCGTCCGGACCTCCCAGATCTGCTTAAAGTCCCCAGAGCCAAAACAAAGCACAGAGAGGCAGCATCTCGTTTTCTGTGAGCTGTGCATCGGGGATAAACTTCCAGAAAACTTGCACTCCACTTCAACTCTCAGTTCTTTTGAATTACATCTGTTTTGTTTGCCTGTGTCTTCAGCTTATTTTATTTTGAAAGTCTTTTTTTTTTACATGCCGTCATAATCCATTTCTGTGTTCTATTTAAGGCAATTTGTTGAGATGTGCTATACAAATGAACTTGACTTATGTTAAACTCTGCAAATGGATTCAGGTACATCCTTTGAAAGCTCGCCGTCTCCCTGTCACAGAGCAGCAATGTGATTTCTGGAGCCGTAATCCACTTAACACCTGCTTGTCTTCTTGCGCAGTGATCTAAAACACCACAGTCGGTAAAAGCTGAAGTTGCGAAAACTTTGAACACAACACCTGGGGTCAGCTCTCCAACTGATATTGGATCGGTCGGCATGGTAAATGGTGTATTATCGACGTTTTGAAAGCCTGTTTTTGCAGACCGGGCTTTCATTGACATTTCGCGCATCTCTATGTGTATACAGCTTCTCTCCCCTTTAACTGACTCACCTCAGGACGCTGCAGCAGGATTCAATCCAACCCAATGTCTATAACCTGTTTCCCATCTCCCACCACTCCTTCCGCTGTTTTTTTGCACTTACCAGAACAAAGAGAGGCGTGGAAGAGAAGATTTAGCTGGATCCCGAGGCGATCTTCGCCCGTAACTCACCCTAATTAATGTAATAGGTGGAAATGAGAGCCCTTTTGGTCCATGAAATATAGCCCAGGGTTGGGTGCCGTAGCAGGTGCTCGTGCTCGTCATTGTCATTATCAAAGAAGAACACGGTTAAACGAAAGAATTAAGGTCGTGACTCCGGTATCTTCGCTCTGATTCATGTTAGTCCGCCGTCCGGGGATTTGAACCGTGGTTCTTTGAAGACCAACTTCAATCATTTTAATGAGTTCATCATAACGCGGCTGACTGTGATGTCCCCGATGTCACTGCCAGGTCCGCGCTGAATGTATTCCATTGTTGCATCCATTGATTCGCTCCCCTCTCTGATACATTCATTTTTAATGATGCAGGTCTCCACCTCGCCCCTCTGAGGCAATCAAAAAATGACACATCGGGTCCACAGGGCTGCGCAAACCCTACACAGCCATATGTAGGTTAAAGGTGGCATAAATCCCTTAAATATGGTAGTCGTTGTCTATATTCGGGTACACGCCAAAACAGCCTCCTGTTCCCTGTGAAAGTAATTAGCTTATGAGGAATTTCTCACAGTTCTGAAGCCTGTCAAAGCTCAGTTTTCATGTGAAGTCCCATTTATGTGCATCTACTTTTTGCCTGACACGTTTTGTCAGTGAAGGTATACATGGATTATGTTTTCAGGCAATGGATTTTCCAGCGCGGGGCGAGCAACCTCATTGGCTGTTGCACGGGCGGATCAGCAGGCATACTAAGCAGAGGGTGAGAGACACCGTTCGCATGCTGGTTTTAGGCAAAGGTAAGGCAACGATGAAATCTAAAAGATAATGTACAGTGATGCCGATTGCTCCGGGTCATTACCATATCAAGACGAGAGGCTGACATGCACTCAGTCGGAGGTTCTGCTGGAAGTCATGAATGTTGAAAGTTAAAAGACAGGGTGGAAAATCAGCCAGGTATGGCGAGATATGATATCAGTTGAAAGAGAGGCGAACCCACTCGGAGCGTCTCTCTTGGAAAAGCATCATCGCTGTCAGACTCAGTTGTTTGCATGAAACGAGAATGAAAACACAATATCAAGAGTAAATACTGGCCTTTTCCACCTCTGCCCGGCTGACCAGTCACACTGTGAAGTGATTCCGTGCATCGAATCGTTGGCCTCTAAAAGTTACACAAAGGGAGAGGGAAAACAGGCTGCTTTGAAGCTATTTCACCATCTGACAAGCATTTTGAATGTACTCTCCCTTTAGGAGATTGCTGCAATGCAACCGAGTGTGTGAGGCTGCACTCTGACACAGTGGCGCTTTGAACTGAGAGCTCTGTATGTTCACATGAAAACATGAAGCAAAAACGTTTATCATCTTGCCTCTGTAATTTAGCACGCTACCGTGCCGACAGCCTGAGCTACAATACGTCCATGTATCCATTCCTCCCTTTTCCTTTTTTTCCTACTTTCCTCATTCGTGTTGGGTTGCAGGCACTGCAGCCAAAGTACAGCCTGGACAGGTCACCTGCAAATGGTAAATGGACTTACGGTGCATTTTTAGCGCTTCAGCAGTCTCAGTGTATTTGATTCATGACTCGTCATATTCACTCATTCTTATACACGTGCGCTCACCCACACTATGACGCCAATGTCAAAAGCCACTCGAAGCAACGGGGACTTCAATGTCTTGCTCAAGGACCCTTTGACACATTGAGAAGCAGCGATGGGAGTCAAACTGCTGATGCTGGTATCAGCAGTAACAACCTGCCCATCATGGATTAAAGGTGCAGTGAGTAATCTCGGAGGCATTTAACAGAGCAGAAGTAGCACATAAAGTTATATGTGTATGCGAAGTGTGATAAAATAAGTGTAAGATCATTCCCATGAAGCTTTCTTTTCTCTTTTTATTAAGAAAGAAAAAGATTTTTTATATTTACATTATTGTGGGGCGCTTACATATGGAGGCTGACATTCTCAGTCTGAATATTATCTACGGGGGAGGTTTGGGGACAGAAAGGGCAAAACTCATTTTTTTTATGTACGAGCCTGACTGCTGGTCCTGAAACCCACCAGGGAGGCAGAAGAAGAGCAGGAGCATTTTTTGTTTTGGAGGGGAGAAGAAGACAGATGGTGGTTGTTGAAGAGAAAGAAATATGTTTTGTAATAAAGGATTGAATTTATAGTTCTGTCTTCTGGGCTTGCCGATGTGACACTTTAGTGACCGAGGAGCTCGTTCTGAAACGCGACCCCCAGTTGTGGCCAAAATTTCCCCGAAAATTCTACAAAATGGACCTTTTAAGGTTGAATTTGAATAGTTCAGGTATCACTTGTTTTGCCTGCTGGTTGATGACAGCGAGTCAGGGTGTCGTTACCGATGCCAGTGTTCTCACTTCGAGGCTTATGTTGCATTCCAGTAGTTGTTAGAACAAAGAGGACACTGTGTTAGTGTTTCTCACAAAAAGCAGGCTTCTCACTTTGACGTCTATATTTGTTTCCGTCTTGCAATGTTGTGACTGACTGGAAAGATACATTGTATTTGTTAGGAGGACATTACATAATTCTAAATCAGAAGTCTGTAAGCATTTTTCAAGCGGCATCATCTGCATGCTGATCGTATTTGAGATTTCATGCAGCTTGGAGAAAATATTCCTACCCCATAACTCTGCTAAACAGTCACATCCAGGTCACTGATTATCGAGTCCTATTTGTGCAGAAGCCTGAACCCCAACAGCAGTTTAGAAATCATTACTCTAATTAGATTACAGAAAATGAGACCTCTTTTGTTTGTAACAGGCTTTCTCGCACCAAACACCGACGTAATGTCGCAGACTCTGCTTCTCACTTTCCTGTCAGCGGTGGGGGGGAAGAAAGTGGCGAGAAAATGTTTTATGGTTGTGATCGGGTGCGGCGGATAAAAATACGCAGCCGAGGGGATGCGGGGCGGTTACAGCAGTCAGCGTCGTACGAACTGGTGGTTAATTGCATTTTGGAGGCAGAGGACTCAAAAAGGACGCGCACGCATCTTCACACGTGATGCAAATGTGAATGGACACACGTGGACCCCAAAGATACGCAGAGGCTCAGCGACAGATGCGTTTTGTATTCATTACCTTCCAGGGTCACTGCATTCATTTCCATCAATGTCCTGCGTACCTACACCAACATCACTGATTACTCGCAAATGTTTCTATTGTTCTGTCTCTCTGTCATATGTCAGTGGGTGGTCCGAATGTCTGCAAAATTGTAACCCCTGACAATCGTATGTGACTGAATATCTGATCTTTGTTGTGGCCAATTTAATGGCAGAGCTGTTGCACGTGCACGCATGAGATTATACATGTGTACCTAATGAAGTCAGTTCATCCCCGCAGCACAATGTAGCACCTCTGAGGTGACAATGTGACTCTTTATTCTTTGCGCGGTGTTGATTAGCTTACATGTAGTATTTTTGACTGTATCACAGGCTGCGCATCGAAACACCAGACAAAGTTTTTAAGAGGACTTGTGCATTTTTAATAAGCCCCCGTATCAACCCCATTTCGCATTAAAAAGAGACCCAAATTTTCATTACAAGCAGGATAAGAAGGCCTGTTTTTTTCTTCCTTTAACAACCCAATTAAACAGACCACTTACCACGGCATATGGGTATAATCTGATGCAGCTTTATGCATAACTCACACTCAAATGAGAACTCACCTCGTCTTTGTAAGCTGGTCCCATAACAGCACCAAATTAGCGTTGGACTTGTTAGTGTCCGTCATGACTTACAGTGTGTGACAGCAGCTGTGACTGGAACTCTGATTTCACTTATTTTCCCACATTTTTATGATTCTATAAAGAAACGCTGGAAACTAATGAACAATTGAATCAGATTCGACTGCATCACAATGTAATTAAAACAGAGTCAGTTACAGAATAATAAAACCGGGAACACTGAGAAGCTTTCAATGAAGCAGATCCCTTTCATCACAACAATATATTTACAGGTGCTTTTATGTGTTTGAAGAAAATCCAGGTGAGCTGCAACTTTCTGGGATATACAGATGCTCTGAAAAAAACAGCTCCGTGCTTTGAAAGTGACAATGACTTTGTTTGTGTCATTTTTTTTTCGGTTGCAAAAGATCCGTTTGAAATCATTGTAGAACAACGCAGACAGTGTTTCTTTTTGTTGCTTAAGCACACCCATGTGAACGTCATATTTTATTTATAGAGCCTGAAAAGTGTGCCACAGAGAAGGCTCGCCTTATACGTCAGGCTTCAAAAAACTGGATGGTGCTCATAAAAGTTTCAGCTCCTTTCAGAATGAAAGAGTTCAGACATGTTGTCTTTAATTATTTCATTTCACATTAAAAGTTGGAAAACATTCACTGCATATCCAAAAACGGGGAATATTTCTTAGTGCATTCCACGGGTATCCCCTTCTGGACCCTCTATCTCCATTCATAATACATGTCAGAAAGTTTGGCAATGCCCCAGTAACCATATCCGAGTGGCTTTTCTTTGAGATCAGATCCCTCGCTTGATGCAAATGTGATTACATGCTAACTATCTGACTCTCGCCGAACAAATTCGCTGCCAGTTGGGGGGGAAAAAAAAATACGAGTGTTTTTCATGGCAGGAGCAAATGGCTACTTCAGAATCACGCTGTGCAGCACAACCACGTTTTAAACTTGCAGCTATAACAGGTCTCAGAAGACCTCTGGGTGGTTTTCAGATCAGATCACAGTCCTGTGAAGTCGGAAACCAATCAGGATGAATTTATATCAGTGTGCTTGTTGTTGAGGTACACCTAAATATGTAAGCACCGCGGTCATTATAGCGCGAGCATGCGGACCGATCAATTTGTGAAAACGTAACAACACCGAAATTTCTCATTAGCGAGACTTTGCCCTAAAATTTGTACCTTTGATGCCAGCAATATCTCTAATGCTGTCACATCAAAAATGTTCTGAGCAGCCACTGAACTCTGACAGTCTCCCAAGTGAGATGCTTGTACCTCATTTGTGACATGTTTCTCATTTCAGGCTCTCACAACAAAGCCTTACCAATGAAGCCGCATGACGATGAGGTCATGCAGTTAACAAAAAGTACCCGTGCCGCCGCCCTCACACCGAATACCTATGCATCCATAAATAGAGAGGCGATTGACGTCACAGCAAGACTCCTCGCGCGCATTAATGTGAACCTACACCAGGTTTGCGAATTCATTTCTGATGGCCTTGACAACTCTCTCTTCTCTCACACCTCCGATAAAACTTGACTGAGGAGTCTGCAAGCCTTTGTGTGTGCTTTTCACAGAGTCAAATCTCAGAGGAGCAGCAGCACGTTGTGCTATGACAGTCGAGCCTGATACGTCGAAGTCTCACACTTTTTTTTTCTCCTCCTCTTTCTCTTTTTTTTCCCTCCCCTTCTTCCTTGGCTACTGAGAATAGGCTGAGTCTTCCCAATTAGCAGTTTTCTGAAGAGGTGTTGTGACAGCCAGGGAATACAATTTACAGTTGTTAAGCTTATCTGAAGTCGCTGTCAGTGTCTAACAAAGATAATATTAAGCTTGATAATAATCCAGAAATCAATGAGGTAAAGCATTATGATGATTGATAGGACATGTTCGTATCAAAGGTGCGCTAATCCTCGCAGTGCATCTGTCCAAGCCGCTTAAACAAACCCCACTGAAATCGCCGCCTGCTTCCAGATAATGTAGACCAGTCGAAAATCATTGCTGCCTATTGTAAGCCGGCTGGAGACCTGCGCAGCTTAGCCGCGAGCAGGGAAGGAATTTTACAGTGGGGAGACAAGGAAAAAGAATGTGAGATCGCTGCTGATGTTTCCTAGAAGTGCTGTGGCTCCACTTATTATTGTCTGCCAGGAGACAACGAACAACGTGCGGGTAAAAAAAAAAAAAAGCAGTTACACGAAGCTCGAAACCTTTTTCTTATAGAGTCGTTTCTATAAACAGCAGCTCATCGTGAGGGTCTCAGGTACAAAACAGTGGCTTTATTCTTTAATTTCCTCTAAGTTCTGCAACACTTCTGGCCAAGCAGTGCGTCCTTCAATTTAATGAGTAGCTCTATCGGAGGGTAAGCAGTGTGTCTTTCCTTTTCATCAAGATTTTTGGAAAATAAATGATGCAAGAGTCTTCTGCTCTCATGTCTGCAGAGTGAAACTGAAGCGGGGAAAAAAAAGTAATCCTGCGATCGACAGAAAGCAAAGCCGAATAACAATCAATTGCTGGTCCACGAATTTAGGATAAGATTCAAGGTTAGAGCTCCCCGCAGGTGAATGAAGTCGCCCCTGGACATGCTGGCTGTTTTCAGTCTTTTATCACACTGTACAGACGAGAGGGAGGAATGGGTGTTCTCATCAGCAGTGAAGAAAATGAGCTCATCTCACAAAATGTCAAACTTTTTTTTTTTTTGAACACAGTCATCACATTTCTGCAGTCTGAGAAATGGAAAGGATTGCAGCCCTTAAATAGCCCAAGAAACTCCAACCCAAAACAAACCGAAAGTAAAGTCGCACTCCTCACGTGGTAAAGAGGGACCTTTGGACTTGGCTCAAATCACGCTGGAGGACAGACAAAAGTCTGGACAGCCTCCTCCAATAAAATGTTCTCGACTTTCCTGCTCCACTTTTTGAGGTCCCGATAAGCCTCTGGCCTTTCTCAGATTGCTTATTGTTGCGCTGTTGTTCGTGACAGAGTCAATATGCAGAGCTGACTCAGTAGCGCTGCCATATGTTATCTGGGGACACTTGGGCCGTCCTCCCTCTGTCAGCAGAAGAAGGCAGAGGTGTGATCACGTTATCCTGTTAGAGGGCTCACTCACAAGCTGGGTTTTTTTTTTATAATAATAGTGGGGATCAAAAGTTAGCATGACTTGCAGCTGTGGCCCTGATTGTGCTGAGTTTGGGCTTCGTGGGGCCAGTGGATTATATTTTCCCACACCATGTCTGACTCATGAAGGTGACCTCAGCGCGGGCCGTGCTGTGAGGCAGCCGCTATCACATCTCGCCACTGGCATCGGAAACAAAAAGACTCAAAGGTATTGATTTCTAATGGCGGCTTTAATCTTAAATGACAGCTCGCTGTGAGTGCCATTATCTGAAAGCTGCTTCAATGAACCCTATTGATTGATTTCGTCTTTTGAAATGGCAGCTGCGGGTTCAGTAAGTATATTTCTTTTATACTGGTACATCGAGTCAATATGTGGCCTTCTGCACTATTGTTCTGCTTTTTGAGGCAACTTCTTCCTCTGCTCAGTGTGACTTGGAAGTGACGTAGTCAGATGAAACGAGCGTGTCAATAGAGTGCACAACGGCATGTTCTCTATGGAGACATGCCCGCTCACTTGAAAAGGTTGACTTCATTTCATCTTTATTCACATGCCATTCACGAGTCGCCCAGATGCTGCTGATGTCCTGCCTGGGTTTTTCAGTGCCAAAAGGCTGCTGTTGTTCAGCCAGAGCGGTGGGCAAACCAGTGCTGCACTGCAGACCACCTCATTGTACTGCTGAGAGCTGGGAATGATACGAAGGGACTTAGTCATATGAAAAGAGCGGTGCACTTCAGAGCCTTGTGGTGGTAAATTAAAACCTTCATAAGTGGAGATTGACAGCACAGTTGCCTTCTGTGCTTTGGGAGTGTTGGGGAAGTGCTGCAAAATGCTGCACCTGCCTCCCTGAGCTGCAGTGCAGGGTCAGCGCTGGAGGTGGCCACCTCAGCTGAGTGTAAAATGGCCTGTAAATCACAGGCTGTACAGGACAGTGGCTGTGTTCAAGTGTGTGTGTATGTGTGTGTGTGTGTGTGTGTGTGTGTGTGTGTGTGTGTGTGTGTGTGTGTGTGTGAGAGTGAGAGAGAGAGAGAGA
>JAUESF010000014.1:12869248-12890876 GCA_032274765.1 Malacoctenus tetranemus | reverse complement strand
ACATGCACAAAGGCATCGGAGTATTATGGAGAGATCTAAATGACTAAATGTGTTCAGTTGAAGAAGAGATGTTTTCCTGGAATTCTGCACTTGAATCTATTACGAAGTCTGATAGAAACTGACCAAGATAAACTTTGTTGTTGTTTGTGCCTCCTCGAGGAAACGAGTCTCTCTGTTCTTGCAGAGCACCATGAAGTCCAACAGTTGGTTTTCCATCGAACAAAATGACAAAAAAATTGGTTTCCCCGATTTTTAGGGGCATCAGGTGACGATGCTGCTTTCGTGCTTTTCTGGAGGATATAAAAATTGACATGGATCCATTTTGTCATTTATCATAATTCAAAGGACTCGATGCTTTCACGTGTTTGCCACTTTTATTCCTGCAAGTAAGACTAATTGGGATCTCAGCCAGTCTGTATGCACAGTGTATATGTATTAGTATATACTTGGAGGAGACAGTGGATCCAGAGAGCATACATCTGATTAACACGTCAAGCAAATGTAGACAGGAGGAGTTACACTAATCATCATTCTGTGATCAATTCTGCCACGAGGCACCGAGTTTTTATGGCCCCTGTCATTTTTAAATGGAGGAAACAGTTTGAATGGGCACATCTATAATAAGATAATTACTTGCCTGCACGTCATGCTTGTGGTTCTGCAGCTGGAAACCAATGGAGGGCCAATATAAACTGTAACTCCCACTATGTAGGAAAATTAGTTTGATTTAGCCTGCTGGAGAAGACGCACTATTTTTGCCCCCGCACACGCATGCTGCAGGAGCGCCCTCCAAATGTTTACCCTGTTTATTTTTTAATGTTTATCTGTGAGCCCATTACTTAGGAGTTTGCCCTCCAGTCACAAATGGCTTTAATGATCCAACCCGGGAGTGAGCAGGTTAAGGGTAAAATAGATACTTTAAGATGAGGTTATTCAGCAGGGTGCCCAGACTTCTGTCACCACCACACAGTGTTTAAGTGGACATGAAGGACTTCTAAAAGTTTTAATTACAAACTCCTCCAGGAGGACTCCAGCCCTGCTGTGCCAGCTCCTCAATATTTCTCTCAGATATTAATGTTTACCGCCAGGGTGTAGCCGGCTACAGGTCCAGGTTTATTTTACTTTTTTCCACTCTGCTGCTTCCTCCGACCTCCTGAAGCCATTCATCAGGAATCAAATTTGTTAATCTAATTGCGGGATGAATCACCTCACCATCATTTCCCAAGGTGTCCATTTTTATAAAGAACAAAAAAAAACACACACACGAGCCTTCATCTATGAATTTGTTTTCCTGAAATCAACATTACCTCAAGTCGAGAAGCCTCCTCTCGCAAATGAATTCTGTCTTGCTTTTATCTGGTGCGCCACATAAAGATTATGTTTGCTGAAGGTTGCACACTCATGCAGAAAACACTATCAGTCCAAACTTCTTCAAACATTCGTGTGCGAGTCCATGAAAACACGACTTCATGACTTCAGGGTATTTGATTTCTTTCAAACTTATGGTGGATATCACAATGTTCCCAACCTTGTTTGGATGGAACTGGAAACCTGTAAAGTCACAGCTGCAATAAAAAGCTTTGTTGGGTGCATTTGAACACACTGAAACTTCTGCATTCTTGTGCGTTGCATGTTTCGGAGAAATGTGGTGAGGACCAAGCAGAGTCGTCCGCCTGACAAAAAGTTCAGTTCATGAAGCATTCATGGTTCAGAGTATTCACTGAAGTACAGGTGAGAAGTACATCTACTCCAGTTGAGCATTTCCACTTGTCCTTATTTGCATATTCTGAACATCACATTAATAGCCAGACAGCGAGCAATATCCTGAACACAAAATGACTTTGTGAATGTATTTTTCACTATAGGATTTAATCTGGAGAAAAAAAAAACAAAACAAAAGCTGAGTTGCACTGAAAGAGTTGATGGTTTCTGCAAGCAGACGTGAATGTGAAACAGTATGTTGGAAATGATGAAGTGAATAATGAAAACCTTTGATAAAACAACCTCTGTCCTTCAGTATTTATAGCCTTTGACGCTAAGCGATTACAAAGTCCTCACATACACTGAAATATTTATCAGTAATTGAAGTATTATTATTTGGTGAATACACAATGCACACACTTACCATAAAACAGAAATATGTGTCGGCAGGAACATGACAATGTGTAGAGGTGTCATTTGTGGCTTGAAGGTGCATTTTAAGAATAATTTGAAATGAAAGGAACCACTTGTGAGAAATTACCATAAAATTCATTTTTTGAGTAATTGTGCATAATTGCACTTGGTAGAAATGTTGATACCTGGCGCCCTAAGCTATGGTCTAATTTCTTCAGGTCAGCATGCAGGTCAGGCATTAATATGCAAAGATCAAGCACAATAAATTAGAGTTGAACTGAGGTCAGGCAATAACAATGCATTTGACTTTGTGGCAGGAGCAGCATGAGGAAAAATGTGTGCCCTATGGCTCAGATATTATTTCCTGAGCATTTCCTTTAAGCGTGTGAAGAATGAGCTCTTTTAGATACAGAGCGATGAAGCTTTGTAAGACTGTTGGCTGGTGATTGTTGTCCTGAGCTGCACTGTGAAGCAAATCCTGCCTACTGAAGGTTAAACTCTATATTAGGAATAATGAAGATTTACTAAATCATGAAGCGGCATTTTATTTCATAATTAAGTGTCTGTGCCGGATAAACAAGTTGTTTCTGTGTGCAGCTTTTAGAATTGAAAAATCGAGCCTGACGATCATATATCAGAATGAACAGAAAAATAAAACCGAAGTGGTGTATCAGAGCAGCGAGCAGCTGGTCTATTTCTGTTAGTTATTTAGTAGCCTGACAGTGCAGACCTGTTTTACCAATTCAGGCCTTTCTGGAAGAGGAGAGGGGGCATCTCACCACTTCAGTGACAGCAGAAGTCTTACAGGGCATCACATATTTGAAAGAGTACCTGAAGGGCTTTGAGGTATCGAATGAAAACAGCCTGCAGCATTTCATCGGGGTCAGAACACTTAACCCACTGCCTGTATTGTATTTCACCGTATCTCTCAATAATTTAATTGAAATCATTATTTGAAAAGGTGATTTTCTCCGCTGCTGCCCCAGAGGTGTGTTCAACATTAATTGAAGTGGATGTCTCAGGTGTCCATCATTAAATTGAGCTGTGCTATCGCTCCCCCCCAAAGCCCCCTAACTTAACATGAGTGGTTGTGTAACACGTCTGCGCTGGACTCACACTTGTTTTCCCTGTCTCGGTTTTGTGGGAGAAAAATCAGGGTGTGTGTTATTTTGAATCCCAGGAACGCTTTTTCAGTCGCGACTCTGCAGCTTTTGTCCTGCGCACACATTGCTGCCTATATTCAGCACCACGCTGCATTGAGGGCAGATGTTGGCTCTTTAGTTGGAGCAGAAGGGTGAGACAATACGGAGCATAACCAATGTCCTTGCTTCTTATTCTGCCCAGTTTTTCACTGTTATGAGGAGCAGAATAATCAGGACAGTCGTGAAAGTGAACCAGACATCCGAGTGGAAAAGACTAATTTCAGAGATGGTCTTTACAGCGCTCTTTTCTTCTCGGGCTGAATTCTCTTTAATTAAAAACACAGAATAATCCAACAACATAGATAGCTGTCGCCTCGCTCCTTTTGTGCGCCTTTTTTTTTTCACACTGCCTGCTCACAAGTTCCCATCATAGAAGCAGGAGCTCGGGGAGCATAGCGCAGTTTGTATTCAGTCAGTGTGACAGGCAGCAAAGCAGCAATCTTGTCTGTCGAAAGACAATGATTCCACTCAGCTGCCATGTTGTGCACATAAATGTGCTATACCACATCACTCCTGAAATCTGTCACCTTGGGAAGGGAAATGGGAAGTCTGTGCAAAGTCAAAAGGATCCTCTGTGAATGTTTGATTCGCTCAAATGTTGCACCTTTACACAACAAGTTGGCGGGCTGTGTTGCTTTCTCTCCGAACTCTCTGATGTGATTTCAAAAGCCTCGGTTGAAAAAATAATTGCATATTTTCACATTGCGTGACATTTACAGAAGTTCATCCTCCCACCGTGGATGGAAAGAAAAATCTAAATTATCAATAGAAACAGTCGTGGGACTTTCATCTCCAATTTTAATGGTCTTTCGACGACCTGTCAGTCAGCAAAAATGTTGATCTTTGAATCAGTAGTTGTCATTTCTTCATCTGTGATTGCGCTTTTTTTTTCAATCGGGACCATTTTTCTGTCTGTTTTCATTCACACCTCCGTGATTGTTACATATCTGGGACGAGGACACGTTTCCAGATAACGTCTGTAATTTCAAAATGTCACCTTTGGTAACGGTGCTGCGCTGCTCCTCTGCCTGCTTTTCACTGTTTCTCATTCAAACAGCAATTATTAGTAATCTGAAGGGTTGAGAAGCAGATCAATTTTGTGTTGTCAGGAATTATTAAGTGGATTTTGTTATCTCTCACTGAAATTGAAAGCGCATCGCCCAACGGTACACGTTAATCAATCAGAAGGGAGACATGCAACTGTTTACCACACACGTCACTTTCCGAAGAGAAATTTAAACTCTGCGACTGGTCAAAATAATCTACTTTATAGATTTCTTGCTGCACCACTCCAGAAGTTGTTTTTTTGTCTGCCTTCATGGCTTAATTTAGAAGTTGCATCTTCATTAAAATGATCTATTGACTACTCATCAGTCAACAAAAGACAGTGATATTTGATTGATTGCTCCATGCAGCCCTCTTTGATCGCAGCTTTTTAGTCATGACAGGTCTTCAGCGTGTTTTTTTCCCCTCTTCACTTTTATCATCATGGATATAATATTTAATTTACTTTCAGATGAAAGTAGTAATTGAAAATGTCAACTTAGTCCCCGTGGTGCTGCCATTCTCTACACTGTTTCTTATTTAACCAATTAGTATTCTGGGAGGATGATGAGCAGATAAGTTAGTGATGTCACTTTTAATTTGTTGCTTCTTTTTCGATATTGAAATCTGAGTCGATGTCATTTTTTTTATTTGCAGAAATGCAAAAACAATTTTTCTCAAATCAAAGGAGGATTCGCACAACAATGCCAGTGAAGTATGCAGAGAAGGAATCTTGGTCGATATGATCCTTGTCCTGACAGCAGGCAGCTCTGATGGAGAGTGTAGCAGGTCGTCTTCAAATTGCAAGGTTGGTGGTTCGATTCCTCTTCTCATCCTGCGTGTGTTGTAAGGTCTTTAGACTCTACACCAAATTCCTCTGATGAATTTGCAAGAAAGCTTTCTCTATTGGTGTGAACATGAATGCATGAATAAGGTGAATGCCACTGATCAATTCGTACAATGACGCTTCGTGTTCACAATCACATTTTTGGAGGTTAAGCCTCTATTTAGCTTGTCGAGAATGAATCATTTTCACACAGGCTATTCTGTGCTTCTGTTGAGCTCGTGTGTTTGTGCGTGGGTTTTCCTCCCGATGTTCCCGCTTCCTCTCACAGTTTAAGGACACATGTGATAGGTCACATTAGTGTGTCACCACGCTTGGGTGCAGCTGCCCAGTCTTCACACTCTCCTCATTCTGCTGAAGTTATGATGACAATGAAGTAGAGATTTAAAGAGCGACTCTGCTGTTACGCTTGAAACTGAATTAGGGCTTTTATCTCCAGTTCAACTGATCTGTTGACTGCTTGTCACTCAGAGGAAAATGATGATATGTGATTGTTGTTTGTCACTTTTCAAGCAGTCTTTGATTCCAGTGTCTCAATAGTGACTATTTTCCCCACCTGCCTTTTTTGTTGATTTTCTGAAGAATGTAATATCTCTCTCTCAGGTGAAGTCAGTAATTTGATGGTGTTGTCGCGTCTGTTTCCCACAGTTTTCCTATTAAGCTGTTAGTGATCTGAGTGATAAGTAGATCAATTAGTAATGTCGGGAGTCAGAGAAATGTAATGAGTAAAGCAGAACCCCCCTGCGGGAGTTGGATGATGATCCATGTCAAGTAAGCCGAGGTAAGACAGAAACCTCATACGATCGCTCGACTGTCATCTCTGATGAGCTCCCTTGAAAAATAGCGAGTATAAAAACAATAAAAAAAAACCTGTCATATATGCAAAAAAGTTGGACAGGAACTCACACACTTTCTTGAAAAGGTGCTTGACATTGTAATTCTTGGACTGTGCTTCAGGGTTTGCATTACAGTCAAGACTTGAGCTTTTTAGCCAGTGTTCTCCATGATTGAAATTCTCAGTCAGCCATCAATCTGCATTATAGACTGGTTTCCCCTTGTCTGGTGGGGGCTAACTGAAACAGATTGAGACAGCTCCTGCTCACTGCATCACTAATGGCTGGCAATGAAAGACGTCTCTGTGCAGTTGACCCGTATGTGGAACAGGATCACGTCGCAGCTCAGAGCGATGGGGAGAACACAGCTCAATATAGGGAGTCTCTTCGGCATCAGTCACTAGTCAACAGCATCCTCATCCTATTGACTAAATGCTGCCCAGAAATAGAATCTAATCACAGAGTTTGGACGGACTCTAGTTCTTCTAATGGTTTACCATTAGCCGACTGGAACAAAGCCGAAAGAAATGCAACAATACGTTTTGAGGGGTCTGCACTGCATGGTAATAGTGAGCTGCCGATTACTGCCATGGCACATACTCCCCTGTACTTACACACGGCAGCAGGGATCAGAAGAGAAGTGTAGTGGGAATGATTGCTTCCCAACCACAGCTTTGAATGCTCCTCATTATTTCCGTCCATACAGGCCTCCATTAACCTGAGAAGAGGCCACCGAAAACACGGACCAAAATTTAGGCTAACACGCATCTTTTTCTATTCAGCTGTGATGAATGGATAAATTCAGGAGTGCGCCCTAAATGGAACAATTTCAAGCCCATTTTGCAGGCGGGCCACAACAGAGCCATTACCTGCATGGCATAATTGACAGTGAACACAGGCAATCTCGTTAATTGATTACTCAGACCCGTGCTAATGGGAAATGCAAAGCCTCATTGTATCTTCCGTAAAGCTTCCTGTCAGTAACGTCACCGCGCAGAGTCCGGGATCAGACTCGATAATGTTTCGAGACTTTACCCCAAGGGACCCCCCCATCCCCCACCCCCCATTATCCGGAGACCACTCAGGCTGCTTCAGTTCTGTGCATAATTAACTATAAAATGATTATCGTGAGGCATATTTCAAATTGACATAATGAGACACTTCTGAAAAAAAAACAAAATAAAGACGAACAGGAGGGGACGTGGCTTTTGCACGGGTATAACTTAATTAGGAGTCCGCCCTTGCTGCGCGTTCCATTCAGGTTGAGACGAGGATGCGGGTGCACGGGCCCCGCTCCCCTCTCCAGCAGGAGTCAGCCTCCAGCTCCTCCTCTGATGCATCGTTTGCATCAGTACTTGGGAACACTTGTCCGCGCTCTGCTGCACCTCCCCACAGTGCATTCACGGACTCCACTACACCAGGTGATGACGGACAAACGCGCCAGACTAAAAATGAGACGCTTCTAATCACGCCCGAAGTCGGAATCAACGGAGAATGGAGACGCGCCTCGGTCACTGCCTTTTGGTCATTTTCTCCGAGTGGATTTGGCTCCTCACCACAACTTCCATCCTGGGCGGAACAAAAGCGGAGGTAAGGTGCATTCCCTCGTGCCAGCTGCCGCTCATCGGGGCTCTTCCCCGGGAACTCTCGGCGCTGGATGCGACCGATTTTGGCGAGGCACCAGCCGACGAATTTGTGGGATTTAGCGAGGGGTCGCCCGCCGGGGACCAAACGCACCAAGAAAGTTCGTCCAAAGTGCAGCCGCGTTTCGGAGAGAATAACGCAAGTTGCCTGCAGGAGGACGGCGCCGAGGATGACCAGAAACTTTGCCGAGCCAAAGTGGTCGCCCAGACTGATGCCCCCTCTTCCATTAACGTGACCGAGAATAGCACTGCGGATGGTAAAAATAACAGCTTTTACGGCGACCCGGCTGTGTCAGCGGACGGGGATGTGGACACTTGGAGGCGAGCACGCAGTGCGAGGAGCGCAGAGACTTGGTCCGAATTCCGAGCCGAGGGCGGCGAGGACGTCTCGGCGTCGGACCCGGAGGAGTTTCTGCTCGCAAGTTCCACATTTGAGCTCACCGGAGACACTGCTCACAACCAGGCGATGGTGCACTGGTCCGGACAGAACAGCAGCGTAAGTAGGCTACTTTGAGTGCTCCACATTTTACGCACGGACCTCCTTTGACGCAGTGTGTCCAGCGCTCACTCACAGATGTTGCGTGGTAATTTAGGGCATTTAAAGCTGCAGTTTTGAGCGTGAATAACGTGATTGAGATTGAATGTGACACTGCTTAGGGCTTGAAGAGTCTGAGGGAATCAATCTTGCGTGTCTCTCCTGCCCTGCTACAACCTCTCTCTCTCTCTCTCGCTCTCTCTCTCGCTCTCGCTCTCTCTCTCTCACACACACACGCACACGCACGGACTTTCGGTGCTATTGTTTATTGATTAGCTGACTTGGCAAGTATGGGGTAAAATTTGAGAGAAATCCTAAAGCAGATCCTCTCAGTTTAACGCTCTGTTGATAGAGAATGATGCCCTCTCCTCTTTCTGACGCTCTCTTTCCTACTTATTTACTGTGTGACTCATAGGAAGGCGCATTCTGCAGTTTCTTTATTGGTCAGTCATGATTTGGGGAGTTGGCTGTCGACATGAGTATAGATTTAATGATGATAAAAAAAAACCCAACACGACCCTTTCGTTTTAGCCTCAAGTCTGTTTCTTCTATAACACAATTTGGAAAAACCAAAAATGATAAAGCTGATTAGAAAATCCTAATTTTTAATTGTGTTATTTATTCTATTAAAAAATATGAACTTGATGTGATACACACTGCTGCAGAGCATCTGGTGGTTAAAACAAAGGCACAGAATGACTGTCACGCTGCACAGAAGTCGATGCAGAGTTGCAGACGGATAGGAATTGAGGTCTGTAACTGGTAAGCCAACAGAAATAGATATGTACCCTAATAATGCCCACTGAGGTTGTCTCCCTAATATCCAAGGGGATCGACTCTCTCTGCAGTTTGGGAGGATCCAATTTTCTAATGTCTTGTGTGGTTGTGAACTTCAAACAGCCCAGAGTGGAGAATGTGAGCGAGCGTGAAGGCAGTTGAAACAACAGGGAGTCTTCATGTAAGCCAGTCCCACGCCATTTAGGTCTTTATATTCCAGCAAAGAGACTTTAAAATCAATTCTAAAAGCTATGTGGAGCCATGTCAGGTCCAACTAGGACTATAGTCACTCAGTGGGCTCTTTGTCTCCCTTTCTCATGGTCTCGGTCAAGAGTCTGCGGCAGAATTCGATTCCTTTGTAATCATTAAATAGATTCTTTAGTGAGACCAGTGGAATATGTCCTGGGGTAGTCTGCCCAAGATGTGTGCATGAATTTAGTTTTTGACGCGGCTATATTTCAGAGATGAAAGAATGCTGATTTAGAGGTGTAATTTAATACCCTGATCAAAGCCATATAACACCTCGGCTTGATCTGGAGGAGCACAGATTTAAGATTTCTGAACAGTACATCTCCTATGGCCCTGGGCGAAGCTAATGTATTTATATCTTGTTTGTCTTTGACTGAATATTAGAAATTTATATATATAGAAAGTGCACAGAGGATGGGAGGGAGTTTGGATCGTTTGGCTGCACAGATATGTATAATTCTGTGTCATCAGCATAACTGTGCAAATCCACATTATGAATACATTATATGAGGGCTGCATGCACACTGATAGAGCTCAGGGCCAAAGCAGGTTCCTTTTATCACCAGAAATGGTGCATTTCTTTGACACGGAAGCAAAGACCAATAAAGGGTTCCAAACACACAACAACAAGAGCTTCAGGCAAGCTGCACTTCTGAAACTCTTCACTTTCCTGAAAAAACACTTTGGCTCTCAATAAATTAATCTGTTTCGGTCCACTATTTAAAGCTCTATAAGGCAAGTGATCAGTTTAACTGCAGTGCTTAGAGACTGGTTTAGCTCAGAGGTTGATTTTTTAAAAAAGTGAGGCAAATAACCTGTCAGTTTTAGTTTTATGTCAGGAAAGAAAATGTTATTATTGGAAGTATTGGTAAAAATCTGCAAGTCATTCAACAGTGAATAAATCAGTTAAAACATTTTCATTACAACTTTGATGAGGAATAGATACTATTAGTGTCACCATATTTTTGTCTCCCGAGAGAAATACTCACCTGTTTGTTACAAAATCTATTTCCAGGGGCACATGGCAAATTTTGGTGTGTCATCAACCTGTTGACAGGCTCACAATACAAGGACTTGATGTCCTTTTGTGAACAAAAAGAAAAGAAGCTTTCCACAAAGGAAACCATCAACATTCATGTATAAAAGTCATTTTTCCGGTGTGTGTGTCCACTTGTGTGCCCCCCCCACCCCCACCCACCCACCCACCCACCCTCTCTCTCTGTGGACTAGTGCGAGCCAGGTGGTCACCAAGGAAGTGAGCAGATTTTCCAGCTGGCGTACTTTTTAATAAATCTATTCAAAGTGCAACGTGTTTCCAAATTAACTAAGGTCCCGTTGCCCAATTAAAAGTCACTGGGAATTTTATAGCAGCTGCAGCTGCACGTTTTAGGGGTTCGCGTTCCGGCCCCATTTATACAAGAAGACACTTAGCAGCCAGTTGCACATCAACACGTGACCTTATCTCACACGCTGGATGATAAGAAAGAGACAGTCTGTAGACACATTGGCCTACAAATACAAAGAAAGAACGAAGAAGAGCTCAAGGGCTGAGAGATACTTACAGTGCTTCTGTGTTGTTGCACGTGAAATGTCTCCTCTGGCTCGGAGCTCCTTTGTGTGGGAGACTGTTTTAACACTACTGGCAGTTGCCTTCACGTGTGGAGTTTTTCACACCAATTTTTAAGGCGAGCTTTACTTTTTCTTTTCTTTTTTTCTTTGCAGTAATTCACGCTTGTTGTTACTGTTTGTAAATTATGAAGTCTGATAACTGATTTAGCATCCGGTCTACAGGACATCAGCCAATTTGTAGGGCTTGTGAGACGCACTGTCTGAGCTTGTTATCGACTCGCCTTGATATTTCGTCTTCCTGTCCAATTACAGATTTATTTCACTGCTAAAACCTGGTTGTTGGATCTCATTTTCCTTTTATCATTCTTCCTAATGTTGCGCTCTGAAACCGCTGTGTTTCTTTCAGCTTTTCAATCAACTTGAAAACAAGGGGGAAAAAAATGCAAAAAGAGTGCTCAGTCCACAAGCTGCTGCCACACTAACTCACATTGTGGTTGCCTGTCAAATCGAACGTTTCAGTACCAACTGTCTCCGCATTGGACTCCAACAATTCGACTGCCCCACTTAATTGGCACACTTCAAGGATTTGATCAGAGTACACAGATTTTCAGTGTTTTCCTCTGATGTGGCATTCGTGCCATCAGGGCTGTGAATAGGTTTACCTGCAGAAAGACAGTCGGCTTGGTGAAAAATCTCACATTTTAGTGAGAGACACGTTCAGTAGTGAAAATAGCAGCTAATCCTAAAGCTTGAAACAGAAAAGCTTATATAGTTCTGGGCCAATATTGTGTCATGAAACATATGTTGGTTGCCTTAACTTAGAAATAACACATTTTCATGACAGGATGACAAAACAGGTCTGTTTCTCTGCTCTGCGAACATCTCACTGTGTGAAGTATTTGCACATCATTACATCCAAATCACACCGGAGAAGACTTCACTGCTGGTGGGAAGCATCTCCAGCTGCATGGGACTTCACAATTTGTCATTTTACTGTTTTTTTCCCCCCAGTGAATACATGTCGGTGTCCATGGCACAAAAAAAAGAAAAAAAAACTCCCTCCAGAAATCGAGTGGGTTTTTTATTTAAGAGTATAACAGGGAAATGATTCGAAAGAGGTTATTAAAATAGATATAGAGGGGGAAAAAAATGAAAGCCAGTGCAGCCATCACAGTAAAGCCAACAGGCACAGCAGTGGTGCTGATAACAGTTCCCGTACTGCAAACACAGCCGCAATAAAGCAAGTGCATCTGAAAGAGCACGTACTTTGCTCACTCCATGGAATAGCCCGGATCTTCAGTGGAGTTCACGGATTTGATGGATTGTTGGAGCTGCTGCAAACTCCACCAGAAAACCTCAGACAGAAGAGACACTTGAGACATGTTTTCGTTGCCAGCAACGGTCCCAAGTAATCCACCTTGCCGGTCAGAAAACACCCATATGTAAGACAGACAATCCAGCCAGTCTCAGACAGCAACAGTAGCTTTTTCTTCTATTTCCTGTTTTTTTTATATGGTTCTTTCTGGTTCCTTTTTGTGGGACTAGATGAAGGTGAAGTGGAGGTCTCTGGCTCCGAAAATCATTCGATGCTGCACTCTTGGGAACCATTGACCTCTTCTATGTGATTTGACTCTCATGTCAGTTGTGCATCTGAACAGAGCGGATAGATCTCAGGCTCTTCAGTCAAGATAAAACTTTGGTTACTTCCCTTCATGCTTCGTCTTTAGATCGGTACCAACAGATTCTGATTGGTTGCAAAACAAACTTTTCTTGGCTCATGGTACGAGCATTAAAATGTGGACTTTCATTGAGACTTTGGTTCTAACTTTCGGATGATTTAGAATCTTATTTAGCTCGCACACCAAACTAAACCCTCCTTAAATGTTTTTTCCCCCCATTAATCACAGCTTCACAAGAAGCCAGCATATGCACAAACGGTTCAGTAGCATCTTTTTAGTCTGATCTGTATGAGGAGAGCCGGAGGACGACGTGTTTTTAGAATCATTTGGATTCAAGTTATTTTAGTGGGTAGAAACTATGCGATGGTTCAAATTAGTCTGAACTTCATCCCTGGAGAAAGTCACGAGTTGGGGTTGCATGTCGTCCTTGTGTTTCATTGTGAGGTTTTTTTTTCCTTCTTTTTCTGGCGCTCCAATGTTTTTCTCACACAGTCCAGACACGAGCAAGGTGAATCCGAAAGTCCAAATTGCCTGTAGGTGTGGATGTGTTTGACATTCTGTTTGCCCCGTCAGGTTGTCAGCCTGTCCTCGGTCCTGCCTGTGCAGAGGTCGTTTCATCCCCCCGTGTGACCTTGAACACATCTGTCCTGCTGTGTTTTCTGCCCGACTGGGTGTTTTCGATGCTTCATGTTATTGTAATTATTTTACAATCTTAGGTCGGCCGGCAGTGGAATGCATAATTTAATATATTGTAATAAGAAACTAATTTAGAGTTCAGTCCAGTGTCCTGCTTCTGTCTTTAATTTCATTTTTTTTTTCAGTTGGAACTTGTTTCATTTTGTGACCTCATTCCCTCCAGGGATTTCACTTTCTCTCTAATGTTTGTCTCTCTGCCTCTGGTTTCCTGATTGGTCAACGCTGTCAGAGTATATAGCCCAAAGTTTTCTACTTCCTCTGCCAGGTTGTCTTTCTTACGTCCTCATGGGTTACATTGTATCCCAGCTCTGTTTCCTGTGTTGAATTTTTTTTGGTTCGGGGCTTTGCATCGTTGCCTGGTTTTTGGATCGCAACGGTCCCTGGTGTTTATGTTTGTTTGTACCTACAACCATGAATAAAGCTTGTTTTCCTACTCCGAGGCCCCGCCTGCAGAGGACTTGGGCTTTTAGTTTGATTCTCAGTAGTTCGGGTATTTAGTCTGAATTACTTTTTCCCCCCGTTGGTTCTCCATTTGTTGGCAAACGGGCCCTCGTAATCTTTTCTCGCCTTAAGCTGAATGCTCTGCTTGTGGGTACTCGAAGCTCACTATGCCGGGAACATTTGTTGAGTTTCACCATCAGCTCGCTGCACTTGGGGAAATACCCTTTTCTCTGCCTTGAGCAACCTCGAGGAGCTGCCTCTCAGCCTTCCACAATCCATGTTTTGTAGTATTTTTAGCCTCTCTGCTTTTGCAGGAGGCCCCCGTCGTCTTCATGAACCTCGTGCCTAATCGCCGGGTGTGGCGCTCCACCATATCTGCTTCATTGAGCTCTGAGACAGTTGTAATATCTGCGTCTTGCAAACTGAAGGCAGGCCAGGTGTGTGCAGTCACCGCTTTCTGAATTCTTATTTGCTTCTGCTGACTGATTTGTGGATGGAATGTTCTGTTAAGTGTCATTCTCCAGTTCCACTTCAGTGTATTTGAGCTTTGTATGATTTATATTTCAGTTGGGCTGAGGCTCGGAGCCTATTAAGCTTGGACTGTAAGAGCTATGAGATGAGTAAGCTGTCAGGGCATTTTACTGTCCATCCATCCATCTATCCATCCATCCAGCCGTCCACAAAATAACTAACACACTTTAAGAAATTTAAACTCCTCGCCAACTTAAAGTCACGCCATGTGACCGGTCGCTAGAATGGGAGAGGAAGGATTCGCTCGCGAACCTTTGGACTCACCTTCTGCACAGCAACTTTATTCAATTAGCTGCTCCTTAAATGCAAATACAGTAAGCGTCCAATTCATTGGCTTTTCCATAAATGCAAACCATAGTTAAACTATCCAATATTGACAAAAAGTCTTTGGGACCAAACTTAGAGCTGCAAAGATGAATGTGAAGTTGTTAGTACTGTAATTACCCAGAGACGTCTTGGTTTGTGTGCACCAGCGTCATTAGTCTGAGGCAAACAAGTAAATGATCAATTAATGATCAGACGGCGCCAGCAGTATTTCAGGATGAAGGAAAAAATAAATCGAGCTCATTATGAGTTTTGTCATTTGCCTTGACTCTCCTGATGTCTGCTCTGGAAATTAAACTAAAAATGCCTAATGCGGAATCTGTTGTGCCGAGAGTGGCGTGGAGACAGCAACTCCTCGCCCACCTTTAGACTAAACTTATTCTAAGAATATGCATGAATATGGCCTGTATACGCATCTTACTTCCTTGTGTGTCTGGCCTCAGTGTTGAAAAAGTAAAGTTAAAGTCAGATATTCAATTGTCCTGGAGTCTCAGTGAGAATGCTGCGGTATATTTTAAGCATAACTCTGGCCTAACAAGGAAGAAAAGAAGTTATTTGCGATACGTGCCACATAGAAATAAAGCAACAAATAATGAATGTCGGAATAATGCAGAATGTGACTAAATATGCTCCATTAAAACGGGGCTGAAGTAAAAATACAGATGCAGCCAAACGTTGCGAGAGGAGAGGAACACAGGTGTGCGCAGAGGGAAACCAAAGTAATTTAAAGATGAAAGAGAGATACACGAGTCGCATCGATCGGCTCCTTTAACTTTTGGCACGAGAGCGACTGATCATTTTCCCCTCAAAGTGAGCGCAGTCATCAGACTGAGACCACTCTGTGACAGCATGGACCCGGCTTGACGATATGACTGAGGGGACAACATGTCCAGGTTAGGGCGGGGGGGGGCTGGGGGGGCTTTTTTCCAGGATCTCGTAGAAATCGTTATGCAGCATTATGCATTTTCCTACATTGAGCAGCATTGTGCTGTTGGGGTTTGTTGAATATTCAATGTGGGAAAAAAAAAGAAAAAGACCTCACAGTTACAGACTCGTCCATGTGATCGAGTGATACTGTGACTCTCAGCAATCACCTATGAGGGGGGTAATTAAACGAAAACTATGTCTGGGATTAAAACAGTCAAAAGTCATCTTCAGTAATAATAATCATTAACTCACCGTGACCAGATCACCACCTCTCTGTGCTCTGTGTTTTTTTTCAATTATTCATCTATTTATTTATATATTCATGGTCACAGACTCGTCTATCTGTTTGCAACACTTGCTCCAGTTTGCCTAAACCAGCTAGCAGGAGCAGGTCGGGCGAAATTACCACTTCACAGGAGCTAATTGGATGAATGCTCCTGGCAATGATAATCCCATGGACCGTTTTATTTCTTTTACAGGTGATTTGATTAAACCTACTGGATATAAAGATGAATAGATGCGTACTTAGTTTGTTGAATACACAACAAATATTGATTGTCTCAGTGTATCAATCTGCCAATATTTCTTTTCCCACTGTGAGGGAAACACAGTTGGAAATTATTACCGCAGAAATTGCTGCTTTGCCGTGCTGGAGCAGCATTTACTTTGGTTGACGATGGGTTGTCTTGGCAATTATACCAACCTTTTGTTCCTGATTCTCCATAGGGGAGCACAAAGGAGACTCAATATGGTCGATTGCTAAATTCAATTTAGTACTTAAAACCTTTTTCTTCTGTTTTATCATGCCTGGCTCGCCCACCTCCGCTCTGCCTCCTCAGCGTTGCTCCACAAAAAAAAAAAGGCCCCCGTGCTGGACATGTGTCGTTTGCCTCACAAAGCGTGCTGATGTATTCGGACCCCTTCGCCAGTTTTGCCTCTCACTCTCCGGGGTGGCCATGATGGACGGGCTGTGGACGGCGGGAGGAGGAGGACGCCGCAGCATTTCTTCGGGGAGTGAAAACTCGCACGCATAAATGAATTCATGACGTGCAAAAAATAAAAAAAATCGTCCGAATCGCAACACCTCGACTCGATCTCAGACATGCAAAGACAAAGAGTTAGTTCCTCTTGACTAATTTGTGGCTGTGATGTTTTTCCTGTTCTGCATGGATGAACAGAGGGACAGCTTTTTGTTTTGTTTCCTAAGCTTATCATGCACAGAAACTACTGGCAGGCTGGGTTCAGCTCTGCCAAGCCACCAAGCCTTCCTGTGGTGAGGTTCTCTCACGCCTTGAAATCCTGCTGAGTGTGTTTTTTTTTTTATTATCAGCAAGCTGTGTTCCCCTCCTGGGTTTCCTTTTCTTCTCCACACAGCGCAGTCTAACAGAGCAGAAAACTCCAAATCAGGTAAAGATTTTATTCCAGTCCAGAATAAAGGTAATCTGCCAGGAACACTGTTATAATCAGGTCTCACCTCTTATCGGCTGTGTTTTCGTACCACAGGCGTGTCTCCGAGTTCGCGGCGTCTTGCCAAAATCAAACTTACTTCTGTTTTGCTTGCTCTCGCCGTGACTCACCGCTGCTTCAGGAACAGCTGCTAAAGCTTCAGCATGATTGTTTGTAGCATCTGTTGAGCAAACACTCACTTTGTTCATTTGCGACACGTATTGTTTAATTGAGATCATGTCTGGACAATTAATGTCGAAAATACTGCCGTTTCCAGAATGCATCCCCCGTTCTCAGCTGCTGATTGTGCCTGAGTGCTCCACTGATGAATCGCGAGACGCTCGCTCCCGGTTGGTTGTTGTCGCCGGTGTGTGTTTCTGTTTTTTTTCCTAGTTGGTCACCGCGCGGTTGGCGCCTTCATTTTGTGCTTCGCAACACTTTCATTTTACAGTGGCCACCTGCATCACTCCCTCATATGAGTTATACCATCTGGCCGCCGCAGAAAGAGCCGTACATTCAAAACCATAACTTTGATTCACTCGCTCAAGTTCTGCGCTTCAGATTTATAGTGATGCATTTTGGCAAACAGGAGGTGTCAAACACAGTTGGTGAGTCTAATAAGGCATATGGGTGAGAGAAGTCCTTCCCTGGCATATTTATCTGATCAGCTGTTTTTAGTTTATTTATGTCGGAGAAAAGCACTTCAGAAAAAAGCGCAGGGAGCTTTTAGTTCTTCAACATGTGACTAATCTTTCACCATCTCGCGCAGCGCTCCCAAATTTCAAAACAAGTGTAGAACATTTAAAACCTTTTTTTTTTCAGCTCAAGGAAATAAAATAAAATAAAGTTTGCTCAGTGAGCACAAGTTTTCGCTTGGGCTGGAAAACCTTCCCGCTTGCTGTCTAATCTCGCCCGCATTGATCCGACCCCCTCCTCTCACACGCTGGAGCCTTCCAAGCTCAGCAGGCCGCCTTCGCCATCGCGGCTGAACTAGCCGGGGTCTTTCATTTATGGCGAAAAAGCAAATGATGCGCGAGCGCGAGGCGAAAAAAAGAAGAAGGAAGTTGATTCGGACGACTTATCAAGCGAGATTCAGCTCCGACACGGTGCTGTTGTCTTGACGCGAGGAGTCCAATAAAGTCAGATGCTTGCTGTTTTGCTTGAGAGACACAGCTGTACCGCGGAGTACCTGAACCAGTGAAAACACTGTTTATTTGATGTTCACAGATCAGTTGGATTACCGTCTGCCAGGGCAACAAAGTGCTGTCATCAGTCACATTAGAGCTTAACTTTATTGCCTCGAGAGTGACAGTGAATCGCACAAAGTCATATTAATGTCCCACGCAGAGTTTGGTGTCAATCTCACCGAATGTTGTGTTCCTTGATCTTCTGCTCATTGTTTTACTGCAATTTCGCCCCTGCTTGTTGCCACACCCTTCAGCCAGAACATTATGACCACCACAGGCAAAGTGAACAAAACCGATTGTGGCATCTGTTTGTGTTGGTGTAGTGGTTAGATCTCTTTACTTACAGCTAGAGGATATGCAGTTCGAGGCCACATGTGTCACTCGAAATTACCTGTAAATGTGTGTGTGTGTGTGGGGAGTCGGCCCCACCCCTCAGTGACCAGAGCGAGAGGAGAGAAGGCACAGAGTGGAGGCTTTTGACTTTGGCGCTGTAAACTAAGGAATAAAAAAAAGAATAACCCGGCTGCAGCTGTCGGCCCCTGACGGAGCCGAGTTTCGCCGATAATGATATTGACGCCGCTCAATCGGCCAAAACGATGAATCATCCGACCTCTAATTCAAAGGCTCATTGTTGAAGGCTGATCTAACTGAGGCACTGCTGCAGTCTGAAGCCAAAGCTCGGTCCTGACAGGACGCTGTTTTCATCATCCATCAGGGTTTGTCGTTTACGAGGAGCAACGGGGGACGACCTGCACGGTGCTTGGCAGGCGGTTGTAATGTTATGGCCTATCGGTGTTTATACCAACTTTAGCGGGACACCCATAGTTTATGTTTGTGCAAAGTGAAATTGTGAAGTCGCTTTATTATTCATGACTGCAGTGACCCGCTATCCATCGGAGAGCCAGCAGCTCCGACTTCAAACAGCCCAGCACCAGCGCAGCAGCTGGCCTACGAGGAAATGTTGCCTTTGTTAATGAAGTGATATAAATTGATGTGACACACAAAAGCCTCTGTACATTATGTGTCTCACTCAGGTGGTATTGAAGTGTGCGACTGTGGGGCCCTCCTGCAGGCTTTCGTCGCTGCGCGGTGAGTCACCGGGCAATAATAAACACCGTAATGGAGCTCGACGAATCTTGCTTTATTAAAGATGTTAACTGATGCTGTTTAATGTGGTGATTTTATCCGGTGAAGTTTACGCCGTCCGAGTCTCCGGAGGGCTTTGATTTCTGCTCGCTAAACCGGGTCTGTGCTGTCGGGAGGCGCGCGTCGCCACGTTGTTCACACTTGTGTGGTGCTGATGTCTTGTAAGCTGGTGTTCTCACCTTTCAGCTTCCAATTAGTTTGTCTAAGTTGTGACATTTGATGTCCTCCACTATTAGGAAAAAAATGTGTCCTTGAATAAAACTGATATGCTGAAGTGCATCAATATTAAATTTCATGAGTCTCATTTGGAGAAAAGTGACGATTTGCAGAGAATAATGTCTTCATTTCTTCATCGGGTCACGTTTTGCACTTTATGGGTTCCTTTTGAATTGTTGCAAATTCAATAATTCCCAATATGATGTTTCAACCTTGCGAATGTACACACACCAGCACGCACCATCTTTTGATAAAAATGTCCGTTTTTTCCTATATTGCTGTTTATCAAAGGAGATCAGCAAAACCACCAATATTATGGCAACTACATTCGTATATATTCAGGCTCAACTTCACTCCCACTTGGAACATTTCCCTTAATGCTGTTTGTCTCTTTCATTTAGGCTGTGTAAACAATACACCTTGTACTTTCCTGTTGCTGTTGTGTCTACCTTTATTTAGAGTTGTTTAGAGACCGGAGCCGCGGTGCTGTGAGACTCTGTAAAACCCCGATAACCTGGGAAACTGCACTCCAGCCGCAGCCATGCACGCCGCGTGACTTTATGAAGTCTAAACCTCAGAAAATACTTCAGTGAGCCAGAGCTTTCTCTTTTGTCTCCGCATTTAATTATTTATTTGCTTGACCTGGCGTGGAGAACTTTGATCGCTGCGTGTGCCAAAGAATAAACCTCGCGCCGGCTCTCCTGTCCAGCTGAATAAAGCAAAATCAAATCAGCAGGTGTACATTTGATGTTGTCTCACTGAAATACACACAGGATTATCTTTATTTAGCTATACCAATACAATCATATAGAAGATCACCAAAGGGAGGGGTTGCAAACGTCATTGTAGCGTCGAGGCTCAGCTGCTTGTAGTTTACCAGCACTTCTTCATCCTTATATAATCTCTGGCTATTGTTTTTCTGCACAAAGTCCTGCCAAGTGCTTTTTTTCCCGATGTGATGTCAAATGGTTGCAGTCCAAATGTGCATGAAAGGCTGTTCTGATCTGCTTGTTATTCGGCTGAATAAAGAAATTACGTACTGCAGGTAGCGAGGTAACAGATCCATGATTATTTGTAATGTGATTATTAGATTTACATAAAAAGCTCGCTCTGCAATGCGCTACATCCACATTTTGATGCACACCTGTTTATTTCCTTGCATTTTCAAGGAAGAAAAGGAGCTTTTTCTGAGAAGGGCGAAAGTCTTGAAAACATGACCAGGTTTTGATGTGTGATATTTGTCTTTATTATTAATATTCAAGTCAGTTACGCCTGTTACAATTGCTTTCATGGAATCATCCATCTGTTTAATTGCTGTGGCTAAATGTGATGACAGTTTTATTGATGAGGCAACTTAATTCCAACAGCTGATAAGGCCAGATCATCGGGTTGGTGCGGGTGGGGATGAATTGCAATGCATTCTCTGCTGCTTGTTTCATTTGTCTCAGGTGTTCATCCTTTAAGAACAGAATCCTCCCCTCCTCCCTTGTGCTCCTCTCGATAGCGCTCCGCCACCGCGACTCCTCCTCATACAACACCTCCCTTCCACACCAGTAATCTCTTCACTCTAAGCCCTTAAAGTCACCATTAAGCCCCTATTCATTCTTACATAATGATCGAATTCATCCCAGTCCATTCACCTCCAAGGTTTAAGATTTACAAAGGATTAGAGTTGAAAAATCAATTTGCTTGCTCTTGGATGTCGAGTAATCCAGTTTGGAGATGTAACTGCGGTCTAATGTGCGACGTGCTACATGGTCGCTGACGCCAAAGGTGACAGAGGTGCTTAGGCATATGCTGTGATTATTTGAATCCAGAGTTTCCATCATGCGGTCTGTCGTGCAGTCATTAAAAGAAGAGCCTTCATGCAGTGATTTCAAATAGCAATTTAATGGCACTTGTGACACGCTGAGCTTCAAACACCTGTTTGACACAGGAATATCTACAAAGGGAATATTGAATCGCTGTATCGGTGTGTTAACTGCAGCCATAAAGCTTCACCTTACACTTTCAATATCACTGAGAACACAGGAAACTTCTCAGCTCGCAAAAAAGGTGGACGGACATTACAGTATATCTCACTGTGATGCTGGAGTCTTCCCAAGTAAACGCATAAAGTTAATTGCGAAACAGAAGCGGCTGTGTTGGTGTGTGTGTGTGTGTGTGTGTGGGTGGGAGGGTGGATGTAATTTGTCCTAATTTTCAGACTGCTGCAGGTTGTTTT
>JAUESF010000014.1:12849270-12866832 GCA_032274765.1 Malacoctenus tetranemus | reverse complement strand
AACTCTTTCCAATGAATCATTCACTTGACCTTTGTTGCTGTTATTATACGCAGCAGAATTAGTCACACTATGCATTCGTGTCTGTTCAGAGTTAGTTTGTGATGCAACTTCGGGTATTTTCAAAGTTAAATGTTTCAACGAAGGTTATTACCAAAGAAAATAACACGATGTAAAAACAGTGTGAGATATGTTGAATTTCTGCAATTCATTATCATTATTTGGACACCGGCTTCTGTCCGACTTCACAAATTGGTGACATTGTGGAGCCAATGTCAACTGCACACAGGAATGAAATAATAATTAACACTCACATCAGTGAAGCTTTCCAACGCACCCAGAAGAGGAGACTCTGTATGAAATCTATCTGTGTGCGTTCTCTAAACTGGTACAGGATTTTTGTTTTTTTTTTTTCTGAAATGTCGCCAAGCAACTGAGACCAGTGTCTATTTTTGTGACAAAAGAACGGCATTCAAAATGAAATCAGTAAAGCACAAAGGAAGAAACAAAATCCATAATCGTGAGTTTGAATGCTTCTCCGAAAGTATGAAAAATTCAACATTATGGAGTCTTCAGGTGAACATGTCCTCTGGGCCTCAGTTCGACTTATCAAATATGAAAACTTCAGTCTAGGAAGTATCAAAATAATAACATCTCATCCCTTAGCCATGCATATCACACAGGATATTCTTGTTTATTTTGATAATTAAAAAAATCTCCATTCATCTAGTAAATTGCTTCATGACTTCTGCTGTTGCAATTTTCTGCTTGCCTGATATGCTTAATGATACCATCAGCATCTCAACTAGTAGGTGTTGCTCTGTTCTCCTTTGCTCTTCGCTAAAAACCCATCAAATTTCTCCTATAATTGAATTTTAGGTCAACTGATTACGGGACCACGTACGAAAAACTCAACGAGGAAGTCGGGCCAAAAACCATCCTGAGCTACCTGTACGTGAGCCCCAACAACAAAAGGAAGGTACGTCTCAACACGTGTGATGTGAGAAAGTCCTGGATGTGTTGCATAAATCTGACATTCATCATCACATTATGGCAGAGTTATTATAATTTCCCCCCACATTGCTGCCCTGCGGGAGGCTGCACTCTGTGTCCGTTCCAAGCAGCACATTGCACAGACACACTTAAGCCCTGCAGCATGGAGGCTGTCAAGGTGGGCTGCTGATTCCCTTGTCTCTTTTCCCGTCTCGTCTCAGATCATGCTACTGACCGACCCAGAGGTGGAGAGCAGCCTGCTCATTAGCCTTGACGAGGGGGCGTCCTATCAGACACACAGCTTAGCCTTTGATATTCTCAGCTTGCTTTTTCACCCCGAGCAGGAGGACTGGATCCTGGCTTACAGCCATGACCAAAAGGTAACGTGTAGCTGTCGGATGGCATGAAATAGCTGGAATAACAACGGAAAATGTGACATATAAACTGCACTGTGTGGGAATGTGGGCTGCTGGTGGGTTGCTTACTTGCTGCCCTTCATGCCTTTTGGTGTGGGGATTATGGCAGATAGCTGGACATTGTGGGGCCGCGTCATAACGAAAATAAACTCTTACGAAATGCGAGTCGTCATGGTGAAAAGCATTAGTTTTGATAATAGAAGCTAATTTCAGGCTGTGGGCTTTACCGGCACAAGTCAACTCGGTCAAGGCTGCAGCCAGTGCGGCCGAGGCAGCGGCACACAGGAAGCCCGTAAACAAGCCGTAAGGTCGAGCCGCAGACAGCTCTGAATGGACGTGTCCTCGACAGCACAGGGGGAGCGTTAACAAGGAGGACACGCCCAGACAATCCACAATTCCCACACAGACACAAACACACAGCCTTCATTACACTGAGTGAGCTCCCCGCTGTCTGCTTTGCTCAACACTGCAGACATCAAACTTGGCCCGCGCACCCCGCGATTGGACGACTTGATTCTCAGAGAGAAAAACAGTCAAGGTCTGAGAAGTGAGATAAATGGCGCAGGGAGGAAGATGAAAGCTCAGTTGAAAGCCATCGATGGGTCAAAATAAAGATGCTTCGCCGAAGCCTGCCTTCAGGTCGTTCCGAGCGCCTTTGTAAAGCTAAATTCCATTCTTCCTTTTACTGCTGCCCGAGTTAAATGAATCTGAGCCCGGGCTTCATTTTACATTTATTGATTGGCTGTCATGTCTTTTGAAAGTTGCAAGTTCTTGTATGAGTGAAAACGATGTTGCTTATCCCTGTAAAGCTGAGAGCTGTGGATGCTTTGTGCTCCATCATTAAGGCGAGATGACAGGCCCTGTGCTCGAACACGAGTAAAACGGTTTCATGGAGAAAAATTACAATGACAGCTAAATGAGTTAGAGCAGGAACAAGACACTTTGATTTTAACACTGAGGGCAGTTTATGTGTCCTTTTTTTCTCCTTTATCCAAGACGTCAGAAAAAATAATGTGAACGGAGTTTCTTTCTGTTATCCTATTTGGCTTCAAAGTAGCGCTGCGTTTTCACAGGATCTGATGGATTCTCTATTCGCCGATGCATTTTCACATAAAATATGCACTCAGTAGCACAAAACACCACACTTTCTGACGGCTGTTTGATAATATAGTTGGACATAAATCTGGAAATGTCTGTCTTGGAAATTCCCGCTTGAAAAATAACTCTTTATACTGCTGTTCGCTGGATATTCATTTGATTAATGCATTCCCGTTTTTCAGCTCTATGTCTCCGTTGAGTTTGGGAGGAGGTGGCAGCTCGTGCACGACAACGTCGTTCCCAACAGATTCTACTGGTGAGATCAACCGTCAGTCATTTCCACAGCGTTTATCTTTTTGGCTGTAAACTGACGCGCAGACTACTTTTTTTTCCCCACTCGCCTGCTAAATATGTTCAATCAACTGTATGTAGTTTTACACCCAAAACAGTTGTGCAGATGGAAAAAGATCAGTGAGCATATCACTTGAAGCAAAGTTGGGGGAAAAAAAAGTTATTAAACAGATTTACTAATCCAACATTATGAGTCCCAAATGTACTTTTAGGAAATGCGCTCATTTATTTATTCCCAAAAAAAAGAGTCCATTTATAAATCCAGCAAAGGTAAAAAAAGAAAACAACAGCTCACCACATTTTAAACTCCTGCCAAACAAGGCAGATCTCGTATTGATAAATAATGCATGTTTTCTTTTCTCTTTTTATTTTCATAATGTACTAAGTGTCTGGTTTACACACACTGATTAATATTTGATTCCGTCGAATGCCTCCTCATGAAAAATTGTTGGCAGCGAGTCGGGATACCACAGCGTGTTACAAATCAAATCAGATCCATCAGTTTTGCATTCATTCAGGATGATACCTGACATCTATTGCCCTGGATGGCAACTGGAGATGTGCTGGAGAGCCTTCCGGAGGCTCCTTGACTGTTTTAGTGCTATTAGCTTATGGGAGCCGGTACTGGGATTGTGGCCCGGGATAAACGTTAAATTTATAATGGTCTTTATAGTCTTTGGCTGTGAAATCCTTTCTCAGCCTGGAGAAATAAAACACACAACCACAGATTAATCAAGGACTTTAGTGTGACCTCCAGGATTCTGGACCTCCGTCTTGGACGTACTAAAGTAGGAACAATATTACGGTAAATAAAAACCTTTCGGGAATGACTCAGTAGATTTTAGAGAAAGCAGTGAAAATGCCGTTTACTGTCTTGTTTAATGATGCAGATACTTTTATCCTCAAAGAGAAGCGGGACGTATGACACTTGCTTCTCACAGAGGTTGCGGAGGACTTTATAACTTGCTAATGTGTTTTCTGGGGTAAACTTCGGGGTTAATGGTTGTGCGGTTTGCAGCTTTCTTGAAAGATTAGCATATCCCCAAAACGGCACAATGCGAAACCCAAAACATATTAGCGTCTCGCTGTATCTGTTTCTTTGTCTGTGCATGCGTGTTCACGGAGACTATTTTTTGCCCTGAGTGCTCAGCCGAACCTAAAGAAACCAAAATGAAAAATGCAGCAGTGAAACACATGAACACAGCTTTGTGGCCATTAATACATGAGACTCCTTTTAAAAGGCTCGCACCGTAAAATGTGTTTTAATATCCGACCACTTCAACGCTAGAAAGGTGCTTCACACCTTACATGGCATGAAGAACCCTCTTTTTTTGGGAAGAGGTGATGTGAGGGGGGGGTGAGAGAAAGCAAAAAGACTTTCTATTTCACCAGCTTTGTGGTTGGCAAAATTAAGTTTGCACATGTCACTTGGTGGAATCAAAAGCAGACCTGGATATCTGCCATTTACTTTTTATTTCATGGCTCCTGCTATTGTGCACTACTGAGAAAGGGGGGGGGGGTTCTCCCAGTAGTTGGCTTCACTGTAATGTACGACTACCCAGAGGGCATGCAGCTGTTCCTAGAGGCTGATATACGACAGTGTCTTCCGGCCCTTTTTCCTTTCAGACGCCACAAATCAACTCTGAGAAAGACTGTGGACCCCCTCTGCTATCATTAATTTGGCAAAACATCAAAGGGAACGCCGGCAGAAATACACATTCTTACCTACATACAGAAACCAGGAGCTTTCAAATAAAAGCAACGGGCAGTTTCCCAGCACTGCTGTAGACTGTAGACGGTTTGTTATTTTGGTTTGCATTGAAATGGGAAATTCAAGTTTTGACATCTGAGGGTCCCAGACCCCCAGATTGGGAGGGAGTGCTCCAGAATAACTCTTTAGAAATGTAGATTTACACAAAAAAAACTGTATCTAAAGCACAGAAAGGTCTGATCTTCAACATGTTTGGAGAAAGTTTGCCTCACGTATGACTGTAGATGTTTTTCTTGCAAAAAGTGTGTTCATAATTTAGGTTTGTACCGAACCTCAACAGATGGTCCTCCCAACACATCACAAACAATTTGCTGTGAGCACCCTCACCCTTCAGCACTGTGCTGCAGTGTGTTTTAAAAGATAAACAACTCCCCTTTCAAAATAAAATTAACCTCTCTGTCAGAGGGGTGTCTCTCCAAACTTTTGCACTCTCTCGGTGACAAAAGCTTTCTCAGACAATCCTCTCACATATTAAACACATCAGTAGGACTTGGATGGATCTGCGGATAAAGACATCAGTTTTAGATCTTGTAAAAGCTTTTTCATCCCTCCATTACCCGAGATTTTTTGTTTCTGAATGGATAAAAAGAAGCGTAAATAATGACCCAAAAAAAAAGATGTACACAGAGAGCTCAGCTCATTGAAAAACAAAGCCATCTTCCAGAGATGATTTACAAAAAACAAGCTAACAGGCCCTCACGCTATGCAGAGGTAGCTGCTTGTGTTACTTATGGGGGAACATAGTGTAACACTGCAGGGGTTTATTTAAGAGCAAGGGCTGCTGTTCACTGATAGAATTGGATGAAGTATTTGACAGAAAGTCCATTAAAAGAGATGGAGCTGTGAGGCAATTACAGAGTGCTGAGGGAAGCAGGATGGGGGGCTTTTTATATTATAGTTCAGACACAGTATGGAAAATGAGAAGAAACCCATCTTCTGTCACAACAGCCGCTATTAATACAACAAGTGGTCACTCCTGTCGTTCTGCACTTAACAGCTACCATGAAGAATCTTCCAGAGAGAGTGAATGAAATGGCTAAGTGCACCTTGCACGTAACGGGAGCCGCAGGTCAAACGTCCTTTAGGCCAGTATTTATAGAAAGGGCTGTTGTAGGATCACTCCCCTGAGACCAGTAAAAATCTCCTTTTGGAATAAAATTATTGGGAATAACGGAGCCGATATCAAACGCACCAATCTAAAACATCTGATAATAGAAAAAAAGTGTCATTATCAGGTAATATTATCAGTTTTATTGCTAAGTCCCCCTGTTTCATCTTTGTTTTTCTTTTGTTTTATTTGCACAGGATGCGTTTGGCAGACAGCGGCAGAATAAATAAAATCGCTTCCTGCCACCTGATGTTGAAAACAAATAGTTTCAGAGTTTACCTTAGAAGATATATTCAGAGTCATAATTCACATCAGCAGTGCCTTGCTGGCTTGTCAGAGTTGTTTTCCAAACAAAACCAAGGCTTCACACAAGGTAATTAACGGGATAACAAAGAACAAATATGCTGCTTTGTCACATGAAGATAATTATACTGCCTCCTATCTTTTTGCCTTTCGTTTTTGTAACTTGTGCAACAGATATTAATAAGGCTGTTAGAGACCTCCTGGGATGATTGGAAATAGCTGAACCAAACCATAAAGTCATCTAACTTTCAGAAACAACATTTTCAGGGGCCATCGAGCAAACGTATGAAGCTCTTTTGTAAATATTTTATGAACCTTATCTACAGATGACACATCTGACTGATGTTTAATTATAAGACTTTGTAATTTTATGCCATCACCTAAGAAATGAAGGTTGTTTATAGGTTTACCTGAGTAAATTTCAGGATGTGTGCTATATTTTTCACTCTACATGTTTGCAAGCCATCAGTTTTTTGACAATATTCTTTTAGTAGTTGCAAGAGTGGAAAGCTGGCAGCTGTATAAAAGTGTTAATTGCTTTAAGGTTTGCTTGATCTGTTTTCAGATTCACAAGAGATGTTTACTCGAAAATTGACACTGGTGCTCGCGAATACGTTTGTGTGCTTGTGTAACTGCCACTGACAAGCTTGTTTGTAGCATGAACACAAGACTAGAAACTAAACAGTTACCAATTTGGCACGTTGAGCAGTTTTGATGCTGAATGTTCCGACATTTCAACACCGATCTTGTTCTAATTTTGTCTTCAGTCAGCTCATGTATTTACTCATTTTTGTTTCAGTGCAGAAGAGAAAGTTATGATAGTGTGACCTTGCTGAAACATACTGAATTTTCTTGTGAATTTTCTTGAGGGGGGAAAAATGCAAGCAGGACAATTGTCCTTCAATCTGAAACTGTCGTCTAATCAATAAGTGAAGAAAGAAATGAAGCAGATAAAAGATAAATGCATTCTTCGTCTTTCGAGTCATTTCTTGAATTCGATAAGTAGCATTCAGGCCTCATCCTGTGGGATGCCTGAACGACGAGCAGTGATGCTACATTGAATGACCTTGGTCCTCCTGATGCTTCTCTGATCATGACGTCGCAGGTCCAGGCTGGGGTTGGACAAAGAGCAGGGGATGATTCACCTGGAGATCAACGTCTCGGATGGACGTGAGTCATGGCATCGTGTTACCTTGGCGTTCCAGCGAGGCAATTTTGAAACGAGGACAAGTTTCACATCAAATTAGCAAAATTAGCTGCAATCCTTACCCTGAATTTAAAACTGCTGAGAGGTTACTGTCGGTGCTCAAAACTCCTCTCCCGTCTGAAAAGGCTGCACGGAGACTCCTCATACGATTAAGCTAATTCATTTTTCAAGGGCCAGGCTGTGACTTGGCTCTTTTCTTGGCCACAGTGCAGAGAGGGGAGCACTTCCATAAGGCCTTGTGTGTTAATGCCCCATCCCTGGGGAGACCGCCTCATTTGGCTGATGCTTACATCCTGGGACAGCTCTCTCTGCTTTATCTATTAGTGAGAATAAGGATTTGGCCTCCAAATTTTTTGCTAACTTAATACCATGAGCATTTTGCTAAACCTTGATCGTGGACTACAGAGGGTTGTTTGTTTCTGTCTTTGTTGTATTTTTAGCATCTCTTTTCTTGCTTACCCACAGGGTCACAGTACATAACTTGTAAACTTCAGAACTGCTCTGACGGAAACAAGGGCAAGCCTTTCCCCGGATTTATCGTCCCCAATTCCCTCGTGGTTCAGGATGAATACGTTTTCATCCAGGTGGGTTTTTATTACGAAGCCCGGCTTCATTAAAAGACAATTAAAAGCTGTAAAACCAATGCATTCAGTCGCATCTTAATGTACAGTCATGTTTTTCATTAACTAAAAGGGGCCATTATCCTGGGGAAGGATGGGGTGAAATCGAAATCGCTGCATTGTGCATCACGACAACTCCACTCTGCCATAATGCACAACATCCTAATTAGTATCAAACGCAGAGTTTTGATGGTTGTTCAAACTGTTTGATACAAGCTTGCAGCAATTACTGCATGCAGTGATGTTTGAAGACATTTACCTGAAGTGTGATGCGCCGCAAATCTTCCTGTATGACTTTTATAGGTGCCAGTAGGTGGCCAGTCTGTCCATTACGTGTCCTATAAAAGGAATGCTTTCTACCCGATGAAGCTTCCCAAGTACACCATGCCAAAGGTAAGATAAATAGAGAGCATGCAGCGAGGCAAGTGGAGTTCATTCAACAAACTACACTATATTTTCTTGTTTCATTGTGTCGTCAAGACATTTCCTGGCTTGATTTTTCAAACGATTGTAGGTCGCAGAACAAGTCCTGAAGTTTTCTGAAAAACAAACAAAAAAATCCACTCAGTTGTTTTTTTCACCTCAACGGTGTTTTCGGATTCAGTCATGCATAATTATATCCTTAGATGTTTGGTTTTGAGACCCACTCGTACTTCTTCAGCTGCCCCCTCATCGGTCTGAGGAGATATTTATTTAGGAGATTGAATAAGGAGTTGCACAGTAAGTGTTCCCCTCCACTCCAAACGAAGTTTTTTCAGGCAGAGAAGTCAATTTGCATTGGCACAGAATTGCAATGATTTTCACTTACTACAAGCACAGCAGGGTGGCTTAGAGCTTTGAGAGACTGAATCATAACAACAGGAGAAACTAAGTGCCGACAGCGTTGCACTGTTAAATCTGTCTGGCCGTCCATCCAGCCGTGTGCACAGCGAGCACTTCCACGCGTCACTCTGGTTATAGGAATAAAATCAAAACCTGACTTCATTTTCAGTGCATAGCATGAATTGCCTGAGGTCTAATTGCTGTGGATCCTGACTGAATGATGTCAAGAGGGGACGAATTGCACCTGCTTGAGGGGATTCCATGAGCGTGCTCCTCTGATTGGGTCCAGAAATCAGGCTCGATAATCACGTCTCTAAACAAATTCACTCACGACTTCCATTTCTTCAGGACTTGCAGATTATCAGCACAGATGATAACCAGGTGGTGGCGGCGATCCAGGACTGGCACCAGAACGACTCCTACAACCTGTACATGTCCGAGTCCAGGGGGCTGTTCTTCACTCTGATGCTGGAGGACGTCATGAGCAGCGGCGGTCCAGAGGGCAACATCATGATAGATCTCTATGAGGTAGGAAGTGGCGGCGGCGCCGCTGCGAGGCTGCTGCGAGGCTACTGCGAGGCTGCTGCTCTCATGTGATGATGCTGTGTCACAATATTCAGATGGGACGAGCCAGACCAAGTCAAATCAGGATGCTTGCTGCGAGTTAAGAACGATACACATGAAAATTTCTGTCGGAACAACAAATCCTCCAGGTGCAATCTTGTGTAATTGGCCTCATATTCTTGTTACATTTTATACAGTTTTTGCTAATTTTGCACAATGCAAGCACATCGCCATTTATGTAAAAATCCTCCAGTTTTTGGATTTAATGTTTGTGCTTGTATCATATTAAGCAGGACAGCATTAAATCTACTGCAGCTGTGACTAATTAAGCTGTCAATATTAGATTGCCGTCATCGTCAATGGATTAAACAAAACAGTGCAAAGAAAAGGCTTTGGTCATTTCTCAGGGGACCAGACGATATCATAAGAAGCTTCATCTGGTTCCACCAACAGTGTAAAATCCCCAAATTAGGTTTAACAAGATGGCAAAAAAAATTACAAGCAGGAAGATCTGAACCGCTGAAAGTATCATTTGTTCTCTCTGCTTTCTTCCTAATTTGTAAATTGTAGTTTCAGTGTAATATTTTGCTCTGTTTACTGATTGCACTTTATTGACTGTCTGGATTCAGCTGCAAACAGGGAAACTTGTCATCATTGTTTTTTGCGTATCCCTTTTGGGTGTTTTTCCTTTGGCTATTGTTTCCTCATTGCTTAGAAAATTGGTCAATTACGACTCATTAGTTATTAACCAAAGGCCTAATTCTAGCTATAAAATGCAATTAAAATGGAGCTCCTCACTGATAAACTTGCTTCATCCACTTGCTGTTTGGGGTCTCCAATCCCCTTCTCTGTGTGTCTTGTTCTTGTTTGAGGACACAGAAGGCAACATGGAGGCAGTGCGTGCAAACAAAGGGCTCCTATTCACCAAGTTTATCTCAGAGCACCATGCAAATTTAAATTCCTGGTTTGTGAGCTTTCTTGAACAATAAAACAGATTCTGACAAGTAAAGTACCAACTGACAGCCCCAAACTTTCCTCAGAGTTACTCTTGATTTCCCGCTGTTTTTTTTTTTTTTTTTAAGCGCACCCTGTACTCAGATGTCTTGGATGTCCTTACCATAATGGAACAGATGTCGGTACATTGCATTCATTCGGCAGCATCTGAGTGTCTCTCTCTCACATCCACTTTATGGCTGCTTTTATTATCTTCTGTTTCATGTGACATTATTGGTGCACGGAAAAACATTTGGCTGGTTCAGTGTTTGGATAACGCTTCATCTAAGCGCACATTCAGAAGGAGAAAAAAAAGGAGGCTCATCGTCCCGAGGCAGGCAAAGTAGCAGCTTTAACTTGTGACCTCAACATGTGTCCTCATCTGTGCTGGCTTATCTGTGAGGTTGCAGCGGCTGCACATGCATGCATCACTCTGGATTATTCTCATCTCCGGGCAGCAGTGAAAGCATAACGGTGTTACAAAATGTCAACAGTGGTTACGCTGACCTCCATGCACGATTCATCCTCGCACACCTTCAGCTGCAGTGACCGGTAAAAGAAACGGTCGTCATTCTTTTTGACAAAGATTTGCTGAAATGGAAAAGAAAAAAAAAAGGAAAGGAAAAAAAAGCCCACCACAAACTGAAGTGTTAGCTGCATGTGAGAGTCTGCAGCTCCTGCACATAACTACAAAGAAGGAGGAATATCTCAGGGCTGTGCCATATGTTGTTTTGATTCTGCACAGTCCTACAGATGGTCCAAAATAGTGCTCCATGTCAAAAAACTATCACTCTCAGACATCTCTTCCTCTCCGAACTAGGCCCTCAGCTTTACTTAAGTTTGAATAATTTACAGTTATTTTTTCCCCCATCTCCTTTTTGTTTTTTTTCCCTCCCCCCGCCGCTCTCCCACTCTTATGTTCGCAGGTTGCCGGGATTAAAGGGGTGTTCCTGTCAAATAAAGTTGTTGAGAACCAAGTGAAAACTTATATCACATTCAACAAGGGGAGAGACTGGCGGCTTCTTCAGGCTCCATCAACCGATCTCCAGGGAAACAAGGTCTATTGTGAACAAGTAAGTGGGCCACTGACTGAGAAACAGATCTGCTTATTTGGATTTTCATTATCTGCACTCTGGAACGTTGCAAAAGAACATACCGTGGACACTGTAATCAAATCATAGCAGTGATCCACATCTGCATTGACTTTTTAATTAACTCATCTTGCCATTGTGCCTTCTTTTCAGTTACCATTTGCGAAATCGACATCGATATCGATATTGATATAACATCATATCGAGGCACATACTCATTCATTTGTGATATTATAAAGCTCAATAATGCTCTACCGCACTGCAGTATAGCAACAGCTTATTACACTTCAGCGCATTACTGTGCTAAAATGTTGTAAATTGTCACTTTTCCCAACAGTTATTCAATAGCTAAAGCCACAAACAGACTTAGTGAGGCTTGAAAAAAAAAAGAAGCTCTGCGTCTTTATTCATTTAAGAGAAAATGTGATACATAACAACATAAAGCTTCAAACTATCCTCCAGACCGCAGAGAAAAAAAACACATCCATCAGAGACCTGATGGGAAAAAAATGAAAAAGTAATTATGAGCACAAACAAAAGTGGCAGACCCAGACAACAATCCTGTACAGTGGAGATTAGTGGCCATAAATGAAATCTATATGGGCACTTCATCTATTTTATAGTCCCACCAAAAGGTCCCACGTACATATCCCATCATCCAAACTGCCTTTTAATCTACTGCAGATACACTCAAAAGATGCTGTCCTCAACACGGGATCTTTTAAATATGCTCCTTCTGTTCCACTCCTCCAAATTAATTTGGAAAGCTGTATTAAAGCCAGGCTTATTACTGGAAAAAAAACACACACACGTGTTGATAGATTCACAGAGTGAGTGAGCACATGTCAGGGACACAACGCGTTCAATTCAGCCGTACTCAAGTCTCATCTGACTGCAGTCTCTATTCAGTGCTGTTCAGTTCATTTCTAAAGGTAAATATATATATTTTGTAGTGAACTTGACAAATCCCAAACCCCCTAATTGAATTTGATTGACTAAATCGCTAAAAACTGCTCGAACAGCAAGATTGAAACTATGAGAAACACCAGAGACGACTTTCTTGTTAACTCACCACTCCTCCACACAAGGAAAGTCTTTCTCCACCGTATTGACATTGTTCTGTCCACAGAGGACCGTCAAATCCCAAGACAGTTCTGGAGAAATTCTACTTTTTTGTGAAACTGGCTGGAGCTGAAACTATAAACCAATGACACACAGCATCACCCTTCCCCTCATCCTACAAGCTCTGTTTGTGTGTCCTGTGTATACATTGGTGTTATGTCTTCTTCTTTGTTTTGGTGTAGCATCACAGCGTCACCTACAGGCCAGGTGTATCTCTTACAGGGTCTTCAGTGACTTGAAATTAAATGGTTTGGGCAGAGAAAACGTATCAAAACCAAACATGTTCCCATCTTCATGTGGAAATGGCCTGAATGTTTTTGACTGTTATTAGTTGATTGACAGCTACAAAGTAAAAGAGAGGAATAATGCTGTTTCTGCAGTCAGTGGGGGCTGGTGTCATGTTGGTGTTTCTTTGCAGGAGTCTGATTTGTATCAACGTTTTCATTCTCATGCTATGACTCCAGCAGATTAGTCGTCTTTGTTTTTTTCGCAGCCGTACTGTTCGCTGCATCTCCACCTGCATGTGTCAGAGAATCCTTACACCTCGGGCAACATCGTCAGCAAGGACTCGGCTCCAGGAATTATAATAGCATCAGGTGAGGAGATTATTTGATTTGCACTTTAATTTGCACCCGCGTGGTGTTGTTTACGTCCCGGCCCCGGCCCGGTGCTTTGATCACATCGCTCAGCACTCGCAGACAGATACGGTCTGTTCGGAGCGCCACGTTTCCTCAGCTGACAACAATTAACATCGCGAAATGAATTCGATCTGTTCTCCTCATTTCAGATCATTTCAGGGTAAAACATGATAAGTGGGCCATAATGAGCTTTAACTTTTCACAAAGCTGCCGCACCCATTCGCTTGTGTATGAAATCATTAGGACTAAATGTTGTGCACATCCGCATCGTTTTGCCTTCAGGTGTGGTCGGACCTGAGCTGACTACGACGAACGTCAGCATCTTCATCACGTCCGATGCCGGAAACACCTGGAAGGAGGTAAATGAAAACCAGGAGCACTTTGTGACACTGGTGCCTGCGCATTGCTCACAACACTGCATCGCTGCTTTCTGAGAGGATTAGTTCGGCCAGGATGATTTCCCCCCCCCCCTTGATTCATTTCGTATGAATAGAGAAGGCGTCCGCCTTGAACCTTCCCTCAATACAATCCAGGCCTGCAGTGAAAAGGAGGATGACTTTAGCGAGGCTTTATCTGAATGCAGAGCCACAGAACAAAACAAGGAGTCTCGAGTTTTCTTCTGTGCCAACTTCATTTCTCGCTGTTCACTTGTTGGTGTTGTAGCAGTGAGGTTTGACAGCCAGCCTTGTGTGTCCCTCATCTTTAAAACAAATAATCCAAAAAAGAGCATTCAGCTTGTTTGCCAAGGACTCCAAAAGAAATTTAAAGAAAGCGCAAGACTCACTTGGTTCTTTTCTGTTTTTTTTCACACATCTGAGAATGTGTAAAGAGCATTCGTGATTTTTGGGTTTGTTTTTTTGTGTGTAGGTGTGAGCATGTATAATCCTTATGTTGGCATTGGCTCTCACTTTGTGCAGACTTCAGTTTTTCTCTGCCGTGATGAAGTGAGGCTGATTGTTTCTGCAGGTTTTCCAGGAAGAGTACAGTGTGTTTTTCCTGAATCAAGGAGGATCTCTGGTGGCCATCCGACACACACCTCTGCCAATTAGACACATTTGGTGAGGCTCTCCAAGGATGCACCACATCTTTTTAGAGACCGCATTCAATCTTCAAAACAGGCAGCGAGATTGCTTTCCTGCTGAGGCCTTTTTTTTTCCCCTTCTTCTTTCTGAATTCAGCTCTATTTGTGGCTGGTCTGTCTGTGATCCAACCATTGTTCTCTCCCTCAGGCTGAGTTTTGATGAGGGCAGAAACTGGGACAAATATAGCTTCACCTCCTCTCCGCTCCATGTTGATGGGGTGCTCGGGGAGCCTGGAGAGGACACCCTCATCATGACGTAAGATATGAGGGATCCATGAAGGGATGATATGTTTCCAGTTTTTAATAACTGGCCTGTTTAATTACACTTTGTGTTATCTCAAAGAAAAACTTACTTGAGTCCATAAATTTTCTTTAAGCGTGGGTTTTTTTTTTTTCATGAGCCCAAGAGAAGGAATTTCTTTTGCACGGTCTGTTGCAGAGAGCGGCTTCACAGGAACGGCCCCCATCCTGGACCCTGCCTCGCGTTTCATTTCGTTAAACCGCGTCTTTCTTTCTTTGTTTTTGTAGGATATTCGGCCACTTCAGTCATCGATCTGAGTGGCAGCTCATCAAGATTGATTTCCGATCCATTTTCCAGCACCGCTGCACGTTCGAGGATTATTCCACGTGGCAGCTGCATAATGAGGTTAAGGAGATCTTCGTGTTACTTGGCTGCCAATAATGTGAAAAAAAAGTCAATCGCTGATTAAACGCAGTAAATTTCTGTTTGGTTTGTGGATACAATGAAAAGCAAAAAAAGAACAAATAGAAAGAAAAAGGATCATCTGAAATGTTTATGATCCATTATTCATCACAGGGGGAAGTTTGCATCATGGGAATGAAGAGAATCTTCCAGAAACTGAAAGCAAACGCTCGATGTGTCAAGGCCAGAGATCAGTATATTTCCCAGATGTCAGATTCCTGCCCGTGCACAGAGGCAGATTTTGAGTGGTGAGTTTCCTTCTCCGCAGCAACATTCCCTTCACTTCATTAAATCCAATGCACAACTCTTTATCAATCTCCAGAGGCAGAGTCTGCGAAGCCAACCCAAGGCGCAACAAGAAGGCTTTTTCAGGAGTTGTATTTTGTGATTTGCAACTTGTTATTCCTATTTCTGGTGTGTATCTGTGATCTGTGTAGCGAAGATGCAACCTGGGTTAAAAATATATGAAAAAGCCGTCAGTTTTTCATCGTAATTGAAGAAAAGAAAAGTTTTCTTTTTTTTCAGCTGATTATCAGGCGACTGTTTTTAGTCTCTCGAAGTATCCAAATAAGGCAAAGGCGTGATAAACATCCTAATTATCGAGCTGCTGTTTCTGTGGTCATACGTGACTCGTGTCAGACAAACTGCGTAAACATCGAATGTAAAAATATTTCTTTTTAATGAGCTGAAACTTTCTCGACATCGACAACTTTCTATCACAGAAATGTCTCGTGATCTTGTGGTCACGTCACAGTCTCACAGAGAGAAGTCGGATCTTGGATCTCTCAAACCTGTGAAGGCAAACACAGCGCTGCATCTTTCAAGTGTACTTGACAAGAGTTACGTAAAGTGAACGCTAATGGTCCTTTTTAAGCTCCACCATGCGCTCCTTCGGTGTGTTGAACAAGTATTACTTTAATACTCTTACATCTCCCGGTCTCAGACTTTCTTTTATCTCCTCTTATCTCACCGGTGCTGATTGAATAGCACTGATTACTGTTTTACGAGCTTAACACCACTTTAGTGCTGAAAGACATTTTGGCTCCTGACATTTTCTTTCCCTGATCGTGATAAAAAAGAAACCTGACAGCTACAACCGCTTTTGCCAAGGTACAATAATATCTTGTGTAAACAAACAATGTTTTTGTTTTTTTTCCCCCCCGCAACAGCAGACGTTCGATACATAAGACATCAATACTCTGAGGGGCTGTGTTGTGTTTCTGTCCGTTGTAGACATCCATCCTAATGGAGATGAGTATCTCTATTTGTGATTTCGAATAAATGATAACTAAGCCTGATAACGCCCCGCTGTGTCTTCTTTTTTTTCTGATTGAAAAAGTGACTATGGATTCGAGAGGCAGAGCGACGGGAGCTGCACTCCGGCTTTCTGGTTCTTTCCATCGACTACGTCCCGAGACTGCATCACAGGGGACACCTTCCTCAACACTACAGGGTACGCTTGATTCATCTGTATCGACAGCAGCTTAAAAAATAGGGGGAAAAAAAGCAGTAGCACAAAGCAGTGGACACTAAAAGTTGATTTGTTACACTTGAGTTTGCCTCGCCTTGTGTCTGGAAATGAATGTCTTGATACAATTCAGTGTCCTTGCTCAGTCTGTAACCTTCAAAACAGATGGTAATCATAGCTGCATGAGGTGTAGAGTGGATCTGTGTTCGTGCTAATAAAAACAGACATTTCTCACCTGGCCCTTAAAGTTGGTCTAATCGAAAACATTCAAGAGGGAAGAGCTTGTGTGAATTAGATGGAATGGGAACTAATTTTCTTTATCGCAAACAGTATTATCAAGTTTGCCTTTTAACCTTTGGATTGAGTGCAGGTAAAAAAGCCTGAAATGTTTCACTGCCGTGTCAGATTGAAACCGTCAAAATAAACCCAAGGCTGTCTTTTGTCAGCGTCACATGTGATTTTCAAGAGATGTTGCTCCACTGATCAGAATTATTTCACAGTTTAAAGTTGTCTGTTGAATAACGGCAGAACGAATAGCTTCGAATTCAGTTACAATTTCAAATGTTTTTGCTAATCTGATGTTTCAACAAATGATAAATTATTTTATTTATTTATTTTTTTATTATTGTTTGTAATTTTCAATCTGAACTTGTTTCCAGCATGCTATTGAATTCCCAGTTGTTTCAAAATTGGGGTTTAAAATGTGTCCAAAGTTGAAGAATTTAGGGGGAAAAACAGCTCAAAAAGTTACTATGTCTTGAATGAAATGAACAAAACAATGTTTTGAGTAATTGGGTGCAGTGGTATCCACTTCTAAAGTGTTTTAACTGGCTGTGTTCATCAAACCATGTAAAATGCAGACAAAAATGTTGGAAAGCTTTTGCTGTATGTCATCAACTTCCTCCCCTGTGTGCCCGTGTGGTGCTCGTCTGCTTTCCCACTCATGCGGTGCTCATTTGTGCCTTTTCTGTGATGAACTCCAGATATCGAAAGGCTTTCTCTAACAACTGCACGGAGGGAACTCTGTTGAAGTACAGCCCCAGGCGACAGAAGTGTCCCAGCCAGGTTCCCAGGGGCCTCCAGCTCTTCACCAGCGAGGGATCGCTGGTCGCCACCCTCGGGAGGAACGTCACCTTCTTGGTCTTCCTGGAAGAGGTGCTGACTTCACTTTAAGCAGGGAAACAGTGGCGCGCCTCATCCGGTGACACTCGCAGGCCTTTGTTTTTTTTCTCCCAGTGTGCTGTTTGTGGAGGTGCTGTCAGAAACGTAGCAGCGA
>JAUESF010000014.1:12833896-12844297 GCA_032274765.1 Malacoctenus tetranemus | reverse complement strand
TTTTTTTCCAAGAGATTAAGTGACAGATCCCATCACAGACTCATTCTTCTTCCCTAAAGAAGTCCCCACAAACAAAACCATTCGATACTAATGTTGTTAGACAAGCAAGCTGAAAGCATTTCTCTCTTTCCTGTGTCTCTGCTGATCGAGAGCTACTCAAAATGAATTGTAAAATAAAGTTTAAATATATTTTTTACTCAGGTTCATAGACGCCAACTGTTCTATCGTTTTAATGCAATTAGGACAACTTATCCCCAGTCGGGTCTGCAGCCTGTAGATTCAGTTTATCTTGCTTGCTTTTCGAGTTTATTGCTGAAATATTTTTTTGAGCGTCTTTTATTTTCACACATAAAATCGACTTGAAAAAACACTTGCGTTCACATTATGTTACTGCACCAAACTTGTAACTGTGAGTGCAAAAAAGCTTTTTCACTGGACTCAAACGTGTGAAATAACCTTGTTTGTTACGCAATTTTTCACCTCTCCTCTGTACTTTTCAAACATTTGAATATCTTTGTTGTTGCATTGAGACATCATTTCTTTTCCTTTCAGTCAGGGAGAGAAAACCGACTTGCGGAGTCTTGACACTCCCGCGGTTCGTCTGGTACATCACAATGAGCCCGCGTGTCTGCGTTTATCTCCGTCAGAGCTACATTATCGTTGCATAATAACATAGTAATACGCGCAGCTTGATTCAGAGAGTCAGCGTTAGCCGGCCGCGCTACACGAAGGTGAACTTTGAGGAAAATGAATGCAGACGTGACGCTCTTGGTGATGGATTACCTGAGTCAGTCGAGTTTAAAGTCTTTGTAATTGTATTTTTATACCATGGTGGAATGAGTGGCTGCAACAGGCCGCGCGGTGGGGAGGGAAACACACAGTGCTGCGCTTTGAGAAAGGTCAGCAGTAATGAGGACTGTACATTTTTTTTGGTAGTAATTGGGCCAAAGCACGCTCAGAGTCTGGTGTGGTCCATTAGGTGCAAAGTAGAAGAATGTGTTTTCTCCGGCTCCGTTGTTATTAGCTGGCCGCGCGCATCGTCTGCATCACATTTTACCTCGCTTGATACTTTTAATAACGACTCAACACTTTGGTTCTCGTGTTGCTTCACAGCCGTTGATTTTAGCCGCGGAGCCTTATTAAAGAGCCTGCTCCTCAATTTCCAGTATATTTGTGGTTTTATTGTAGTTTCAATCTTGCAAACTCGAATTAAACTTTTGTGCCTTTTTAATATAAAAGAAATGTTTTGTCTCTCTTTCTCTGCTCATTGTTTCACAGACAAAACTTTTTAAATCTTCTTTTCATTACTGAAATGAGATTCTTCCCACACTCACAAAGAGTAATGCAACAAGTGAACACAAGAGGGCAATGTCCTCCCATGTAAAGGCACCTCCACTGCAGCCATCAGAGCACTGAGACGACACGAGTCATCTCAGCAACGTGTCATTAGACTCGGTAAAAACCTGCGAGGGGGTTTCGAGGACTTGCGCGGAGCTCCAGGTGATAATACCACCATCATTCTGATTGGCCACGCTTTGTGGTTGCTACTGCGGGTCGTCCTGCAAAAAATAAGATTTGTGGAAATGTATCTCTTATCATGTTCTATAAAGCCATCCAATAGGTAAACAAAGCCATAAAGAGGAAGCTATTTCTGAAACGCCGGCGAGACAAGCTCATTTATTTGTCACGGAGAAGAGAAACACAATGTATCACAAGTAAACATAATTCTGCCGGCTCACAGTCAGTCCTGAACCAAAGTTAATAGGTATTTAATTACATTGATGCATCATATAATTGGCACCATCGAGGAAGGAGACAAACTGGGGCAGGCGGCCTGGATTGGGAATTAAAGAGATGTATTTATCTAAAGCCTGTCTGATTACCTGGCAGAACCTCGGAGACAATAGGGTAATAAATCTTCAGTTCACTGTTCTCATCTCCAGTGGATGACTTGCAGTGCGGAAGGCGTTACGTGAGCGTGTGCCCACACATACACATGTGCATGTGTTGGGTGTATGTGTGGAGCAGCTTATTAAAATGTGTAATAGATTTACTGACCCTGATATGCCACTAGAACAAAAAGTAATTATTCATACTGTGTAGAGCAGTCTAATTTTAACCAGTGGAAAGATTTTAGAAGGAGCGAGATGGAATTAGTGAGGCATGGCTAAGGACTCAAATGGGTGCTGGGAAGGCATTTTGGTCCCTTGTTAAATGACTGCTTCATCAAGGTGTGAAAAGCGAGGGGGGACTCGAGGCTCTTCAGGGAGGGGGAAAAATTAAAACAGCAATTTGGTGATATTAGAACATACTCGGATTTCCAATAATGTTGCCTGGCTGAACTTTGAGATGGGGAAATCACGCTCGCTCGAAAGGAGGGGAAGCCAAAGAAATGCAGGTGGGGGGGGGGAGAGATGTCCCGTTGTGGTCCAGATAGCGAGAGATGATTATTTTCCCTTAAATGTCAGTGCCACCCCACCAGCAGAACCTCCCCTCACCTGGGAGCTCCTCCGACGCCGTAAAAGCCTTTTAGGTTCCGTTGCAGCAGGTTTGGCGTCTCCGTGTGTCATATCAACATTTGCTCCTCTTTAGAAGCAAGCAAAAATTGTGATCCATAATTCAAGCTGTTGGATGAAATGACGGCGGCTGAAATATTGATGACGGTGGAATATTGCTGTACAGCTGCGGCTAACAGTCTTCTTTGCTTCTGTCACTCCTCCTCGTAGCTTTCTCAGGTCCTGCTAAGTGCTCTCAACCAGGACCTCATCCAGTTCACACTCAAGCCAGGGGTGCAGGTGAACGTCTACGCCACGCGCCTGTCCCCAGGTGAGCCTGCCGAGCTCCTCGACCACGCGTCTGTCCCAGCAGGCGGCGCGTCGCACGGACGTGTTTTTTGGAAGCTCCCTGACAGGTTTTGTTTTTTTTTTGTTACCATCGCGGGGATGAAGATGAAGCCCCATCACACAATTTTAACCTGTAACAGCAGGAGAGGGCGGAGTTGGTGGAACGGGTCAACTCCCAATCTAAAAGTTGGCAGGTTCCATTCCCACTTCTCGCCCTTTTCAATGTGCTGAAGGGACTTTGGGCAAAACACTGAGCCACTGAGTGATTCGCAAGCACCTTTACTGGCAGCTGTAATCATTGGTGGGAGTGTTTCAATGACTGTGAGTGAATAGGTGAATGTGACTGACCATGTGAAGCACATTGAGTCGGCCCAAGTGGTTTAATCTGCCAAAAGTGAAGTTCATCAACAACACACAAGCTGTACAACTCCTTTTCTTTGCTTTAACTCTCTCCTTTCGGTTTCATCCCAAGCGTTGGTTGTACATTAGGTCTTGACTCCTGATTTGACATGTATTCTAATGATAATGTAATTTGCATAAATTTATGATGAATATATGCACTTCTGCTCATTTTGTCTCCACTAATTGCTGTTATCACTCTCCTTTATAGCCCCCCTTGTGGACAGCACTGACAGTGGCCACAGTGGCACTGCAGTCATCATGCTGGTGTCAGTGGTGCTGGTGGGCCTGGCTGTTTTTGTAATCTATAAATTCAAAAGGTAAGAGACACAGAGCGCCGCGGAGACGCTTCTTTTTCTTTCTAAATAATCTGTCAGACGTACGAGTGCTAAAATGGGAGGGAACGCTCGGCTGTGGAGCGATTGTCTGCACGTGAGCACGAAACTCCTGAAACTTTCCACGGGCGCTGAGACTCCCCACTCCAGAGTTATGGACAGCAGCGGCACAATAATAGCTTGAGGAATAAGACAATTCCCCTCTGTCTCAATCTGGAGAATATTACAGGGAATGACAGTCTAATCAATTCTCCCAGAGTGCCGAATGGGTGTCAGAGTCCTGCAGTTATCAATATTCATCTATCTGACAATGTGAGGGTTGACCTTTCGGAAATGCTAAACACAGCCATTCAAGGTGAGGCATACTCTGCAGAATGGCAGGAAAGGTTGAAGAGATAAGTCCTGAGACAACATATATTATACAGTGAGGGACATACAGTAAATAGCATCCTGTGCTGCAGGTAATCCCGTGCCAATCACAGCACAGGGACCAGTTTCGCTCCTCTCCCATGTGAGGAGTTTTCACTCATTACAAAGTGAAACATTACCTAACTTTGTGGAGTGTAATTACTACATTAGGAAATCAGCTTTGGGTTGCGAAAGCTCCCTCAAATGTCACACCAGCAGCTGCAGCACCAAATCACAAGGGGAGGAATGTGAAATTAGAAATGCAAGATGTTAGTTTTAAGCAGAATTGGGGGATGCATCTGAGGGGATGAAAAATTGATTGAAAACCGAGGTGAACAATATGAAAGTGAGAGAGCGATGCCCGGCGGAATGCAAGAAATGCCCCAGATTCCAGCTTTCAAGCAATCCTCTCCCATCTTCAACAGTTAAAAATAGTGGGCGACACATTATGCTTAGCGAGAGCATTAGTGGAACAGACCTGACGGCAGGTTCCCGTTCACATGCGCGCTCTTTTTTTCTGAAAAGTCTTCTCCCCCGCTCTGCATGACCTGCAGGAAGATTCCAGGAATGAACACGTACACGGCAGAGCAGCCCGACAAGGAACAAGAGGTCATCCCCACAGTGACCTCCATAGCCGTCCCAAACCCTGAGGGAGGCAAGATGACCTCTCTGGATCATGTGGACATCCAGCTGGACTCAAACAGCAGAGGTATCTATGTCTCAATACGCTTTGTTGGTGCAAACCGCAGCGTCCGGGGTTGTGTTTTCCCAGCAGCTGTCGCACAACGGAGATTATTCCTATAACGGCTCGCAGCTGAATTAATTTGTTAAAGAAGACAGTCATTACCGCACTCATCAAACATCAATTTTTTAAAGGCAGAAAATAGCTGTTCCAGTTCCAAGTTAGTCTAATTGTCAGAATCTGTCTGATTAAAATTGTATGAACTGTTTTATTGGATGAGACGTGCAGGGCCAGCACCGAGGTGGCTGCACTTTACTTTTTTTGTTTTGTTTTGCACGAAAACAAATTTGTTTTCTGTCCAATTTTATAGAAAACATCATGTTTTTGATGCATTTCAGCATCTGTCAGAGACCTTAAATGGCTTTTTATACATGGCGCTAAATTGCAGAATCGTGTATTTGCTGGAACAACGTTCTCCTAATTCTTGATGATCTACAAAATGATCACAGATTTGCAAAAAGAAGAAAAAAATGATAAACGATGAACAGTTGTGTCGATTGAACAGTTGTTCATGGACTTTCTTGTCCTAAGATCCCTGAATCAGCACTGAAACAATTGCAAAGAAACATTCGGTTTAATAAAGTCCTCAGTTTTCTACGTTTTTACAGTAACTTTTAATAACTGACTTCCAAAGTTGCCCCATTGCAGGAACCAATGCTGCGATTGTTTCGCCTCTTTGACAAGTTTCCTTCTAAATTTAGTCACTGTGTCCACCGAGCTCGTCCCCTGTGATGTTTTACAACGGCTCAACTTTACTGCAGTTGAAATTTGCATGATGATTGGCATATTTCAGATAAAATGTAGCCTGTGAAACTTATTTACATTTTTATTGAAAGTATTATAGCAAGATTTATTTGGGGGGTGGGGGCTTTGTAACACAGTTCCAATCACCCTGCAGTACTGCTAGCAACCCCTAGAGGTACTAGTACCCCCGTTTTTTGAAACAAGAGGAGTACACAGAGTTGGGTGGTCATAAACACTGAGGGAAAAACAGACTTTTCCATTTGTTTCATTGAAGCTGTGGCTGCCGACTGTTTTCTCTTTTAGATTTGTACTAAAATGTTTGTCTCATGGGAATTTTCCTGGAGGATGTTGTGACGTTTGATTGATCTCATTTTCTGTCTCTCATCTTTCCAATCAGCAAGACTACATTGTCATTGTTTTGTCAATAAGCCTTCAATACAGTAAAGTAGAGAATTATCACAGCAGTTTAGAAATATTGACCACGAGCTGCTGCTCGCTGACAGAGAGGTGGAGCACGCCCCGAGCCCTTCTTCCTGCAGGGGGGGAAATGATCGCACGCCGCCTTTTTGTGTGCGCTTCCCCAACCTGAGTTTACCTCGGCGACGTATTAGTATGCGCAAGTACGTGAAGCACAATCAAGTGAGAGCTAAAGTGATGAGAATGTCGAGGTGAATTATTTGACCCAATAAAATAATTAGTGCAGCGGGGGAAGTCGTGGAGTGGTGAAAGCATTTTCATCAAGGAATATCTATGAAGTTCCAGCTGATTTACCTCCAGCCGTAGCTAAACAATCGACCCGTCCAAGATAAATGTGTTTGTCTGCAAAAAAAAGGGGGGGAAAAGAAAACGATATATATACCCGTATGCAAATAGCAACATAAAATTCCTGCTCTGTCTCTTTCCTTTCTTCTCCCTTGCCAGGCTACCTGCCATCTCACACAGACATCAAGCTCTCTGATGAAGCGCCCCATGTGTTTTAATGTTGAGAGTCTATGACCGACTCGAAAGCAATACATCTTCTTTGGCAGTTACTTCCAGCAAGCTATGAAACCACGGTCACAATGAATGGTCTCGAGTGTTTTGCTACCCATGCATGGATGGACCAGTTCACACTGTGCTGCCTAATCCCTCTGAGGAGACTGTACAGATTTATACTTGCTTCTTGAAAAGGAACACTTTTTGACTGAAATACTTGTATTTTTGCAAGGACGTTGATCTTTTTATGTAAATAATGTACATCCATAATGGAAGAAGTGTAAGTAATTTGTCTCGGCTGGTTACAGCTGCGTCTGCACCGAATATGAAAAAAATCAAGCAGCGGTACGAGGGGGTGAGGTGGGCCGTGTGTAATAATATCTCCAAAAAAAACACCCTCCTCTATTTCTGTTTTTTGGGACTTGTGTTTGTGAAGTTTACTTTAACTATGTGGAAATAGCTTATCTGACTAAGACAGTGAGGGAAACAGATTCATTAAGCTCTGTATAATCAGTAAATCTTATCGCCAGATTCTCATCAAATGAAAGCTTGCAATATCCAGGAGATGAAGGAGAGCTCCTAGTCCCAGATCTGTGTATTCCATCAAGCCCGTCTCCCTGCCGCTCAAAATGTTATATATGTCATAACAAAAATAAGAACAGGAGATCGCAGCAGATAGGTGTGCGCGGCAGATGGCAATCGGAGCAAAGCCCTCTTTGTGTAGGGGGCTGAAACGTGTCATTTCGGTGACGCTGAAGGACTCGGGACTGAAGGCCGACCTCATCCAAGCGAAATCTACTTTTGCATCAATTATACACAACCCCGCCCCTCCCCCCTGCCCCCCCCCTCGCCCCCCCGGCAGTCCACAACCGTTTATGCAGACTATTACTGCAGCAGCCGCAGTGTTTGAGTTGTTTACATGGTCAATTTGACTGCCAAACAATGCAGTGACTTTTAAACTTGTGCTTGGTATTTCTTTGCTGCCAGGAGCATTTCATGTACACTTTCTGGTTGCTATAACGAGAACAAAATGTAAATTCTTCTTCTTTTTTTTTTTTTCCGGAATAATTTCTGCTGTTAACTTCAGAAAAACGCTGCAGAGCTGCAAACGGTTCCTGTAGCGCAGCAGAGACGGTGCTTCAGCGCCACGTCTCTACTCCGGTTCTGCTCGTCATTAAGCGAAGGTTTTGTCGCCACTTGTCACCTGTGATGACGGAGAAGGTTGAAACAACACAACGTTGACAGATTCCTCGACACAGATGTAAAAGTATTTGTCTTCTTTTTCTTTGGAGCTGATTTCACTGTGAATGTTGTGGTGCCTGCAGCAGGTTTCGGATGGATCCCCCCCCCCCCCGTTTGAATTGTGTTCACTTTATTCATTCTGGACTGTTTATCTACCGAGACGGTACCGGCAGCATCCACACACGGCGTCTCCTCAGTTTACAGTGACGCAGCGGAGCCCGCAGTCTGTTCTGGGTTCGCCCCCAAGGACTCGGCGGACAAAAGGCTGCAGATTTGTTCATCTCCTCCGCTGCGAGGGACACAGAGATAGAGAAGACGTATCTCCTGTCAACAAGGCTCAGCCTACGCACACAGCTTTGGTCAGCTGCTGTCTCTTTGGGATAAGTACTGAAGTTCTTCTTCATCAAACTTTTCTTTTTAAGTGTTGTCAGCATCATATGTCAGTAAGACAAATTGACTACGGGCTTCTCCATACTTCTTCCCCTCCGATCCTCCTCCGATCGAGCCCCAAGCATAAATAAACTCGTGCTCATCTACAGACGAACCCTCCTTCTCCCCACCATCATCAGAAGAGGTTTTTGTTGTTTTTTTGGTGCTCGTTATTTAACAACAATTTTAAATTCCCAATAATTAACTTGTGAATATGATTGTGAACATATTTGCATGACCGTTTATTTTTTTCCTCTTTCTAGCGACCTGAGAAAAAAAAAAAAAAAGCTAAAAAAAAAAAAAATTGAAATGTTAGAAATGTGAACTGCGGTATTTTCTGTTTATCAAGAGGCTAGACAAGTCATTCATTACAAGTGACGTGATTAGTCAGTGGGTTGTTGCTGTGTTTTTCATTTGATCTTGCAGAAGTAAACATGGTTGCGGAATAAAGCAGAAACATTAATGCGGCGTGGTTGGTTGTTTAAATCAGTCCTCCAAACATCAACTGATGTTTTTTTATTTTATTTGATTTTATCTTATTTTGAAGCCTAAACTGTGATCTTCAGTCCACTCCGGCCTCTGAAAACACGACCTCCCTCTGTCTGACCGCGTGTCCGTTCCAAATGGGTGGTTTGGATTGATATGCGTGCTCATTTTCTGGAATTAGTTGCTTTCTTCTTGCTTTGTCTCCTAACAAGTCTTGCTTAGCATGCTCAAAGTTTGACTGCAGCTATTTGCATGACACAATGGAGAGGACAAAGAAAAGCACCGAGTAGCCTGGAGTGATTCTAATGGGCTAGTTCCTTGGCTCTCCCACTGTGCAACAAATTAATTATCCCCTCGCCAGGAAATCAGCTCACACACACCTACACACACGCACACGCTCACACACACACACACACGCGCACGCACACACACAAAATCAACAAGGAAGATTTTTTTTTCCCAGTCTGGGTAGCACCTTGAATGAAAAATGTCCCACTACAATAACCCACAGCAATATTGTGTTAGCCACAGTGTGAAATTGATGAGCATGTTTCCTTTCATTGAGTGCTACATTACAGTGTCTGGCTGCAGCGAATCATCCATTAGCGATTGTCACCGTTCAATTTGATTGCGCGCCGCCGTACATCCCAGGGCAGTTAGAGAAAAGGCCTTGGTGTTAATTCAGACTGAGAGCGTGAGTGAGAATAAGACTCTCGGGGCGTCGATGGCTGTTGCGGTGATGAAGATTGGTGTGTGATACGGAGCCGGTGAAGTGGCAAACAAAATGCAAAACAGGGGGAGGAAGGGCCTGCTGCTGCTGCTGCTACTGCTGCTGCTGCTGCTACTGCTGTGAGTGAGTGAGGGAGTGTGAGTGTGTGTATGTGTGAAAAGATGGGGCGCAGCCAATCAACCACGCGCTTTTGTCCTCTGACCTCGCCGTCGGTGACGTTCGGATGCACCATTCAAAGCCGGGAGGCAGAAAAGGAGCGACACTAGAACCAGTTGTTTTTCACAACATCATCTGTTTCTCATCACTTCACAACAGCCTCAGTAATTGTCCCCATTAAACGGGAACCGTCCGTAATGGGCAACTTGAGTGATAGACTGATGGAGGTAAAATAAAGCTCAGCCTGAATGTCAGATGGGATTCTCCACATGGGTGTTTTCACACTTCTTCCTATTAAAGGTGACTTCAGAGGCCCTGTGGGATCGTTAAAAGCAGCAGTATGCTGAGGCAGAAGCACCGGCAGCCACCAGTCACCTGTGGCTCCGATAAGAAGACGGAGACACTGTTGTTAAATCAAAGCTTGTTGCAGTCATTTGTTGTTTTAGTTCAGCCGATCACAACATCCTGGTGTCTTCCTTCTTAAAGCTACAGACTGACTGCTCAGTGATCCTAATGAAAAAGACGACAAAAATAAAAATACAATAAGAAAAAGTCGGTTAATTTAAAGCTAAAAACTAGAAAGTGACAAACTATTTTTTTCTTTTAGTTTTTGTGTAAAAAAAAAACTGATGTGCAGAAAAATGTTTTTATTTTGTGGATCGTAAATTCTGTGATTTTGTGTATTCATGACTTATGACATAAAAATATAACGACGAACACAAAAAGGTTCACACATAATAAATGTAAAATATTTGTAAGTTTAACTGTTTGGACCTTTTTAATGCAAAACCTTCCAGAATAATCTAACATAAGAATTGAATGTGATGATGAAGTCGCTCTGCTGATGTGACTCGGCCTGTTACTGAGTTGACAGGTAGCTCCAGCTTGTCCCAGAAAATACCTACGACTGCT
>JAUESF010000014.1:12823424-12833796 GCA_032274765.1 Malacoctenus tetranemus | reverse complement strand
GTTTGGCTTCACTGTAATATTTTTTGTGTCGGTCAGAACTCAGAGCGGAGGTCTGCAGCCTTTACTGAGACAATCTTTGGAGGCTTTGAGGAAAGAGACGATGCGCAGGGAACTTACTACTTTGCTCCACAAACTGTGTGAGTGTGAAATAGAAAAAAATCAAACATGAATCCATATAAAAATACATTTATTTTGAACAATTTCAAAATGGCAATTTGTTCACAGTAAGAAATGTGATTCAAAACGAGACGATTTGTATATAATCGACAAGAAAAGAACAATATCATAGATTATATCATGCACAACTTTTTGGGCAATTGCACAACTAGACTATCAGACACGGTGTTTAATAAGTTGTTTAATGTGTCAAGTAAACTTTAAAATCACCATGATACATATACAGTACTGGCTCACCCCAATGTAGTCTTTTATAGTCTTCTATCACAGATAATTAGGGCATGCTACTGTAAAAAAAAAAAGGAAATTAAAAAAGAGGACATACATGGTGTGATACTTTAAAGTCGTGGAAACACACGATTGCCGACTGATTTACAATGAAGTAGGATGAAACAAGTGTACAGATTTGAATTTCCTTCTTGTTCCTATGTACAATTTATTCAAAGGTCCTCCTGGAAAGGCCAGACTTACATGTTGGGAACCATCGTCTGAGAAACATTCATCCGAAGCACCGTTTTGTCGTACCGAGCAAAAAGCACTCACGCGTCGGGGGTCTCGTGAGGATTCACAGCAGTCAGATCTCGACGTTTCCACACATACGCATCATCATCATATATTTACAAGCCGAGTGTGGACATCTAGTTTCAGGGCAGTAAATGTTCATTCATCGCACAGTTAGAACAATCTGTAATAACCAAACTTCCAATGCGGTGTTTATTTGATTTCTGTCTTCGGGAGGCAGAGTTATTTGAGTTCTGTCTAAACTATTCCGACCCGAGGCAACATTTGTATTCATCACTTCATGCTCGTTTGTAGCGCGTCTGAGCCTCTCCCTTTCCGAGCCGGACGCGATTTCACCTTTTTTTTTTTTCCCACGATGCACATCATTGATTAGAGATTTATTCAAATGATGGCGTCGCGTGAAAGCGTTCACGTTGCTTTCGGAGGAGAGAATTACACTGTGTCCGTCCGCCGGGCCCCTAACGATTCTAACTCTCTGTGTTGCTTTGGTCGCTTTATCTGTTGGGGATGTGCAAATGAGAGTTATCAAACGTGGAATAGGGAGTTTACACTTGGAAGGTTTCATCGCTTGTGTGTCAATTTTAGAGGCAAATATTAAAGTCGTACGAAACATTCAGACAAAAGCATTTTTATTATAATAAAGTCATCATTTCAAACCCTGTATAATTTTATTAGAACGTCCCTCGAGGGCCAGATATCATCCAAACAACTCATGATAGGTCAATGTTGACTTTTTCCAGTACAATCGAACCCACACATTTTTCCTCGTGCGTTATCCTGCAATCAAATTCTTCCCCAACTATTTACATTGTATCAATACTTCTCTCAGATGGCTTTCCACAGCAAAGCTCCTGGGGAATCTCGTGTGCCTGCTCGTTATCTGTCTATTATCCAAATGAGGAGCCATGTAAATGTGTCAAATGGAGTAAAAAATGGAATTAACAATGCAGATCGTCTTCTGAATATTCATAAAACATCCATATTAGTGTTGTCAGATCCATGGCAGTGGTAAAGAGCACTGGAGTCTTGATGCCGCTTGGACGTTTTTGCGCTGTTTTATCAGCGAACCTCAGCAGTTCACCGCCCTCAAACTAGAGGCCCTGGAGTCTGGCTCAGTGGACTGATCCTTATCAAGTATTGTCGACGAGACGCCTACTTCTATCCATGTGAATTAAAAACGTGACTTTGAACGATAGCAGCTATTAGCGTGAAATAAATGACTTGAAGGGAAAAGGAAAAAAAAAAAACAATGCCGACGGAGCAAACTATTTCAGCACAATTCAAACACGACAATCCGTACTTACTCAGTGACAGAGCTCATGTCTTAGACATTAGTACAATTGGGAAATTCCCTGGTTACAATTCTCTCCATATTTCTTCCCATGCCTCCTGGAAACAAGCAGACAGACAACAGCGTGACGTAAACACGGGGGCAATCCGCTGATCTGACATCACATGCACGTCGCAGTCTGCTGCCATCAGATATTTGGGCTTTATCTTCGTGACACTCCGATGACATTTGGCTGTGACGCCAGAGCTTTTAACGTCGACCAAACACGCCAAAGTTAAATCCAGTCCTCGCCCTAATCTTCTTTCACTTGAAGATCAAATGACTCGTAGGGGCTTTTTACATTTAATTACAAATTCATCAGCCATTGGCTGAAACGCTGCCTGTTGTCACGGCGAAGGAGCACGGCCTATCTGAGCCGGGCTGAGCTGGCGATGGGGAGCGGCGATAAGATCGGATCGCGGTGACAAGTGGGGTCGTTCAGATTGTGCACACACCGGCTCATTCAGAGGTGCAACTTTTTACGTCTCAACTGTGTCCCTCGCCTCCATTCAGCCATTTGCGGAGAGCGGCGTGAAGCTAATTTCATGTTCACCAGTATAACTAATAACCTGGCAGTAAATCCATCAAAGTAAAGATCCGGCTGTCAGCTCAGGTTTGTGAAAGAAGTAATGATTTATGAGATTTAAATTGCCTTTACAAGGAACAGGTTTTAAAAGCGAGCTTCCCGCGGTGTTCATCAAAATTATATTTCATAAGATAAAAGTGGGAAAAAAACCTCAAGTTCAAAGTGACATTAAAGGTTGAATCTGAGTTTTTATTCTCTCATTAAAGGCCAAAGAATTTGCTGATCAGACTTGGAGTTATGAAGCTGCTGTGAAGTTGTAAAGCCTGTTGTGATGCCTTGCATCGACAAGAATTTCGCAGAATTTCTGTCATTTTTGAGATAGTTTTTTGGATTTTTTTGTTCGATTCAACCACAATTTAGTTGCTCGGTACTCCCTTTTATCATAGGTGTATAAACTCGGTCTAGTTTTAACCCTTATGTAAGTTCTGCTTTATAATAAAGTGTTTTTTTTGGGCCGAAATTTCTGCCTTCTGAGCCCTCGCAGGTCGCACTGAGACTGAGTCGAAGGATGCGAGTTGTGAACCGGCCCGCCTCAAGTCATAAACATGAAGCTCGCTGAGGGACGGTGCAGATTTGTGTGATAATTCTCCGCAGGTTCAACAATAAGAGCAACCTCTTTTCACTTAGTGGTCATTATAAATGATCAATTACAGCCACCTCGAGGATTCCCCACAAATAAAGAAAGCTAATGGCTGTTGCATTGCACCCGCAGAGGCCAGGGGAGGTTTGTAAAGACGGCATGAAGCGACGTGTGCGATATCTGAATGGTTTCGAGTAGAAGGGGTGCGTTCCACATTTGAGTGGCGTTTTCGAAATTGGGCTGGAGGAGGTGCGTTGCACACACCCCGAGACGCCAGCAAAGCTACATGTGCTTTTTGATTTGCAGCAGGATTAGCAAATGAGTCAATAACGTCTTACAGGAAGACAGAAGCAGGAAAATCTGACAGAGAAAACATTAATTTCTGACAATCCTTTGGTGCAGGTGAAGAAATCAGTGAAAAACAAGCTTTTAGATAGGAGATAAAACATGAAATGTGTATTTTATCCTTTGATTGGGTCTTAAAGTAAATACACAGACCCGGAATCACCCGGCTCTTGCTGGCACAGACATCTTAACCCTGCCTGAATTAACAGATAATTGTCCCCCCTCTCATTTGCCACTTGTGAGTGCTGCTCTTAAACGTTACGCACTTGCACTAAATCTCACCCATTACACGCGTTTGATGCCTCTAAACTGGCTCTTTAACAAGGTGCATAATATTGAGAAGTTTGATGTCCCGACTTCCTCATCGAAGTTTACTTCGTCTTCACGGTGCATGAATATCAAGAGTGATGATACTAATCAGAAAACTGAACGTTTTCTTGACTCACCACCTTGATTGGTTGGAAGATCTGTCCTGACAACTTCCTGCCTCGTGCGATTTATCATACGGACGCCTGGATCTCCTCCACAGCTTAATTAATCCTCACTTGAGCTCCGCTGTAAATTTCTGCTTATTATAAAACTCGGGCCCTCGCGAGGTGTCACTTTAATAACGCCGCATCAACATAAATCAAACAGGGATCTTTGACTAAAACCCACATGATGTTCTTTTCCTTTTGCTCCGTCAGATTCTGCTTGAGATGTTCAAATCTTTGTTTTAAGCTCCATGTGATCCGACTGTAATTTCACTTTTATGGTTTCGGCAGCTCAGCGACAACCAGCAGATTCTTCCTACTTTTTAGAGCTCGTAAAGCCATTTGGACCAAAATGAGGACACATAAAGTCACTGAACCCAGACATTAATTAAATTAAATCCAGTTAATGTTTCCTGCCTGTGGTAGGGGGGCATGTTTCCCACAGGCTGGAGTATAAAAAACCCAACAAAAATTAAGCACTTTTTAACATTTATCTGAGGGGGATATTGTGTTTCTAATGTTTTAAATACTGTTAACTCTGCACATGAGAGCGCTCAGGATGCAAGAGTGAAAAAAAGCGGTGCACATTAATCAATGAAGGCAATATCCCAGGCAGATGAAGGGTGATATTAATCCCTCAGTGAGCAGAACAGTGACCTGCATTAGCAAAATGGCATATTTTAGGACGTTCTTGTAAAACAGCTGAAAAAGGCTTCAGCTTTGTGGGGATATTTGTGTCCCAGCCAAACCCAGAATGTAACCAAGCTGACGAGTATTAATTAAATCTTTAACAGCAGGTTGTAAATTCGATTAATCCAGCGAGCTCCGGATCAGAGGTCCCGCGCCGCTCTGCCCCCCCCCCTTTTTTTGGTAAATAAACACTTTTAAAAAGCAACCAAAGGCGGCTCGATTTGTTTGAGCTCAGCAAGGAGCGGCGAAGGTAGAAACAGCTGAGAGATGAGGAATAGCCAAAGTGCTGAGTGACCAGAAAAAAAAAAAGAGGGCCTGCAGCCCACACGTCTGTGTCAGGAGCACTGCAATGCTACTTTTGTCAAACGGTCCGCGCTGTCTGCCGGGACTGAATAATACTCATCTAAAAGACATCACGGCGGATGTCAGGCACAGCCATCAAAAAGTTAACTTGTCACGGCGATATCTGGTTTCGGTGCAGATGCTGCAGTTGTGCAATTTGCAAAAATATGACACACTGCAGTGATAAAGACGTTCCGGCACCTCAGACGTGTGCTGCACCTCAATGTGCTGCTCTGGAGCCTCCTGCAAAGAGGAGCCCTTTAAAAGAAAGGAGCGGGGGGGAGGGCTGAAACAATGTCATTGTATTTTATGTCGACACCAAACACGGGCAAAATGCATTGAGGCACTCAGTGGTGTATTTTTGGGGGCAATAAAATGTTAATCAGTTTCAGTCTGTGGCAGTGACACTCATCCCTTAAATCCTGTATTAATGGATCACTGCAGTTCACATATTTTAATATTCTGTGTTTAACTTTGATTCGGTATTAAAACTTTGTAACACACATCAGTGACGCGCTATTTCGGATGCTCTATTTTTATTCATTCTGAGCCACTCTGATCTAAAAATCTGTGTGGTAATTTCTATCTGAAAGTAGTGATTCTGAAGAACTTTAGTGAATGATGTACTTGAGTATTGTCCTTTCAGTCCTTTTCATGCAACATTTGGTTGGTAAAGTTTGCGTTTTGCTTCATTTATGAAATATCGACAGTAGAATTTACAGGAGAAAAATTAAAACCTTTGATATGAGCATCACAATGCACATGTTGGTGCACTTTCTGTGTTACTTGTCACTGATGCAAAGCTCAGTACACCTGCAATGAATCATAATAGGAACTTAGAGGATGCTGCACAGAAGCAGTGAGGAAAGACAAAAACACGTGAAGCCAGAGAATGACAGCACAGAGTTCCTTTTACATGGGCTGCGTTTGGACGGCTGCCCGGTGAAATGTAGCCCGTCCAGGTAGATCAGTTTGGGCCATTTGACAGTTGCAGTGGGAACTGACTGAATGAGAGTGAAGACTGGATGTTTCTCTTTGCACAGCTGCCAAAAGCGGCTGCTGCCGATCCTGCACATGACGGGCACTTGAAGACCGTCCCTGAGTTACGCCACCGACGGATGATCATCAGGGAAAAAAATCAGTAATATTATCATGACATCATCATCTATCTATCTATCTATCTATAGAAGAGACTTTCATGTACAAAAGTGTTTCTTTCTTTCTTTCTATCTTTCTTTCTTTCTTATAATTAGTGTGAAAAAACCTTGTGCCTATTAAGTCTCAAAAGCTGTTAAGAATTGTGCCGTCTAATCTGAAATCTTCTCAGTTATCCATTTAAAAGTTTGTTCAACTCGTTTATCAATCCACTGCCTGCTCTCAAGGATTTCGACCACATGTTTCCGAATCCGGGGGTCTCAGACTTTAACTTTGGAGGGTCGTGAAACCCTGAAACGACCCTGAATCTGTCAAAAAAAGGGGAAGAATAACTGAACAGTGTAGTAAAGTTGAACGAGCACCTCTGTTCCTGGCCGCCATCTCCTTTTCCATGAGCTCTTTCGGGGAGGGAAACTCGCTGAGCTTGACCTTGGACATGGTGTCGTTCTGCCCGACTGTACTTATCACTTCGGGCTCCTTCTCGTGGCTGTCCTCGGTCTGAACGTGAATCCAGGGGATTTTCCTGAAGGACGCCGCGGAGCAATAAAGATGATTAGTTTGTGATTTACAGGTGAATTCCATCTAATTTATTCCCTCCTCCCGGCGTGCGCACCTTTTGAATTTGTAGATGAAGAATGCAGCTAAACCAACAAACACCACGCTGAGCAGCATCAGCATGGCCGACCCGCTGTGGATGGCGTTCGAATCCACAAGTGGCGCTGGAAGGCAAACAAGACCGAATGAGCGAGCAAGACAAATGTGATAAATCCTTCCCTGGGTTCCTCAGCCATGTCTTATTCAAAGGAGATTACTTTTATTACCCCGCGTCATGTACCAACTGCAGGAACAGTTTGAAGAGCGGCGCTCTGCATGTTATCCCCTCGGGGCATTGAAAGGAACCTTTAGGAGCTCCGCCGCCTCTCCCAGGGGGTCCGTCATGTAGGTAGCAGCCCATGCATAGTCATGGCTTTTTTAAATGCTGAGGTGCAATATTCAAAGTATTTCCCCTGGCCGCCCATCTTTCGCTCCTTCACAGAGGAGCCTATGAAGTCTATGACCTTTCCGGATCATTTTAAAGGCAACCCAGACCTTTGTATGCAGACACAAATGAAGACAGATCCATCGGTGGATGAAAAGGGTAAAGCCACGCGGGCTTGATCGACACGTTTTTGCGATATGCTAATGACCCGGTGACCCTGCCAATTTCCTCAGCGCATACCAAACGCCCACTTCGTCAATCATGTCATTGATCGGCTGATTTCAAAGAGAGCGACCGTCTCCCAGCCTCAGGTGCAAAACTGACTCACCGTGGTGGATGTTCAAACCCCTGTGATTTGCATTATCTCTTGAATCTCGCTCACTTTCTTTGTCTCTGCCTTGTTTTACCTTTTTTTTTCTTCTTCCAGCTTTTGGGTGAAAACGCAATGTCAAACCGTTCTAAGAAAACCACTCGTCTTATCTCGTGCACATCAGGAAGCAGAACAAATGCGCCGCCGATTGGAAGACAAGCTGTACTTAACGGGCATACATTTAGCCGCGGGCCTATTTGGATGTTTTGTTTTCATCTACCTGAGGAAGGACTTTAAAATGGAACTTCTTCACCGGCGAGGAGGGGGGAGGGGGATATGACGATAAGGCAACAAAATAACAGAAAACTTACCCAGGGTTTGCTGAGTCATGTACACGATAATGCGGATATCAGCCTTCAGCTCAAACTGGACCAGGCCTTGGTTCAGGGCAGTGACGAAAATATCTGATATCTGCCGCAATAAACAAACAAAGCAACAACCTCTCTGAGGTCACTGTTCTCAAAACCCATTCATTTCTATTCAGCTATCAAAGCATTACATTAAAACCCGACAACGCGTCCTTCTCTTCTTCGCTGACAGTTTGAGCAAAGGAATGAAATGACTTTCACATCAGTTAGCTCAGTATCACACCAGGCGTCCACCGAAGGCCCCCTTTAATTCTCCAGGTGTTTAATATATTATCCTGAATTCCAGTCAGGTCGTCACGTGATTCCACATTCATCACCAACGGTGACTCACAAATGGTAACAAATTCAGGATAAATGGTCACTACATAAAAGAGAACAGGCTCTGAAATGTACGTAAATCACACAAGTGAAAAGTAGCCCTTTGAAAAACATTTCCATCAGCCCTTTCTTCAAACATTTCAACTTAAATAGGGTCATGGATGAAGAATGTGTTTCGCTGTCATTTGTAAATGGATCACTTACAGCCATTATTGCAAGATCTCAACTTTCCCTCAAGGTCAAGTCTCTCTCTGTTCTCTGCCGTGGTTTGAATGATGCTTTTTTTGGGGGCCATTTTAGTCATTTTATGCCTCTGTGCATGGAAAGGCTCCTCTTTTCTCCAGGCTTCATTCATGTAGACTGAAATTTGCAGTGATGTGTAAAGGCAAATAATGACCAAGGATGTAATCAATCACTCTTAGACCTGCTTTCAGATCTTTTACTTTAAAAAAATGAATATATTATTTCATGTGTCACAGTGTCCCTGAACACAACTATTCTTAATAGGCAACATTTTTCACCTGACATTATGACACTTTTACACTCACATCTACTCGGCTCAGTTTTTTAGGGGTTTTTTATGTTATTGTAGGGAAAAAAACCCACAAGATTTAACTTGAGTAAAGTCGAGCAAAGTGGTGTTAGAATGGTTCAACAGAGAAGTGGCTGCATCATCTCTCTAACCGTCTGCAGAGCCTCCTCATTCCTCTTCTTCTGTTCGCTGGAGGTGTGTTCATCAGGCAGGATGAAGAGCTCCGCTGTGGTCGGGAGTCCCGGGTAAAGAGACACCAGCAGCTGATCTTCAGTAACTCCGGACACCTGCAGCGACAAGACCACAAAACTGAAGTTTCTTTGTGTGGAAGATTAGCCGTGGCATAACCTTCCAGATAAACCACAGAAAACAGGGATGCGCACGGTCCATCGTGAGCGCTGAGTCATTACTGCGCACACGTATAAAATAGTAATGACCCTGAAAGTGACCGGTGTTCGATGCAGGCTCCGGGAACGATCTCCCGGGACTTCATGTACCTGTGACAGAGCTGTCCGCACCACACGGCCGATGTCCTCCCTCCACTCGGGGATGTCAGGATTGTGCTCATCAAGCGCCGGCGAAAACGACAACAGCAGCGACCTGAAGAACTCTGGCAAAGAGGTGAAGTGCTCCCTGTGAGGAGACCAGCCGCTACTCCTGCTTTAGTTTGTGATTAATCTGATGTTCAGTTTTGTCTTTTTTCATTTGCCAACGCGCGCCGCCAAGTTAATTGCTCTCCCAGACTCCGTGCTCGCGCACCGTGACACTTTATTCATTAGATGAGTCCACGTTGACATCGACGTAGCGCTGACCGAGACGCATCACATTTTTCCCCCAGATATCATGTTGCATATTCATGCAATTTGCATCTCCCCAATTAAAGTGCTTTGAAGACCGTCTCCCCCGCTCACCTTTCACAGTTATATCTTTTGAATCCTGCATTACGGTGCTCCCAGAAGCAACCTGGACCGTGACCTTGTTTTTTCCCAGTTTCTGAAACGTGTGCGAGATGCTTCCCTCCAAGGTTATTATGGGCTGCAATACACAAAGAAACACAAAACGAATCGCACAGGAAAAGCCGCATCCTCTCAGTTGAATATAGAAAGCAACGTACCGGCAGCCCTTGACATACTGTATAATGAGGAGGCTGCTGCAGTGAACACAATCAACGTGATAAATAAATATGACCAGCCATCCGCGCGGCATCCTCCAGGAAAGACACAGGGCAGGCACGTGCAGTAACAATTTTACATGATTTGTGTGAAAGCTCTGTAGACTTACACTTTCACATCGTAAACAACAAGACAAGGACATGAAGAGAGGCTTGGGAGAATGGAGGAAGACGGAAGGAAACAAGACAAAAAGTGTGCTTGTGTGGAAAAAAAGGTGGGAGGAGGAGGAGGAGGAGGAAGAGGAGGAGGAGGAGGAGGAAAAGAAGCTTCTCACCTCGGAGCTATTGTCAAACCACCAGAAAAAGGTCAATGTTCTGGTGTGACTCGGCCAAACCACCGCAGTTAGATTAGCCTCCTTCCCTCTGATCGCTACAATAGGAGCGGAGAGATACAGGCGCTCCACTGGACCTGGGGCAGTGACACACACGCACAC
>JAUESF010000014.1:12810251-12823324 GCA_032274765.1 Malacoctenus tetranemus | reverse complement strand
ACACACACACACCAGCACATATCCATACATGCATCCCATCAATGCTTGCAGCAAACAGTGAGTCGTGCTGCACTCACAGCTGATGGACCTTTAGCTCCAGGTGTGTGCGTTTGCATTATCCAAGGCTAAATCGCACAAAAGTATCACAAGCATGACTGAAATGAAATGCAGTATAGTGAGAATGTGACTATCCATGAAAGAGGCGAGCGCTCGCGTTATATGCGCCACCACAGGAATGGGTAATGATGTTTCTTATTCACATACTGGTGATGTGTAAAAACAGCGTGCTGCTGTCAGATCCCTGGCTGTTTTCCGCAGAGGCTGTCACTCGGTAAATCCCAGTCGTTCTGTAGATGTGCCTGATGCCATCATCAGTCCTGCTCAGGTTAGAGTACGTGATCTTGATGCCGTCCCCGAAGTCGAGCTGGATGCTCGTCCTCAGCGAGTCTCCCTGTGGACGGCAGGTATGACACGGTATCTGTCATCCCGGCTTAGGTCAGGACGCTTCAGTCAGACCACAGTCGAGTGCAGAAAGCTCAGGCCGCCGCTAAAGTGCCGGCACGGAGAGACGCCTTATGAGCTGTGTCACAAACACTTTGCGGGCGAACGTGAATGGAAAGAGACAGAAATTCAAGAGAGGAAAAGTGAGAAGAGAGATGCAGGAGTGAAAGAGGTCAAAAGAGTCCAAAAATAAGAAGAATGTGCAGGACCTTTGGTCAAATGACACGCAAAATATGCACGTTTTTAAATGACTAAAACTGTACTGAACAACGAATCGTGACAAAATGCGTCATAACCCAAAGTGCAAGAAATGATTGATGAAAATCACTCTATAGTAATAAGTGTAACATATTGTAACATATTTGAAAGCATGAGTTTGCTCACAATCTGAACACATGTTTTATTGCCTGAACTAACAACATTTTGCGTAACTTTCTTCTTTGTTTACCACTCTGTGACTTTTATTTACCATATTGTTTCTTTGGAAAGTTTGCTTTGAATGCTTTTCACAGGTACAATGTCATCGACAATACAATAAAAAACATTTAATGACAGAAAAACACTAAATATAAGAGTAGTTTTAGAGACAAGATTCAAGTACTTGTACTTGAGTAAAGTTTAAGCTACATAACTCGAGCAGTACTTGAGTACGAATGTACAGTACTCTTTACCTCAGATGATAACACATGTATGCCTCCAGTGTGTCCCTGGGTAACCTTCTTGAAGTGACAGTTGTTTTGCACACTTGTGTTCTCCTGTCGCCTTGTAGGCAACTTGAGATCTGACGAGTGCGCGCGCGTGTGTGTGTGTGTGTGTGTGTGTATGTGTGTGTGTGACCTTCCTCAAATAGAAAACGACTGTGAGAGAAGCTGCACTCTGAGATAACACTGAAGTTGGATGCATGTCTCTCCGAACAATCAAAGAACCACCAAGATCCTCTTGACAGTGGGAGATTTCGAGAAGTTCCCTCAGACTAACTTTGTTTTTATTTACTCAGACTTGGCCGGGCGTCTCTCTGGTGAGAGGTTTCTGTAATAGGGTGAAGCCGGCTTGGAGCAGGTGGTGCTCACGGCAGTGAAAAATTACATTAAAGAAAAGTGCCAAGTCAGCAGTTTTCTGTTCGCTTTAAGAGGAACAACTGTTAGAAATCCATCCGATCACTTTGTCCGGGGTCGCCATACTTTTCCTGACCATTAGGTAATTATGTCCTCAAGTGCGATAATTGATTGTCTAATTTGCATTAAGAAAAAAAAGAAAACAACAAATACTTTCCTTGATACGTTCACTGAGGCTCAAGTGTTTACTCAGTTCTCCTTCGCTGAAGAAGCAACACAAACTGCTCATTACCAAATGTTATCAGGCTAACATGACATTAAAAGCCAGTGTTTTTTGAGTGAAATACCACAACAAATGCTGGGAGCAAAGGTTAAAGATAAACATAGTTTCCAAAGGAAGAAATCTTGACAATTTTCAGGTGAAATTTCTCACCATTTGTTAGAAGAACACAAACCCAACAGGATGAATCACCAGATTGGTGAGGAACTTTTTTTTAGTCTCGTGCCACCTTTTTTTTGTCTGTTGTTTTATCTGTTGGTTTGTTTTTTTGTTGTTTTTTTCCCCCACAAAAACATTTATAGATTTCAGAAAGAAAAACGAAACCGCTCTTCATCTTTTTGAACTGAGATGTATTACCTGGGACGCTTTATTCGGCGCCATCATTACACCAACCTTTTCTAGTGGCTCAGTGCTTTAGTCCAACACAGCTGCAGTCTGCAGCCATTCCAGACAATCTTTTTTACTGATAAGACCCTTTAACCCTGAAGTGTGCGATCAACGACCATGACCGACAGGTCAAAGATTGAAAAAAGATTATGTTTGTTATGATATTAAGGAGCAGAACATCAGACCTGGATTTATCTCTTTTAGAGCACAAGTGAGATTGAGGACATGATTCTAATTATTGAATTTGACGATAAAAACAATGAGGAACATTGTGACGGAGCAGGTGGTTTGGATCTACTGGTTTGGATCTACTGGTTTGGATCTACTGGTTTGGATCTACTGGTTTCCCTGTTGAAGAAACTCTATACTAATACCACTTGATTATCTGCAGTCCTGTTTGCAGCTCATGAGTAATCTGGAAGTTAATAATTGATGCTTGTGGATTTCTTAAGTGGACGTGTCGTGAATGAGAAGACACTGATGAGAAGTTAAACACTTTTTCTTAGTGGTTTTTTTTCAATTAGCTGCTTAACTTAACTCTGATTTATGTCAGTAAACATGAGCCCAAGAACTTTGCAAAACACCAGTCATCCCTCCTTTAACCCATTAGGACCTGAGGCAACATCTGTGTCTGCTATCTGACAGTGGTGACTGCATTTAATAGCAATAATGCATTTTTCCCCCTAACCAGTTCCAGTTGGAGCAGTGAGGAATAGCTTTAACTTAAGTGTGTTTAATCACGAGCAGGAGATGTATTGTAGGAGACCTCTATCTAACTTGACCTTCCATTAAACACATGATGAGAACCTTATTTTACACTGTCCACAGGATTCGCGGGAGTCGGCCTGACCGCTCGATTGAAACTCTGATGGATGTGACATGATTTGACCTCTCCCACTTGCTCTCGCGCAGATCAAACTGCGTTTCAGTGGTCACGGCCCCCCGATAATGAAGGTGCCATGTAAACATGTTTCGTGTCACATCTGGTTTCAAAGGTAACAATCGCGCGCGTGTCTCCGCGGGTCTGAGGAGGTCAACGCAAATGAAACGACATCGGGCAAAGCGACTTTTAAGTGACTCGGACTCACATCATCCAGGTAGACCATGAACGTGACGTTGCTGCCGACCGCGGCGCTCAGCTCCCCCTGGCTGGTGGTCAGCCGGAGACCCTGGGGGGGTCTTGGGCGACAGACCTCCCTCTTGGGCGAGTACATGTTCATTCCCTGCTCCTTGCAGTTATTGGACAGAACCTTGCGATACCTGATAAAAAAAAAGCAGCAAACGTTCCAATAGAGCAAAAAAACAGAGTAAGCGCTAAGTGGTAGCCGCAGTCATCCAGAAGCCATTTTATTAGCCACACGAGTATAATGTGATACAGTTCAGTGTAACTGTTCTGCTATGACGTTTAATTTAAAAGCCTGATTTTTTTTTTCTTTCTATTAAATTAATGAGTTACTAGTGGGTGGTGGCGTTATCCTTGAGTGTACTATATCGAGCGCTATTTTTAATATTCTATCCTCTCAAATGGTAATAGAAGGACCGTGATATCAAGAAAAAAAAGGCCTCTCAGAATAATGCCATCCAGTTCAACAGCACTGCAACATGCAACCTCAATAACAAACTCAACGAAATACAACATTTCCAACATGAACAGTTTTTTTTTCATGATGTTTGGATCAGATCAGTATCTGAACAAGCAACCAGCCAATACAAAAACATAAATACAAGACCAGTGCCAGTCCGTTATACATACTCAGGAATAATTTTCTTCGCACTAGGTAAAAAAACAAAATGTCTATTCCAAATGTTTTAACACTTTTTTTCCTGTGTTCCTGGAGGCGTCACCACCACCGGTAATTTTTTGACTTGTGAACATCTCAATACTATTTCTGCAGTTCGCAGCAGGACAAGAGTGTCCATCAACGGCACGCAGATTCAGCACGCACACATGCTATATTCATTTTTAATGCCACTTCTTTTTCCCCAGTGCGAGTCCTCAACATAAACACTGCCTGCTTTGAATTACTCTGCAGTATAGAATCGGAGTGTTGTGTGCTGCGCTAGTTTAGCTCGCAGGGCTTCATTTGTAGGACGAGAGGTAGTAAAGTGGCCTTTTCTGTTGGAATTCAGAACACCATGACAAACAAGGTGGAATGGAATAATATTGTTTAGTGATGGACTGAACATTGGGGGCCACTTACCCTGTGCTGTTAAGGAAAGTTTGGCTGCTGCTGCAGCTTTTAGCCGCACCGTTTGGATTGAACCAAAAAGCAGGGGAACACTTCCCATTCGTCTGGCGTTCCCATCCGTAATCACTGCCAAGAGGAGGGAGGGAAGAAGAGAAAAAAAAAAATGAAACAACAAAACACAACAACACCTCATGAAATTATAAACACTGCTACTCAAAATAATCTGGCGTTGACAAGCTTTTGTAGTGGGGCAAATGCTTTTGCAGTTGGAGCTTGGTGGCATAATTTAAGACCACAACCAGAGACATGATTGTCAGACATGCGGGATCAAACAGAATTTCAGACAGATGGATAAAAGTTATTTAAAATTCATTTAACGATTCATTATTAATTGAATTCTAATAAGTCACTTGACATTATGCAGATTACAGTAGCATGATGAAAAGTTTTCAAGTCCTGTCTACATTTTTCAAACTATAATTAGATACGATGAATGCAGTCGTATTGGTTATCCAGCAAATTTGCGCTGTAAGACGGACATTAAGGCAGATGAAGTTCTGCAAATTGATACTGCTGTTTTTTTTTGGTGTTTTTTCATTACAAATGTCGACAAGCGGCTCTAATTACGCACAATTGAATTACATGTTCGCAGTGGAGGAGCTGTTTGGGAAAACATGTAATGAGCAAAATTGAGAAACACTGAGGATAAAAGAAACAGCGTGGTCTGTGCGGGGAAAACAGGGGAAATCAGTCATTACCATTCAAAATCGTAGGCTGTGCAGAAACACGGCTCCGAGGAGTAGATCCTGGAGTAGTCCTGGGCCAACATGCATCGGTTCCCCGGCCTGCGCTTCATATAGATCTGCCTCTCGCCCATCACACACTGCTCGTCCTGCCCCATTCAAGAGAAAATGATGCAGATTTTGTTTTTTTTTACGAATCCGAAACAAAAGCTCTTTCTTCAGGCCGATGTTTGCAATGAACAACACCACTTCTCATGTTACCTTGTTGTGCAGATACCATGTTTGATAATCCCCATCCATGCATCTTCTGTTAAACAGACCCTTGTAGTCAATCTTAATCAGCTGCCACTCCGACCGATGGCTGAAGTGTCCAAAAAAACTGGAACACAATTCATTAGCAAGAAAAGCAAATGTCAGTGGAGACTCAGATTTACAGTTTTCTGGTACGACAAGCAGCACCTGCACATCTGAAATCTGTCATTTAGGCTGACAGACGGGACAGGCGTATCCCCCCCCTCCCGATGAAGTATGTGGAGTCGCTGGGGAAAATCCATCGGACCCTCCGTTGTTTACATCAACAGTGGCACTAATTTGTCAGGCCTGATATTTGCTTTCTTCTTCGCAGACGCTACCTTTGCATCCGATGCTTACGTGATAATGTGATTTTTGGATTCCGGCTCCATTAAAACTCCGTCCACATACAGAGGTGCCGATGAGAAACTGTGGCGGTCCCACTTCTTCCCCTCATCGAGACTGATCCTGCATAAAACAAAAGAAAAACAAATGTCAATGTATGGATTTCTATCTCCTCTTGTTTACCCACCTATTGCGGAAAAATATATTGGGTTTCATTTCAGCGCGTGTAGCATTAAACCTCACAAGACGACAGGTTAAGCAATGAAAAAACAAGGCAGAAAGAAATATGATGGAAGATTTGAGGTCGTTTAGCTTCGGCCGCGCTTGAAAAATGAAGCACCTTGGATTCTCTTGGATGTGAAAAATTATCTCGACAACAGGCTGCACAATAGAACAAATGTTCCTCCGGCCAAGGTAAATTTTTTTGGAGGTGACACCACAACAGGGGAAAAAAAAGAAGAGAGATATGAGTCAGGTTGTAGCATTAGAAATACATTTGAGGGGGTTTCAAATCACCTTTCTCTGAGCTTAATCACTCTTGACAGGGCTGTAGTGTGCAGGGACATCAAAGTAGATGGTGTTACCAAGCTCCAACAATACGGGCGACTTACGAGGGCATTCGCAGTCTCATATTTCCACCCTGCTCCTCTCTCATTTACATAAAAGCACTCAAACCATCATATCCAACCAAGGGTACAAAGCTTCAACGCACTCTTTTGTTGGAAATGACTCTGACGGTTCTGAAGCTGCAGTGCCGATACAATAATCATGCAAACTTGGCCCATCAGCATTTCAAAACATTAAATGTAATCATATGCTGCATCAAACCATCCCCTCCTAAAAAAAAAAAAAACCCTAAATTGCACCCAGGTAATTTCCCACTACAAGTCCGACACCTACAGCTCCTGCCTACAGTAATTACAGCGTCAGCGGTTGCTGGAGACGAGCTGCACCTACCATAAGTGGCGGATCGGCGCCGCCGCCTGTAAAACGGCCAGCAAAGCCCCTCCATTGTCAAGGAACCAAATCTTGTGTTCTTCATCGAAAATCTGCGTCGGGGCACAAAGGAAATAAACATATTTCCTGGGCTCATTACAACACATTGCTTCTGACGCGAATACAAGCGTCTCTTCAAGGTAAACACATGCAGTGTGTATAGATGGGTTCTCACATGTCTCCAGCTATTTCCTGCATCAGACGTTATAAACATCCCAAGGTTGGTGGAGGACAGCTGTGTTCCGATATTCCCTGAGCACAGAAACATGAATAATTTCAAGCGGCATGTATTTACATAGCAAAGTTGCCGACGTTCACCTATACGCACACAATCAGCTGATGGAATCGTTAAAGAGTTATTTTATGAATCTGTGCGTGCGCTCGTTTACCACCTGCAGGACAAGTTTATGACTTACCGCAACCTAATCATCCCAGCCCAAAATATGAGGGTGAGGAGCAGAAGTTTCCCCATTCGATTTCAATGACAGAAAGAGGGCACTGTGTGATTAATTTTTGCCTGTGTTCGTGTGCTTGCGCTGCTCACTGGATTTACCCGTAAAGCAAGCGGTGAGGGGGGATATTTTACTCTGAATCAACTACTTTTGCCACTAATAACGCACAAGTAACTGCTTACAGTCACCAGTCAGCAGAAAATTTGCAGTAATGAAGCTCAGCGAGCTTGTTGACTCCATTTATTACCTTTGTTACCGAAAAACTACATGCTCTCTCTGTGCAGAGTGTGTCAGCATGAACCAAAGCAAGTCTCCTCACTGTTACTTTCATATAAACTCCTATTTACTTGAGGAGGAGCCTCTTTATAATGCTGAAATCAAAGGAGTTACTCCCTAAGTTTATATAGAAATTAACTTAACCTTCAAGAAGAGTTGTGGTCAGTGATTCGGTAGCTTTTCTCAGTGGTTCGCGCAGCAACAGTCTCACCACTACCGAAGCCTTTCTGGGGCCACCGTACCTCGAGCCACGATGATTCCCGGCACCGACTTCTTGCTGGTGATGGGTCCCGACGTGTACGGATTCTCCGACATCTCCAGATTAAGATGCAGCGAACAAAATGGCTGTCAACAAAACGGATTCCAATACAGCACAAGTTGAAACAGTGTGTATCTCAGATCTCGACAGAGGCAATTATAATTAGCTTTGCTTTCAGACCATTCTCCCCATTGAGAGAAAAGTGCGAACATTTTCAGAGACCATTTATAAAACAAAGATACTTTGTTCCTCTCATCTCCTCTGCCAGAAAAAAAGGAGAAAATGGCTGAGAGGACACAGAGGGCATTTGAATTGTTTCATTCTAAAGCAAACAAGGCATGTAATTAAAATTCTCCAAGATGCAGTGATAAAACTGGCAAAATTGATTCAAATCATTTCACTCATCTCTCTGACTAAAGCATGCAGAAAAACATCAATAAGGCTTTTCAAGCAGCTGAGGTTGGAAGAGGTTCAGAAAGCAGACGGGAGCAGAGTGGTCGCGTACGACACTGACTGTCTGTAACCTGCTATTAACTGACGAATATACAGAGCAGTCTCTACAGAACATACTGGCTGGATTAGATGAATATCATCGCCGCTGAATAACAACACGGCCACCTAATGTAATTCAGAGTAATCTAACATTCATTAGTCCAGTGTGACTACAGGTAGTAAATTGAAATCACAGAGGTTAATAGAAAGTCTGGACCCCTGAAACTTAATGCGCTGACACCCTGTGCCTTACACCGATAATAGGAATCCTCCAGCCAAGCATCTCTCTGGTCATTTAGGAGGCTCAGAAGACGAGCGGACGCCGAAGCTGGCACCTGCTCTCGCGCAAAATATGGCTCCGAATCAGAGAACATCCAAAGCACAGCTGATGAGGTTGAAACATTTGATGAATGATATATGTCACAAGCTTAATTTCGCATGAATGAGGGCATCCGTTCAGTCCTGCCCAAAGGCACAAGCTCACCAGAATGCAGTGAAGGTTATTTCCAGCCACATCGGTGGCGGGCGCTGGCAGCAGGGCCCATGTCTGTCCCTTGTTGTACGTGATGAAAGTCTTGGTGTGATTATCCACCAGTTTGTTGGCGAGGTACATGCCGTTTATCCCCTCAACCTACGCAGGGAAACAGCAAAGATGCATTCATTGTCCGGGCACTTTCTACAGCTAAATCATAGAAATGAACCAATAAGTGTGTCAGACGACAAACAAGTGTTGACATGATGCGCAAAGTCTTGTGTTACAATCAAACGTCAAGTTAGGTTAAATTGCAGTTTGCAGAGCCGCGCCACTCAGTGAGAGATGTTTCTTTAGTTTATGCAACTCGACTGAACATAGATGAGAGGAGCAGAGCGGTGGGAGCGCATCTCTGTGTCACTGAGTCGAGCTCAACGCCATCACGAAGCGAAGACTTGAAAATATTTACGTAGAAAAAACTTGGCGCAAAGCATAAACAAACATATACAGAATATAATAACGTTGCACGAAATAGAATTAAACAAAACAGAACAGTCTTTATTTTTAATGTGCCTGCATAACAAAATGGAAATCTAATACTTGTCTGTGCCTCCGTAGAATAACATCATGAGAGAAATAGTCAAAGTATGAATAATTAGTTGGTATAAATAAGAAAAATCATCACTTTCTCATATTTATAAGCATTCTACATTTTTGCAGCTGTTGCTTTGGCACAAATAAATAATTAAGGTGAAATGAATCATTACTGATTATCTCGAGAAATGCCGAACATTACATTTATGAAGGGGAAAATTTCATCTTTGAGCTGTTTCAAATTGGATCACATAATATTGCAATAATGAGCGTGATTCATTACTATCAACATTAGGATTAGGACAAATACAATTTCCTGTTTTATGAAACAAACACTACCGTTTTTTTTAAAGGCAAACTTTTCAAACAAGATTGCGTGAGACAGTTTTAAGTAGCATCTTGCCTAGTTAATTCTAAACCACTCCAACATCTGCTATAGAAAGGTTAAGTGAAGGTATTCACAGCAAGCTATAGCAAACAAACCAGATGTATAATTACGGAACGGCCTCAATTATTCTACCTTTGTTAGTCTTTGTTTGGTTGGAGCTTTTTTTTTTACCTGCTTTGAATAGATCCCTGTTTAAAAGTGTGTCACATTTTCTATAATGAGCTTGCCTATTGTCTCCAAAATCTGTAAATCATTGTCTGAAAACCAATAACTGAAGAAGTGCAGTAAAATTATATATGAAGATAGACCGAGTGTTGGATTTCACAGTCACATAAATGTTATGGCATTTATTATAAAAAAACATTAATCAATGAAGGCCTGCTTTAATTATAGCCACAGCTTAGTATATTGACAGATGTTTTCGGCGAGGGTGTTATAGGGTGGAGGGGGGGTGGGGGAGGATTAGTGGTGCACTGACAGCAGCAGTCCAGGAGCAAGGCTAACTACACACCTTATAAAAGTCGACCAGGAGGTTACCGACAGGTCCTCTGCTGGTTTTCAGGTCCTCTAATGAAAGGATAAAGTAGACCCCAGGGGAGTCGGAGATGTACAGGCTATAAGTGTTGTTCTGATTCCACTCCTGGACGGCGGCGAAGACCTGCTTCTCGTCTGTGCTGATAATATGCATGTCCTGCAGGAGGGAGGGCGAGAGAGAGAGAGAGAGAGAGAGACAGAGAGAGAGAGAGAGAGAGAGAGAGAGAGAGAGAGAGAGAGAGAGAGAGAGAGAGAGAGAGAGAGAGAGAGAGGGGCTGACTGACAGCTACAAGCCAGCCAACAAAAGGCCACGTACAGCAGTCACAGTGACACTTGTGGACACACAACAGTGATTTATAATATATAAAAATATATATTTCAATGCAATGACTCTGTTTTCCTCAGCTATAGAGAGTTCCCTGTTGTCTCTGCGTCTTACCTTGGGCAGACAATATTTAGGTAATTTCATCCGCTTGAAGGACTCGCGCATGTAGGAGACAAAGTAACTGGCTCGTCCTGACTTGGTCACCTTTGCAATGAAGTGAAAGAGGCGTCATCACTCTCTGGTCAGACCACATGTGGACTTGTGTGAGGTTTGCATGCGTTGAGGGGAAGCACAGCATTAATTTTCCGTTACATCTACTCTTTGCATTCCAGTTGCATGTGATGCTGCAGGCGTTTTTTTCCCCCCTACATAGTGAGTCCTATGTAGACCGTTCTGATAATGAACACAGAATGGGATGAGATGTTTGTACAGGACAAACTGAACTGCATAATACACAGAGGTGAAGTGAATCTCTGCAACTGGAGCACCAACAGTTTGTTTAATGCAACAACATAAAAGTGCAGTTAATGTGATTTGACATTGTCTACATATTTAAATGAGTTTGTTTCTATGTCATGTTGCAGACAGTTTTTTGTTTTAACAAATTTGACCAAAAAGTTGTGTCTTTTCTGGAATTATTCCCTCATGATTTTAATGTTTCTGGCTGCAGAATGCATCTTAAACCAATTACAGGCCTTCCTGACAACACTTAATGATCGATAAGTAACTAAATATATTCTGAGCCAAATATTTTGCACAATAAAGAAAGAACATTCGCCTGCATCCTGGATGTACCTCTGGTGTGAAAAAATGGAGCCGTAGCAGCTCCTTGAGGAGGTGTATTAATTCACAACGCATGACTGACTTGATAAAATGCTCCCAATTTCACTCTCCTTACCGCAGTGTCAAAAGCAGACTAAAAATCACAAGCACAACAGAAATTATTATCATTATCTCAATTAGTCTAAAGCTGAGAGGCATGGAAAATTGTGTTGGCTTTATCTACAGTGCGTCTTGAAGATCTTAATGCACTACCACTTTCCCATCCACTTACAGGCAGGGCAACACTACTTGATTGCTTATTTTCTAATCAACTAGAAGGATGGTGTTTGTCCCCCAACACACTACATTAGGGCTCTAATGGAATAATCTATCGAAAATCAATGAGCTGCATTTTCCCAGGCCACATTTTTGAGGATGTTGCACTTGGCTGTTCCTTCTTTCCCAAGAGACTTTGGAGGTGTTGAAGACTGCTTATTTCGTTGTAGCCCAATCGATAACCTCATTACTCTTTGTCAAGTTAAATCCAACTGCCCCAAGCAATGAAAGTCACAAGAAAGTCATCTGTGCCACCTCGGCTCCGTGCAGACACTCTCTCTGTGTGTCCAGTTATTCCTCACCGGCATCTTCCACATGTCTGCCTGCGCCTCCACGGTCAATCTCATCTCTGCTAAATGCAATTTGGGCATTTTATTGAATCACCATTTCTGGATCACACTGTGATATAATTTTTTTTTCCACGCTCTCCGTACATTTGGAGTTTTACATTGCAGTCATAGTGAAACTGGGTCACTGCTAAAGTACGGCCGCACCAACATCAGACTATATCAAAAAAATACATTAGATGAAAAAATTAGATGAAAAATACAGCAACAACAAATATTTAGGGTGTTTAGTCAAAATGAAAGCGTGCGATCCTGCAAAAACCATCAGTTCATTTTCTACGATTTGACTGCATTCGAACGGGGATGACCAAACGCATCAAGCCTGACCGGTGCAGAGAAAATTACTCAGCTCAGGATGGAAATCAATGACAGTGGAGGGCATTGGAAAATTAAATTTCTAATAATGACCCTGACTGCAGCTGTCTAATTGGAGTCAAAGTCAGAGGGAACGGTAATAAGGACACCAACCTGTCTATTCACAGTTCCTTTGCTGCGAGCTCTCAGCGAGCAAACACATTTTTCAGGCATGAAGTATGTCTGTGAGGAAACTCAAACACTGAGCGTGCCTTGACATGAACGAGACAAAACATAATCAGAACACACATCGGGCCAGCGGGGGGGAACAGGTGTGTCGGGGGGGAGAAAGCCATTATATGGATTTTGATGGAAAAGCATGGATGGGGTGCACAAGGAAGCCAAATAAAAAAAAATGAAAGAAACAAATAAAAAATAATAAAAAACAGAAAATGAAAATTCACAGAGACAGCAGCTTTTGCATGAAAAGGTGTCGACCTGCTTGCTGTGATCAAGAGCATATGCATTACTATGCAAACCTGAGTGAAAACATATTCATCCTGCACAACGAGTGAGTTGGTGTCGACATGTCCAGGGAACAGGTACTGTCTGTTGCCTTCGGTGCAGCGTTGAGCTCGGCACTTCACATACTGAGCACCTGAAAGAAAGCAGGAAAATCAATCAAAAGTACAACATTTTAGCCTCAAACTGTATTTTGTATGCACAGAATCTGCTGCACAGTATGTATGTATGTT
>JAUESF010000014.1:12795712-12810151 GCA_032274765.1 Malacoctenus tetranemus | reverse complement strand
CTAACCCCTTCAGGTCTACTGCTTTTCAACAGTTTGTGGCCTGAGTAGTTTCCAACCACTGATGCTACTCAGTTGGCACTTTTAAACTCCAAATGAGCTGCTATTTGAGACTAATGCTGTTGCGGCGTGTCACACTGAAACAAAAAGTTCGGGATGTTATTGTGCGAGAGCAGGCGAGTTTGTATGCTAATTCAGACACAGATTTTCTCACCACAGGAGCAATATGAGTATCTTTTGCAGCACCAGAAATTCCTGTAATTGGTTTGACAGAATGTACGGCGCTGTATTGGAAGGGGGAGTTGAGGTTTGTCTATGAAACACAGGGGATAGATTAAGGGGAGGAAACATCCATCAGCTCGCTAAAACTCTCCGTTTTCACCAGTCGACACCTTTGCTGCTTTACTAGACGTCAGGGACCGATATGAACAGCAGAACAAGTCTCATCTTGCCCGTGACCTCGCTCTAAATGAGAGGCAAAAGGGGTCCTGTGGGTCCTGCTACTGCAACGCCGAGGAGTGCAGCACTCACGGCCTTTCGAGATGCGCGTCTCGATGTGGACGACATCGGATTCTCTGTCCAGCCCCATTACCGCCCTTGAACGAATGGGGGAAAGATGGAGAGGGCCAGAGCGGGGAAGGAGGGTGGTGGGGGAGGAAAAAAGAAAAATGGGAGTTAGAAGAGAAGTGGGGGGGGGGGAGAGGGAGGCTGGATGTAGTATCACAGCTGCAGACGGACATCCCTATCCTGAGAAACACACAACAATATGTTTTTATCATGCCGTAAATCAGTCAGTGTGGAATCTGCACCACCTGCAATTAATCTCAATTCACCAAAGCATCAACAAAGGAAACAACAAAGGAGGGAGGGTGACAAAACATCCGCCGTCCCCATAAATATCTACCATGGCAAACGGCTGTTGTTATAAAATTGTTAGTGGCTGCAGTGACGGCTTGAAAAATAACTATTTGGTATAATGTGCGTGAAGGAATAGTATTCAAGAGCACAGATAATTCATTGTTACGGGTGCCGCTATACCCACTGTGCTCATCTTATTTATCAAGCATCACACTGTCCATGCATGTGGAGAGGATGTCCTCCAACCATTGTCCTTTCCTAGCAGGCTGAAAAACACACTTGGTTTGACACATACCATGACAAACAGGGATAAACGTGCTCGCATCAACATTCAATGCCTCCTGCCCATGCAGTCGAGATTACTAAATGACAGCGACAACAAAAACAGCATGTCATGTTAGTGTTATGGAAAAAGAAGCGCCGTCTTCCTTCGGGTCTACGTGACGCGGGTGTAATCAGTTTTGTGCTTGACTGCCACCGGGGGAGGGATTTGTTTTTGACAACAGGTCACAGGATCCCCGTGACAGCGCAGGGTCATGAACACTATCATTATGCAAATTACAATCAATCACAGCACAAAACGGCTCAAAAAGTAATGACGCAAGCGATCATACCAGTAGAAACGGCCCGGCATCACGTTGTCATGAACCAGCTGCCATTTCCTCCCAAAGTCCATTGAACTGTACAGCTGCAAGATAAAATTAGGCCCGGCTTCGTCACCGTTAAAACTTTCGGGAGGGAGATATTGTTGATGAGCAGCACAGCGAGCTGAATCACATGAGAACAAAACATCTAGGAAGTGCTCACTTCATCGGAATCACATATCATAATATTTTCACTTGAAGACATAAAAAAGAAAAAAGAAAGGTCCTTGTGGATTCACTCAGAAGTTACCTTGCTGTCATGACTGTAAGCCAGAATCCAGTTCTCCTGTGCAGGGTGGAAGAGCAGGCTCAGGATGTTGAAGTTAATGGGATGCTTCTCAAAGCTTGCCCCTTCATCTGAACTGATGAGAACAGCGCTCTCTACCTCTGGGTCGCTAAGCATCATTATCTAAAGTACAGAGGGCCAGACGAGGGATATAGCATTAGAAGAGGAAGGTACAGAGAGAGAGAGAGAGAGAGACAGACAGAGAGAGAGAGACCGAGAGAGAGACAGAGTGATACCGTCATTTGGGAGCAATTTTAAGAAACTGTAATTTGATGTCAGGTCTAAGCTTGTAAGAGATCAGACGGCTGGATAAAAGCAGCAGGGGAATGCTGACCTTCTGTTTGTTGGTCGGGCAGACGTACAGGTAGCTTAAAACCGTCCTTGAACCCACTTTGTCATTGAGTTTGCTGTAGGTGCTGCCGTAATCTGTTGATCTGGACACAAACAAAAACATTGTGGCATGTCTGATGACAAAAATCCATTAGAGACAGATTTTAAAGCACCAAAGCAGCGGTTTGGCATGTTTTAGCCCATTAACTGCAGATCACTTGTTCTGTGCAAGGCTGCCTCTCTGGAGCATATCATACATTTTCAGATTGATTTTCTACCATTCAGGCAGCCTTTTTGCTTTAAGGGATGAAAAACAGCTTGGAGACACTAGCTTCATGCTAATGTGTTTTGTTGCCTTTGTGAAGAACTGTGTGAAGAAATGTGCTCAAGAAAAAGTGTGGCGTCATTAGTCCATTAGCCTGTCAACAGCATGTGCTCAAATGATTAGGAAAAAAGAAAAGGATCAAATGTGTAAAACATGCAGTGGGTGGCAGATGTGGGGTGGGGGAGACAGACCTTTCAAGGCGTCAATGTTGCAGAGCTAAAATGTGTTGTATAAACAGACAGACAAAATAAATCACTATCTGGGAAAACCTCTGACTGACCACCGCACCCAAGTATTTTTACAACCGGGTTCTCATTTTTCTTCTTGTTATACTTACAAACAGTCAGGAAACATCACAAGCTGCAAAACGCACAAACTTGGGATACATTCAAATGACATTTGAAGTACCCCAAAAGTAACTAAAGGAAAGACAAACAAGTAAACAACTAAATAAAATGCATTGAATTTGTCAACTGTTAATTTATCCAAATAAGAGGACGCACAGTGCTGCAGCTGTTAATGGACCACGTGGTGTGATGCAAAAAGGCAGCAAGAATCAACAGAGGAAATATGGAAATATTGACAAATCGTGCATTTGCCCTCAGTGATTAGTTTCCTACTGAATTAGAAGGGAACAACATCCCGGGGTTTGTTCCATCGATCAGCTGCTGGTGACAGTAAACCATCAAGAAAAACAGGTGCTAGGCAATCCTGCAACCCACAAATGTTAAAAGAAAAAAAACGGTGCCACTTCCCAAACCTTTTCCCAGAAACTCGCCGAGAAGAAAACGCTTTCAATTAGCCTATTACGCCCGAAGAAGCCACACAACCCATTCTGGCGAGACTTACTTAAAGTATGTTTACGCGGAAACTCCACAAGGTACTTTTTAGCTTTTTCACTGGATTTCAAGTATGCTGATTTTCGTAGAGGGGCTCATTTGAAGCCTCATGCTGGCTGCGGCATTCAAAGTATCTCAAGCTCTAATGCTCACAAGACAAGAAAATATGGCCATTAGGAGACGTGTAATACAAGTTTGCTCAATTTTTGCATTTTGAAGGTTGGCATATTAATTATGTCGCTGCTGCTCACAATAACAACGAAACACATCATGCAGACCGAACATTCATTCCTCACATGTCAGCCGAGCATTTGCTGGTGTTCCCAGGCTGATTTTCATGCTACGCTGACATGTAATAGGACCAGCGGCTGCCTGTGAGCTTGGAAATTAATTTGCGAAGTCTCAGGTCTGCTTCGGAGAACGGTCAGCAGAAACATAAGTAACACCGGTGAAGAAAGAAAACGGCTGCTCGTAGTCAAAGGGCTCAAACCGTCCAGCATGTCCATCGTCCTTGAACGTGACATCCTTCAGAGCGATGAGCACATTATAAGCTTGCAGTATATAAAGAATAGGTCTTTCATGCCAGAAGATTTTCACACATTGAAGGCGGCGAGCGACGAATTTTGAAGACATCCTTTTAAGTGCAGTGGTGAAATCCCCTTTCATATAGCTTTTTATCTCAAATTAGAGTCAGAATAGCCTTTTGTTCTCGCTGCTTTCAACTGATTTAGATATTTAGTTTTATCCCTTTTTCATTCATTTTTTCTCTCAGTGGGCAAAAAAAAAGGAAGTGAAGTGCAGTATACTTTCACTACAGTGCAACAAATTGACTAAATGGGATTTAAGGTGAAATATGTTACAAGAAACACATTAAAAGGGAAAAAATATAGACGACAATATTAGATCCGCCGCTTGGCGTTGGAAGAAGAGAGGCGTGTAAATGTATCACAACATGTAAAAGTCCTCGCACTTCACAGAGCTGCCTCCCCTGACAAGGGTAGATGTGTTTGTCATCCCAATCTTCATATTTCCTCCCGCGACCAAACACCTAGTCCACGCTCTCAGTTCTACCTGAGTGCCTCCAAATGTAATTTCACTGCATAATTGGATAGGCACCCAGTGTCTGCTATCATTGCCTGTGCATTAACTCAAACTGTCCCATTTGCTGTTGACATTGTTTTCAAAGACTAACCCTTAAGCACATTTGTATTTGTGCTTAACCACTTCTTTCAGTTGCCACGTCTGCCTTCTATTGTGACGGAGGTTTGGGAGCCTCCAAATGACATTATTACATTGTTAAGTTGTTGTTTTTTGCATGCGTGTGTGTGTGCGCACAATCATCTCGAAACACAACGAGACTTGATGCGTGTTTAGTTAGTTAGCCTCTGCAAGTCACCCATTGATCTGCTCGCTGCGTTTTGCCACCAACCGAGCCCCCGCAGCCGTAGCCATAAATCATTTATTGTGTTATCACAGAAATCATTTACTCCTTTTCCTTCCCATAACATTCAAATCTCTGCTTTTCTAATACTCATGCTAAGAGCTTTGGTGCTCCCCCCCCCCCCCGAGGAGCACTCTAATTTACTCCTGGTGCCATTGTTAAGCAGACACCTTGATGATGGAAGACCTCCTGTACACAATATGGGATTTCAAAATGTGTCAAGTCGGGTGTAAATCTTGGTGGCGCCTCTGGTGAAACTGATATTAATTCGAAACTCTATGCGTGGCGGGCTGATGGTCTCCCTTCCACGTGCATTTCAGAGTGAAATGAGTTCTCTGCAGGCTATGGGAGAGGTGAGAGAGAAGGCACATCAGTAGCCGGATTGGACTCTCTGGTATAATCCTTAATGAATTCCATTCTTATTTATGACCTGACAGGACACTGTAACTCACCTCTCAATACATACTGAGGGAAATTACCACAGCTATATACTGGCAATTGCATGTCAATTGCTTCTGAAACAAAAGGTTACAGATGACAATCAATCAAAAACTCCATCAGAAAAAAAGTTTCTAGGTCAGAAGGATCCAAACAAAGAATCCCTCAGAAGCGTCTTCCGGGTTTTCTTTCAGAAATCGCCTTTTCAAAGAAAAAAAAAAGTTTCCTTTCTGACGATCGACCAAAAATAGGTTGGGCTTTTTTGTTTGTAGGTTGTTGTGGTGTTACTTGTGTTATTTATGGGGCTGCAGGAGGAGGAAGGAGAGAGTTCAATCTGAACTACTTTCAGATCGCTTTATTAAAACATACTTCATATTGAGTTCCACTGAAACTTGATTGTTCATATCCCAGCCGGGGAAAGCACCATAAATCACACTTACAGTATACAGCACCCTCTATGAATATATTATTCTTATTGTTTTTAGGCTTGTGCTTTTGCATTTTTATAATATTCCCACTTGATGCGATAACCTTCTGTACTTAGATCAAACAATAGTGAGTCGTGGGGCCACACGTGGTCTGCATGCCAATTTCCTCAGAATATCAACTTATTGATTTTACAGGTCTGGGTGGGAAAACGGGCGCTTTAATCACATTCGTACCCAAATCAATTGTCATTCTCTTTAATTACTGTATTAACTAGTTTGGAGCACGAGCTCTGCAAACGAGACTGAGCTGGACTGAGTTCGTTGGGTGGTGAGTTTGAGGACGCTCAGGAAACGCAGCTCCATACTAATGTGTGTTTCTCGCCCACTGCGCCACGCAACAGGAAGTCTTTACTGCCAGATGCAATCAGGCTATTTAATACGCAATAAAGTGTGGTTATTTTCTGCATGTATTAGCTGGTGTGGTGGTTCGAGCTCTTCCCTCACAGCAATACGTCCTGGGTAGGAGGCTGGGCGAGGTTTTTCTCTGTGGAGTTTGCATGTTCTCCCTTCAAAAACGTGCATGTGGGGTCAAGTGGGGTGTGTGAATGATTGAATGAATTTATTATTACTGTTATTTTCATTATTTTTTAATAAGTGCACAGTGTCTGTGGAGTTGCAGGTTCTTCAACAAGGCAATTTTCTCCCAAAGAATCAATAAGTTTTATAGTATTTCTAACCGCACATCAAAAGGAGAAATATCAAATGTTTGCATATTTATCTACTGAGCTTCAATCACACACATACAGTCTTTTTTTTTTTTTTTTTTTTAAATCAAACACACAGCAGAGATTCATGCCTGTTCTTGTTCATGTCTGCAGAAGTTCACGGCCACACTCTGGCCCCTGCGCCAGAGAGGAAGGAGTTGTTGTGGCCCCTCGCCGAAACCAAAGCTGATTTGAACGGACAAGAGAAAGAAGTGATGATTCAAAAAGGGAACAACTCACCTCCAGAGAGAGCTCTCTGTGACAGCCCCCAGGTGGTAGTCATACAGCTTAGTCAAGATCAGGATCACCTGCGACATAACAGGAAAGGACACTCTCTTTAGACGCCAGGCTGAATTTAAAAGCCTTTGCATAAATGCACACATTACCTGTCCTCACCTAATGACGCAGAATGAGTACAGCGTGTCTTGTACACTCCCTTACTAATAAATGCCTCCACCAAACAATATTTTATTCCAACGACAGGAGATCCTCGGGCTGTCAGGGGATGTCAGTCGACTGGTGGTGGGATTTCTTTTTGAACCTATGCGGGCTGTCAAGAGTTGTGTCTGTATCTCATGTGGAATGATACCTACATGACAGCCAAATCTGAACATAATTGTTCAGTGAACAATAAAAAGAAATGTAGTCAGTCGCTGCACTGCACCAGCCTCCCTCATTTCCTCCTTTCTTTCTCAGCTTTGATTTTCATCACAGAGAACTTCAGTCGTTTGTCTATAAAATCATCAACAGCTGTATATCTTAATGGTTTGGTGGTACATGTTGTGTAATGCCACTTTTTCATTTTTTCTATTTTGCTCGTTTCAGGAGACTTCAGCTCCTGTCCCGGGCTAAATGATTTTGCATGTTCTCGGGGGACGGTTGGACAATGCATTTCTTGGGGAACAAAAATGTGGCCCATAAAAGCCTGCCGAGGCACAGAGGGCAGAGTGAAATGGTGTGCAAACGCATTATTGTCACTCCAATGGCATTATAAATGACTTCCCATGGGGATGCTTATAACTCATGATGGAAAGAGGGGTCGGGTGGAGAGTTTGGGGCAGCGCGTGGAGAAAAGGAAGAAGGGAGACTGGAGAATAACAATCAAGGAGCAGAAACATGACATAATATGATGATTTTTCAAAAAAGGAAAACCATGAAAGATGGGTCAAAAGCTCAATTACAGTCAGTTTAAACACATTAACCTTATGGGACCCGTGGAACGAGTCATTAAACCGTGAAAAGCCACACAAGACTCGGAGGAACAAAGACACGCTTCTGAGTCTGCTTTGAAAATGTTAAAAACCCAATTGACCCACAATTTAGCCATCAAACGGACACTGTGCATGGCTGGGACTATCTGCATTACAGGTTAATTAACCAATCACACAGAGAGATAAGCATTTGCATAACTAAATGCACCATGTCTGCAAGGTCCAACGCTAGAGTCTGAATCAATTTGGAGTACAGACTTAGTTAAATGGCTGTGATGTTCGGCCTAATTGCCTGCTTTGAAAAATAGATACGAGGGAAAAACTCTGCCAAACTGTTGATCGTTTGTCTCCTCAGTTCTCTTTGGGTAGCAACAATGGCACTGTGTCGTGGGACATTATAAATACTACGAGGTAAATTGAATCCGGAATTGATTTTATCAGTGTCAAACTAGAGGCAGTTCATCCGTTACCACGGGGATTCAAATATCCACCGTGGCAAATTAATTGAACTAACAACGGACTGTTTTACGGGTTTCAGTCACTTGTGCTGTTTTTCTCCGGTGCTCCAATTTAATCAAGTACACACAAATTTAGCTAAGGATTTAGAATAAGCTGGAAAAATAGCCCCAAATGGTAAAAATTGGAAGCAAAAAAGGCTCCCAGGGAAGCGAGCTGTAATTGCCGTTAGGAGCTCTCCCCTTAACTGTTGTCAACGTGTTTGTGTGGTTGGCTCATTAACAAAAGCTGACCCATCGAATCGGGTCAGTGAAGATCCACCTCAGGGACCAACTGACTAGTGAGGCAGATGACTGTTTGGATGATTTGTCCCTAAGTGGATACATCAAGAGTACATCACTGGAGACAATGTGTTCCCACGTCCTCACCATTATTGATAGGCTGTGCATCTGTGGCTCAAGTCAAAAGGGAGCAGCTACTATACATGCAAATGCAGAGACCAGTAAGGCGGAGCACGCCAGATGCGTGACTTACACTGTGAGATCCCAGCAAATAAAGCTGCATTCGACGCAGAAGTCTAAGAGTTTATGGTGCAGCCTTGCATTTATGTAAATACTGGGAACAAACAAACACAAAATGGCTCCCAGAATTATTTTGAGCCTCCCAGGTAAATACAATTCTCCATGCATATCATCGCTCACTTGCATACATGAAATTAAGTAAGGGCCCTGGAAGGCCAAAAGCAGTGCATTTATTCATGTTTATGTTTTATTGATGTGAGCAAAGAGAGCTTTGCCCCGGGAAAGTCAACCAATCATTTTTCAGATTGGCTCTCACCCTCGGAGGAGTTGGTTTAGTCATCCTTTTATCCTTACGTTCTATTCTTGTCGCTTTCTTTTCCTTCTTCACTTCCTTTCTACTTCCAATCCCTCATTCTTTAAAGCCCTTCTTCCTCTTTTTCTTTTCAAACAGGCTCTCCAGGTACTTCCATTTGCTGCCCTTAATTTTGTTTTAAATCCAACATATTTCCTCAAGTGAAGACGCCCCCCCCTAAAAAAAAAAAAATCAAAGGTGCATCAGGGCGAGGTGCAGTCTTGTTCGCGTGGAGATTTTGACCCTTTGAGACAGCTGACTAACCCGCCGCCATGGCAACACAGGTGTTACAGCCATAATGTCATTGTGATATACTGTATCAGCTCGACGCAAATGTCTCAGGTCTGCACCCTCGGCTCGCACGGGCGCTCAGGCATGCAGCGCGCGCAGTCACGGACACACGCTGTTGGGCCAGATCATGTCTTCACCGAGTCCATATCAATCCAATTTTTGTGAGAAGAATGCTCAGATTTTAGGGCGCCTCTGTGGGACGTGAGAGAAATCTCAATGCTGACGGCGCTGCCCACCAACAGTTTGCAATTTAGGGTTAGATGAATCATCTCTGTGCACTGTGCTGCAATATGGTTATTAATAAAAATGCTGCTGCACATCAGCCCAGCGCTATTATGCTTTCTAGTGCCGAGCTTCAAATGAAACCTGTTGCTTATTCTGCCCGAGGTATAGCATCATTAACACGGCACCCCTCAAATATCGCCGGTTTAATTGGGAGGTCTAAGACCCAAAAAAAAGAAAATGACCCCACACTCAAAGCATCCCACCCACCACACGTCTTTCTTTCCTGCTCAGGAGCGACACAGCGACACATCGCAGCCGAGCAAGAGCAAGCTTTAGTATTGGAAGAAATGCAGCCACTTTCATGTGGCTGTGCCACTGTTTTTGAACGTTACCAGGGGGGCTGACTGAATGAGCTAAATTAATTTCCAAGGGACCCCCCTCACACCCCCCCCCCCTCCTCCTCCCTTCAGTTGATGGCAGCGAATGATGTAAGGCTCTCAGAAAATCGCACGGCTAACGGCTGACAGACACAGAAGCCTTGACTGTCTCACGTACCTTTAGCCTGTGAAAAGTTCACCACTGAAATGATACACATTTACATTCTCATGAATACACAGAAGCGTCGGGGTATTGTACTGTAGGGTAAACACGTCGTACACGGAGCGAGCCGTCCCCCTGGGAGTAAACCCTGTCTATTTTCGCTCCTCCGAGTCCAACCGCAAAATCAAAATGTCTGACAACTCGCTGAGATGTGACTTCACTAATTACATAATTTCTTAACGGCGCGCCTTCATTGGCTGATTTTGCCTGAACGGGCCACCTCTCCCTGACAGCTGTCTGCAGGTCAGTTCAGGGACTTTAATTATATTTGGATATATAAATGTAAAAAAAAAAGAATAAAGGTGGTTTTGTGAATCCCTCAAGCAGCTCAGTCAAATATAATCCGACAAGCTTTGTGGGACTGCCTCTCTTTCTTTACCTGCACTGCACAGACCTCACAGTTTACAGTCGGGAGCTGCCACACAAAAGTTGGCAGTAAAAACCTGTAAAAGCGCGCTTCACACGATTCATTTTGCTCGCCACCTTCATACCCAATATGAACCATGATTGTTCAGTTTTGTTTGAACACACGTGGAAGAGACTTCAAGTAACACATTTTGTCTTTTGCTTTTGTCAACTTATCAATATTATCTATCCCAGTGAGTCGTTCGTAAGTACCTGTAAATACTTCACAGTTTTTTGTTGTAGGTGAAATGAAAGTTAAAGTAAGTTTTAGGCCACCATCTAATTGTGTAGAACGCCAGGTTTTTAGTTTCTCTTCTTGCAGCTTTTCTTGGTTTTGGTCACAGAAGGCACCGCCACCTCCACCCCCCACCCCCACCCCCACAGCACACCCCACCCCACCCCCTTCCTCCCGTATATTACCTGCTCAGCAGCAAACTGCAAATCGACTCAGCTGGCTGGAGAGAAAACAGCAGAGCATCCAGCAACTAAAGGTCAAATATCCAATCTATGGATGTGTCATTAGTTCCTAAACCCATATACTAAATTGTCTCTAAATATTTAGTAAAGCTACATTATAGACTGCTACTGTGCACTACAATGCATACAAAACAAGCAAGAAATTAGAAATGTGAAATAAACTTTACAAAAAAAAGGTTTATTGTGGGAAAAAATGTCAAACACTCAATCACACCACACAACACAAAGTATTTAAAGATGTGCAAACAAGTGAAATTCTGTAACACTAACAGGAATGTTTTTATGTTGAGATAATACCCTCAATTTACCATAATTTACTCTCATTTTAAAGCACCAACAAATTTTACATACAAAGCAGAGGAGCGGGGGGGGGGGGGGGGGACTGAGTGGCGGTGGAGGGGTGGGGGCACAAAAGGGAAGAAACGTGGAACGGGGTGGGACGAGCCAAGTCAACCCAATAACGCTGATCCACGGAGACCCCCTAATGCATCCTGGCCATTATCAGACACCACGAGCTTGGCATGTCAGTGCAGGAGGAGCAGGCAGCGACTCCATTGTTCACCTCACTACACTGCGATTCACGGGCCTGTTAACGCGGATGCAATCCCGGGGACACAAAAATAAAACCTGTTTCATTGTTGCTAAGCTCATTACGTTCTCAACTTCATTAAGGGAACGGAGACAGGAGCCAAGGGCGAGAAAGAGTCGTTTGAGTAATTTGACAAATGCGGTGCTTTCCTTAAGTCAACTATCTAATTAATGTCTCAGATCTCCTGCCCACACTGAAACACATTTCAGGTCTGTCGCCAACTATCAGTGTTAATTTTCATCTCCTGTGCCACAAGGGGGAAGAGATCACCATCCAAGCACCAGAGAAAAAATGATTGTATTGTGTCCTTTGTTGAGCCAAGTGGGACTCAGAAAAACATGTTTAAAACCCTGCGCCGGTGCCAATGCAGGAAGTAATCTGTGTATCAAAATGAGCTCAACACTTAAGTGTCACAACATCCCCAACATGATAGTCCTAAATTGTTATTCCATTTTTCCTCCCTAAGATTAAAGATTAATATATTCATGCATCCATTAGAAATTATCTGACGCAAACACCTGCAGAGAAAAGAAACACAGTATTGGTTGCAAATTTGCATAAATTTCTTTAAGGCTTGACAGCAGCGAGGGCAAAATCAAGATGCACTGCAAGTGGGTGGAGGGAGAAAAACACAACATCTTGATTGTGGCTGGGTGAGGACGTCTCCCAAGCAGAGCACTTAGCAGAGAGACAAATGTCTTTTAAGAGAAATGGCGCGGTCGAAGAGAGGCCTTACTCTGTCCTCATCTTATCTGTGGACCAAATTGATTGTTTGTACTTTTGTGGGTGAAAACATACTCTGGGGGACGCTGCTTTCATCAAGTAAACCCCGGCGAAATGTCCCTCGTGCATTAGTCTGCTGTCTGTATGTTTGCTTATCCACCCGACTCCTGAGCTCCGGTCATATAACCCTGATGCTTCCAGCTTGAGAGGTTTCGCCAATCAATTCAGGCCATTATGGAGGGGAAATTAATGAAATGGGCTCAATAGAAAAGGGTTTCACTCCAAATACAGCTCCATTGTGAGGAGCTTCTTGTGGGCCTTGCTGCCTCCCCCCCCCCACTTCCCTGCTCACAATACACAATAATGTGTTTGTCCTGAGTGGGGAAAAAAGATTATGATTGGTTTGCTTTATTTTATTTTATAAATATCTTGCCCTAAACAGTCAACGGAAACGCTTTAACCTCGACGGTATGGAGCTGGAAGCTGCCTTCCGTCCTCACTCTCCCTGCTCCTGTGTTTTGATGTTGTCTTTCCGATCCAGTTTGCACTTAAAAAGGTGGAAAACAAGAAACGCGGCATTGAAGGACAAATTTGATGGCAATTTTTTTTCCTCAAGTCATTTAAATGTTTTGACACATCTGACAAAGTTTTAGCCGCGTCCCGTGCAATTTAAAATTAATTTGATGCATTGTAAGTAGTGTGGAGAGCCAAAAATACAACATTAGCATTTTTTTCCCCGTGGCAGGTTTTTTTTGGGAGCCGTGCTTCTCCCGATTACTCATATCAGCAGTTCAGAGGTTGGAGGTACAGTAGCATGACTACACTTACTCTCGCTGGTGATTCATCCTGTGACTCATCAAATTGCAGGCTAGATTGGAACTATACAAGAGTGAGCCGCTACGATACGAAATCTAATTGAAAATAGCCCATTTTTTTTAATAGGCTTGAATGCTTGTTTGCATTCTGGAGAAGTAAATGCAAGTTAATGTCATTTAGACATTTCTTCTAGACTCCTCTGTTCCTTCACAGCTTTGGCTCCTAATGGCTTGGCTTCTGCCCGGGGTGGTCTGAGCTGGAGCCAAAGGCGGTAGTGAGTCCAAATTGAGATTTTGGAAGAGAGAAGCCCTCCACCTAAAATGACCCCCTTCACTGCCAAAAGTGCTGTGAGACTCAGATGAGGAGCTAAATGTGTCCCACATTTCCTCATTTCATCCTACTTGCCCCTGTCACTTATTTGCATGTTTCATAATACATACAGACAGAGACTGGCAACTTGTTAAGGTTTGCTTAACTCAAAAATGACTTTCATATGTGCTCTGTTCGTTTCAGCAGGAATTCAGCAGGATTACATTCGGTGCAACGTTCTCGCACTAAGCAGAAGTGAAGGGAGCGGTTAGAAAGTGTCTGTCTGTGGTTTTTCTGCACACTTGGGTTACTTTTGATTTAATTAGGTGGGTAAGTTTTGTTTTTGGGTGTTCTGCCATATTTTGAGCTTCTACTAGAAGTATTTTTGAGAGAGGAAGTTTGCGATGCATCGCTGCAAAAGCGTCTTGTTTTTCTATCCTGGCATGATGAAGAAGAACTACAGAAAACTAAGGCAAGAATCTCATCTGGGTTCATTTCTTAGGACGCGCGGTGAAAGACGTGGAAAATCACAATTTCAATCACAGAGGAAGTTCAGTTGCATTTTTCCGGATGTAATTACTTCTGCAGTCAGTATAGATATCACCATATGCTGTTTGAAGAAACTAAAACCTCCTGAATCATCTTGATCTGGGAAAAAAATCACACATAATCCACAACCTTAAACCTGAAAGAGTTCACCTTACTGGATTTTTGCAAAAATGATGGAAGTTTTACAACTTTGTAACACATAATGTATTTCCTCTCCTTCAGCCTGACCATGCTATTTATCTATAAAAACATAACCTGGCTCTTACTGACTGCTTTGGGTGCATGGGGTTAGAAAGATGTGTTGTAACTACTTTTATCTGTGCTGTGCATCCAATCACATGTTCAAACACTGCATTGTAACTTTTCACATGTGGTGGTTATTTCAGGTTGCAAGAATCAGTCAGCTGCTCTGGTGCACCGAGTGGGAGGTGGAGATGCTTTGCCAAAGCAACACAGCGATATTAGCAGAGGTGTCATGCATTGTCCTCATCTTACAAATTCCAGAAAAACACAGAAAGGCAACACCAATCCTGCTGATTAACACCATTATGTGTGCTGTTGTGTG
>JAUESF010000014.1:12743243-12778620 GCA_032274765.1 Malacoctenus tetranemus | reverse complement strand
CACACACACACACACACACACACACACACACACACACACACACACACACACACACACACACACACACACAAACACGCGCGCGCACGCGCTCAGAAGAAATGGAAAAGCGTCCGGGACTGTGCCAAACACGTTCCCATGAAGATATGCAAGAGAGGACAAATGAAAATGAAAACTGAACAAATACACCCCCAAAATATCCCTGCTCAAGCTACTGTGTCTTCTGTGGCTCGCTGCTGCTGCTGCTCTTTCCCCCCACACAGATATAATGTGATTGTGTGAGCCCTGGATTATGTTCTGTTCATGTTATTGAACGTTCAGTCTCAGAGTGTGAAAAAGCACAGACTGTGCATTTTGTTACATGATTATAACATTCTGAAATCATGCCAGTGGCAGGTTTCTGTTTCTTGACAAATTACACAATCTTAGCAGTGACATGCAGTCGGCAACATGCCATTTTTTGTTTTTATTACTTTGCAAATTCAAACACTGCACGGAAATGTGGAGTATTTCAGACCCTGACAGCGGTGATTTCCAACCTTAATGTCCTTTTGGTTTTCGTTCCTCGTTCTCTCCTTTGTGCATCATTCCAATCAGCCATAATTATAAGTTTTATTTGGAAAATTTCTCATTGGAAAAGTAATTACACCACAAGTAATTGCTTGTCTCACTCACTACTTCACTCTATTTTCTCACCACATCTCCATCAATCTTTAAACGAATACAAACGCATTCACCACAAGAAGGAAAAACACGGAGCCCCCGTGCTCTGTCAAGCAGTGAGTGTGCAGCAGGTGTGAAGCAACGCAGTCATTTTAAGAATCAGTCCATGAGACAAATGTTGACTCAATACAAGTGTTTCAAAGTCCATTTGCAATCATAAAAAAGATGTTGGGAAACACCTTGAGATCAGCTTCTACGCTAGTAAAATCGGATGGTGGACATAAAAATCTGTCCCTGATATTCTGAACCCACTTTCAGCGACCAAACTTCAGCAACAGATAAAGTTTAAACAAATGAAGACTTCAGTAGAAGTGACTGTGAAACCAAGTCACCAGCATTAAACAACAGAACCAGGAATTGTGCATTTCCAGAGGAAAATGCAGTGGGAATGCTGCAAGCTGCTGCTGCTGGTTGCCGAGAGCAAATGTGTCAGCTGCAAGCATGTGGGAGTTCAAGAGCAGAGTTTGAGGTAAGAGGTTTAGGTAACCGGCCACACGGCTGCAACAACATCGATTGGACTGTTGCTGTTCTGACTGATGAGTGGGTATGTTTGTTGCACTGAATGAAACATTCCTAATGACGGAACACTTGCAAGAGTTTGCGTTGTTTTTATCAAATTGTTTCCACATGAGAAACCTTTTCCATTGAATCAAAAGTTCTGTTGTATACAAACTGGTTTAAAACATCAACATATTGTGCCAGTTCGTATGACAGCACAGAGCTACAGAGCTACAAAGTACGACGCTCTCATCTGCTTCCTCAAAATTGCAAGAAAAACAAACTGCCAGCAAACAGCCCTCTAATGTTTTTCATCGCAAGTGATTATGTGACTCACATTTTCAGAGGCATTAAACAAATTACAAAAATTCCAATTTTTTTCTCTCCCATCTTGCAACTTTGACCATTTTTGGAAAAATTCTGGCTAAAGTCGCAGAAAACACATTTATATTTGACAAAAATGGCTTTGCAATAAGAGCTCCTCCAGTAACAACTGTAATAGTAAAAAACCCTTCCTGGGCAGAACAATTATGTTTTTCTTGCAAACAAAAAATTCAATCTAAGTTATCGAATGCATTAAAACTTCTCACCAGGGGGCCCACCAACGACACAATGACTGTGGACAGTGGTCAGATTGAGTCGGCTGCTGCACTAAATGAACAACAGTGTGGACGACGCTCAATGTCGTTGTCGATTCGAACTGAGATCACAAGTGTACATTGTGTATCCAGTTACCACTGTCGGGTAAACTTGTCACTGAACTGTAGCTGTTGCTGCTGGCAAAGGAAAATATGGAATGGAAATAAAGCTCTCGAAGGATGCAGGCTTGGTGTTTGGAGGTTTTCCCTCACTGTTTATGTCAAAAACAGACGAAATGTTTTTGTTGCTCTCTCTCTCTCATGTGGAGACTCACTTTATTTCAGGTTTGGCATCGGTTTGAGTTTACACCCTCTGACTCAGTTTTACCTTCTGCCTGAAGTAACCGTCAGGGCAATGGGATGTAACACCCGGAAATAACCTGGCATTTTAGCACTTCCACTTCCCGCATTCTGAAGTCGACGAGTTGTTCGAATTTTCAATTAGATGCCTGTAATAAGGCCCGTAGTTAGCATTAGCTTGAATAAACGTTCACAGTTTACTGAATGCTTTGATGTTAATATGTTTCTAAGCTTTTTACGCCCCCAAACAAACCACTTCTCTGTTTCTAGTGGCACTTTCAGGAACACTCCTGACACAAACCTTTCAGGTTGTGGATTGATCTGTTTATAGCTTTTTCGAGGGGGTTTGTTTGTTAACCTTAGCTCGAACAATTGGCGTCAGACAGCAGAACATATTAAATGTGTTTCCGAGTTAATTTAGTGTAAATAAGTGTTCATGTCATTTTTATGGACTTATGCTAACTTTCTGTTGGGTCAATGTAACTGCAGAAACTTTAAAGCGGTTCCTTTAAATTTCTTGTTTAGAGGCATTTCCAAAGACAGTGGTCACTTGTAAAATGACAGGATACTTACTGCACTTTCTGGAACTAATAGAAACTGTTTTTATTCTGTAGCACTTGCCACTGGTGGGATTTCTGACCACTAATGTTTCTGGCAAAGCCCCACATTGTAATGAGACATGTTTTGTATCAGGTAATTGTTAAAAAAAAAACTGTTATCAGAGTACTTTAGGAATACACATTTGTCTTTTCTGTTCCTGTCAGATGTTTCAAATGCCATTTGACTGGGTGTTTTCTCACTCCACTTCTGATAAAGATGTTTTACTTTTATGTCCCTCTCCTATCACCATAATGCAGCTTCAGTGGCTTTGGCCTGAGCACCAATAGCAACAACCAGCTTCGGCTATCTGCACTCCCAAAACCTATTATTTTCTTTGGGTCCTTGATGCTTCGCTACAGTGGACAGCTACCACTGCTTCATACTTTGACATCAGTGACTTTGACAACACTGTTAATGGAAGCAATAGAAAATGATGACATCCATTACTAAGTAAAGGACACGGCCATGTTGAACAATAAAACTGCGCGATCTGACCTCGAGTGCCAATAAAGGCATCTATGACCCTTCGTCCCAGTGTTCATGTAATAATCACATGCATGCCCGCCCTCCGCTGCACGTGTATTTATCTGATCACATCCTGATCATTAATTCACTAGCACGTGAACATCGCATAATTGCGGTACAGGGTGCATTACAGTGAATATTAAAAGTCAGCGGTGAAAAGCACAGAAGTATCCTGGAGGGTTGTTATCTCACTGGACTGTTTTGGGAATGAATACTAATAAATTAGCGTGTCAGTATTCATCCACCAGTCCCTACTTCTTTTTCTTTTTTTTCACTTTTTACTTGTTGCATCTGCGTTATTATCCCATCTGGCATATGCAACGGCATGTCATGAGACCCGCCTAATAGTCACTGCTGTGGTTTTATTCTGTTTATATATTTTTTGTTAGTTTTCAATTGGAATAGCGAGCTGTCACATTTACAGGCTGCACTGTAAATCTCACCATAAAACCAGGCAGATAAAGAGAGTGAGGAGGTTCTATTAAACCTGCTCAGTTCTAACAGCATTTCTCACAGAGTAAATACATTCGGTCTGTGGAAGGCCAGAGCTGAGCACAGCAGAGCCGGCAACTAATTATAAAGCCAGGGTCAATTCGGGCTGAAATGTGGAGACACATTAAATGGGAAAAGAATTGGAGTGGCGTGGAGGACTGTACGAGACATCAGACCCTCGAAATCCGAGCACTCCTCTGAATGACAAAGCTTCATAACTGCATTTCTGACTCACCTTTACGGATTTGTCGAATATGTACACAGACAAATCACATCGAATGCATCAATTAATGCCTGTGATTAAGCGTGAGCACTGAACAATCCATTCAAATCGCTCTATCTGGCTTAGGGGGTGCTGGAGGCGATTCCAGCTGAGGCTGAGCAAAGGGAAGGTGCATCCTGGATGGGTTGCCAATCCATCACAAGGAAAGCACAGACAGACACAAGATCACACGCAGAGAATCAAACCTACAGACAATATAGAATATAAACTGGAACTGCACAGAAAGCAGCCAAACCAAAGCTTGAGTTGGGGACATTGTTGCTGAGGCAAAAGTACGAACCATCACACGGCCCCGAAGCCTCAGTACAATGCAGCAAATCCACGTAACCCTGGCAAGTGTCTCCACTCGAATGAAAAGGCCTCCCGGAGAATTTGAGGTCATTATTGCGGAATTGTAATTGTTTGTGGCTGACAATTATGCATCAGTGTGATGCTCTGAAGTTAATTTGTTTTGCCATTTACGTCTTGAGAAATGTAATTGCTGCCTGGATTGTTCTCAAATTCGAGGAACTGCAGCGTTGTCGCAGCGGGGAGACACAGTGCATGCTGGTCTCACAAAAGGGAGGATTTTTCACGGTATACAATGCAGGAGGTTTAGGCTATATGCCAAGAAAGTTAACAAGTCACTGAGGTCTTTTTTCAATAAACTCAGATCACAGTCTTTCCGAGACCCTAACCAAGCAGAAAAAACATGCAAAAGGTTCACCATGCCTCAGTTGTTTTAGACAGATACACTGCAGGAGCAGCTATCAAAGGAAAACAAAAAAAAAAGTGACCGCTTTCACACATGCACACGTAACACTGACACCTTCATCAGCAGTCATTATATCAGCTTGAACGAACACGAGGATTTATGTTTCTAAATGTATGCAAAGGTAAACTCAAAGTTCTAATTATATACAAATACATATATTGTTAAAGCAGATGTAAATCAAAGTGTACGTCGTCCCTCTGTGCATGAAATAGCTTGTGTCGTATCAAATTATATCCAGTATGAGTCAAGTGATGATATGACACATATGCAGGTCAAGTGATGGTTCACAGTGGTTTGTTAACCTGACAAATTGAGAAATATAATGTACTGGTAATTGGTAATTTCAGAAAGCAAGTAAAGGGCCAATAATACGCTTCAGCAAGAAATGCACCAGCTGGCTGTCTTTCATTAGTTGGTATCCTCAGCTCATGAGAAACAAATGCAATCTACAGGCAATCGCTGCTTTGATCATTCATATTGGACAGTCTGGTAACATGAAATTCTTCAAGGGCGTCTCCTTAAAGTATAATTGGGACACTTTTTTAACCGGCTGCCGGCACGCACCAAAAGTTTGAAGCTGGTAGGATTGCTTCATTTTCGGAGAAACAACAGGTTCTGGCCAACCTTGAGGTCTTTGGAAGGACACAGCGACGTCCTTCAATGGATGCAAGCTCCCAAATTGCAACGTGGCAATAGACGGTGTCTGTGTCCTACAACTGAACACTTTCAGTCAAAGAAAAAGGACCTAATACATCAAACTGTTTAGACGATGAAATGAAACTCTGAACACGTGAAGTCAAATTTCCCAATGTCTCGTCTACTTACAGAATATGTCATTTGTCATATGAATTAATATTTGTTTGAAGTTCACTGATTTTTCCACATTAAAAATGAGCAAGTTGGACAAGGGTTAGAAAAGTCATACTGCACATAAACACGGACGCTCCTGCACAGCTTTTCCAATAATTGTATTCACAATAACAGAATGACCACAATAACTATAAACAACGAGAAAGAAATGAGACTCATGTGAGTTTCCTTCAGATCGTCGGGGCAACTTATCTTTTAACCTCATTTGGTTCAGTTGCAAAGCTCCAATAAATTCAAAATGATTTTAGTGAACAAGATTCAATTATACTTAGTGGCAAACATTGTTAGGACACAGCAAGCAAAAAAAAAACACAGTGGCTCAGCAAAAAGGAGCATCTGCATAATATTTCATGCAGAAGAAACGGGAAAGCAAAAGTGAGGAGAGATGAGAGTGAGCATTGAATTTGCATTTTGCATGTGAAAACAGCTGCCAACACTCACCTTCATTTGTTTCCATATCGACTTGACCTGATCCATCACAACAGACAAGAGGTGAAAGACTGGACACACTGTGGACAGGTCCCCAGTCCATCATGAGTGACAGTGACAGAGAATCAGACACAGTCTCTCAAACCTCCAATTCAGACTCGAAATCAATCTGTGTTTTTAGTCTGTTAGAGGAAAAAAAAGTGGAGAAAATCCAGATTTGCCCAATGAAGAACAGCCACAGAGGAAGGCCTCACATCAAAACGCAGGTTCCCATGAGAATGCGAACTGGAACTCTGTGCTATTAGTCCAAACCACCTAGGTAGGATAATCTGATTGTTTTGCTGCCCCCATGTGGCTGAAATAACTCAACAAAGGAAACTTTAAACTCACTTTAATTTGTTTAATCTTCATTTACTCTACTTTTAGGTTTACACAAGGTGCTGAAGGTGTAAATTCCAGTGTAAATTGGTCAAAGGTACAAGTCAAGTCATCTTGGACACACACACACACACACACACACACACATACACACACACACACACACGGACATTGCAGAGTCACCAACTGCCTTCGGTCGAGGGATGTTTTGTTGACTGTGGGAGGGAACTCCCCCTCGCACTGGGACAACATGCAAACTCTACACAGAAGAGCTCCGCCTGCCACAAACGGTGGAACTTCTCGCTTTGAGGCAAAAGCATGAACCACGTGACCACACAGCCTTTCATTTTCAGCCCTCATTCTATGGTGCTTTCATATTTTACGAGATATAAGCTTCACACTGCGAGCCATAAGGAATCTGATCGTTAATTCTTTCATCTGCAGCTTGTTTGCCCGAAGCATGTTTGACGCCATTTGCAAGCACCTATCTGGATGCGAGGCTTGAATGTGCTTGTATGGAATTTCGAACCGAACTTAAACGCTGAGACGTTGGAGGATGGGGAAGCAAAAAAAAAAAGAGCTCATGAATAAATGAAGGATCACATTTAATTTGGTGTTTTACAAAAGTGCCAACATTGTCATTGCAAACCACTAGAGCAAAAAGAATTGGTGGCACAGAGCTTTTCAGGCTGGGAGTACAAACATGGTATAAGAGTCTGGTGGGCATTCATAATTTCCGAAGTTTAAACTGCCTCCTGTAGGGCCAGGGGCTGAGTCTTATCAGGCATGACATGACTTTTACTCTCAGGATCCCCCGACTGCGAGCTGTTGTTAACTCTAATGCTTTACATATTTTTTTTTTTTTTTTAAAACTTGGTGTTGAGAGGGGGAGACACACAGGTTACTCGATAGCACTCGACGGTTACAGAGCGCGGATACAGGTATACGTTCATGCCCATTACACAGTCACTCTTCATCACGGCAGATCTGATGGAGACACCGTGACGGAGCGGAGCGATGCGAGAGGGCAATGTGCGGCTGCAGCTCTTCACGCTGCGCGCCCGCTCTCTTGTGGGACGGGGGCTTAAAGCTTTCTTCTGAGACTAAATTAAAGGATCTCCCCCCCCCCACCCCCTGCGCCCGGGCTCCTCTGCGCTCCTCCTCGCTCTCTGCTGGGTGGCTTTCACCACAATGAGATGGAAATGTGGCACAGTTAGGTGGGACTCCTGCCTGGGCCTGTACAGAGGAGTGGAGGTGTGTGTGACATATTTCCAGCGACTCCTAGCTGCTCCCAGAACAGCTGCTGAGGACTGTTATGACAGCTTTCCACTGAGAGCACAGGAATCCATCTTCTCTCCACGACACTTCTATTCCAGTTCAGTCACTCTCATTTTTCCTTTTTCCACAGTTTTTGCAATGCTGTCATTCATGCAGCCCAGATTGGGTTTTAGGGGGCTGAGAAACTGGTGGAAAACATTACTTTTTTTGAATAACACTTGGCAGGTGTAATTACTCAGTTCTGCAAAACACAGTTCCTGAATGTTCGTACTTCTTAACGGCAGATATTAGAAAGACGCGCTTTGATCGCGCGCTGTCTCTAACCATCTTTTCATGACACTTTTGACAGCTTTATCAAATCGGGGATAATACCTTTGGACGTCCTCGGGATCAGGCAGGCAAAACTAAATTATTGTACTCCGCTCTTCCCTTTCAGTTCGTGCCATGGTACAGTGTTTAATTTGATACGCCGGGTAAAAATACACATTTTGTACTTTCTCTGAACTCTGTCGAAGGTAGAGAAGAGTGCAGTTCAGCTCCAAATGCATCCCTTACTCTGAATAATCTCAAAACGGGCACCTGTTTATCCTGGCTTTGCTGTGCAATACCAGCAGTAAACCAGGAAGAAGACCCATTTTCTGAACTGCAGCTTATGCATAAAGCTCTGCTGCGAGACACAAAATGTAAAATAAATTAAAGAAAAATAAATTAAAATCCTTCAGAAAAAAAAGAGGGGGCCCAGAAAACAATAGAGCAGGATTTTGTTTGTGTTTGCTGTTAGTCATTCGGAGGGCGCAAGGCACATTTTTCTTTTAATAATCTCTCTGAAACAGATGACACTCATGTTCCACTGATATTGTCTAGCTGTGGGTTAAAGGCTGAAATATTCATGGGCTGCTGCATATATATATGAGCGCAGATGAGTGAGGAAGCAGGCTGCTAAACAGCCAACCGCAGGGCAGTAAGTCAGGCAGGCTCACGGGCTAGTTTGCAGAAAGAGGATGGATTTGTTTTTTCAGTCAATTCAGTTGGAGAAACTTGACTCACGCGTTCAGTGTGGCGGCCAACAGTACACACACACACACGCGCGCGCACGCACACACACACGCATGCACACACGCACACTGTTGTCGAATATGAATCACATACAGCACATCAGCAGATACTCCAAAGGTCTCCTGCAATGAAGGGGTCTTTAAAAAAGGTTGGCGTTAATATTTTGTTGTGTTTTAGCCATTAAAGGCGGTTGACTCAATATTTCTTGCATGTAAAACCCATCAGTGAGCTTGAAGCTTTTTATTGTTTTGTTTTCCAAACACCGACGTCTTCTGGAGGCTTTTTTTTTCTTTGCAGCGTTTCTGTTTTACAGCGAACAGTGGGGGAACTAATTCCCCATAACTCTGCATATAACCGAAGAGGGTTCGCTCTTATCCAGCTGTCTCCTGCAGTGAAATACAGTACTACAGTAAAACCTTTTAAATGTCAGAGCCCTGAGTTAGATGGCTTTTGTCTAATGCTTGAGTTATATCGACTTTTAAAAAAAAATCACAAGTAACCCTGTTTAATGTTTTAAAATCTCATAAAAATGTTGATACAGTAATTATAGAAAACGCATGCGCTTTTATTGATCCAGTTACTTGTAGTTAATGTAATGGATGTAAGGGAGGAGACTTGGTGTGTGCATATACGTATGATTAGGATCCAGATTTATGTGCAACAGCACCCGTTGCATTCACTGGCTGCAATCTATAAATCGTAGTGGAATAGGAATGGCGGGGGCTGTGACTGCTGATTGTACGCCCTGACAACATATTCTTGCCGTTGTATATTTTCATCTGATACGTGGCGCTGCGCTTAGAGACGACTCCGGCTTGAGGTTCTGCAGTGCAAATGAGCCAGTGAGTGTATGGAAATGCTGGTGCCATGCTCCGAATTGTGTCGGACAGAAAGAGCACTCTGTCGACGGCGGGTAAAGAAAGATAAAGGTTACACACGAGAGCAATTTGAGCTTCCTCGAGAGTCGCAGCGAAATATTTTACCCTCCCACTTTTCTTTCTTCCTGTTTTGGGGGTGACCTTGCTGTCAGGTGAGCATGAGGCAACAGTTCAACGTCTGATTGTGAATACTGGCTGGAATAGGAGCCGATCAAACTCGGCTCTAAAGCTTTTCTAAGCTCCAAACTCTCAAATCACCACTTCTCAACCAGCAGACCACAGTGCGTGGCCTCCCTGGCTCTTCTTGGCTTATGTGTATGTATTTCTGCCACTTTGTTCTGAGCCTTTATGCCTCACACCAACAGAAAGCCACCTCTCTCTCTCTCTCTCTCTCTCTCTCTCTCTCTCTCTCTCCCTCCCTCCCTCCCCCCACTCTCTCCATCTTTCTCACCCTCTCCCTCCGTTTCCTGCACACGCCAGCAGGATTTAGTTACTCTATGTATTATGGATGGGAAAAATAAACAGAATGCACCAACCATTTATATGACACACTTGTGAGATCACAGGACAGGAGCGATTAGAGTGGTCAAATAAAGCTTCAGCAGGAGACAGGATGGTGGGGGAGGGGGGAGGAATGGCTGAGCTACAGTATAAATCTGTTTCATGTTTTTTTTGTGACTCGTGCTTTGCCACGACGTCTTGTAACCAATTACATTAAGCCGCCACTCCCACTCTTGCAGGGAGTCTATTAAAGCGGGTCCTAATCTAATTGAGGACTTATGTATGTGTTGTTGTGATAATTATTCCTCTCATTGAGGATGATAGCACCTTCATCAAGCACAGCCTGACTCCAGAGGACCTCCCCATGCACGAGGAAATTGGAAAAAAAAAAAGAAGCTACATAGGAAACGATGACATGCACGGCAGCATTACATTCATAAGTGTAATCACATTTGAGGTGAGTAAGTGCCAGTTTTTCCATTTAAATAGTCCCACATTAGAGTCAGGTAACCCTCTGGTTATTGAAGAAAAACACACAGAGCGTGTCGGCTAATGACTGTGCAGGAAAGACTTCTCAATGTAAATAATATAGGGTCAGATGTAAAACGTATCAGTGGAAATAGCACTTGATATTTCTCTTGTTTTGTTCAAATGCAACTGAAATATAACTGTGCGTCTGATTTTCTCTGCTCCCGAGGTTACGCGTGTGGTTCTCTGAGCTCCTTCACATGCTGCTCTTCAACATTTTCTTTTGCTTTCTCAGTGCCCCTCTCTTTGGTGTGAAGTGTGTGGGATGGGGAAAAAACAAAACAAACTGATGTTACATGTTTCAGTGCACTAATTAGAATTTACCAACAGTGCAATCAGAATGTGACGACAGCAATTAACCTCATGGTGGAGTGACCACAATTACCGGTTTGTTGCTTGTGGAAAGGACCCCCCCATCCACATCAACCGCCGTAATGACTGAGGTGGTTACCATTCATAACTGCTGACTATCAATATGCATCGAGTTCTTTTTTTTTATGAACGCTTTGTATTTTGGCAACATCCGGAAACATGAATGCCACAAATCAAAATAGATGCAAGTGAAGGCGGAATCTTAATTGATGAAGGGAAGTGCGATATCGATGCCTTTTGTGCTTCTCTGGGTGTTCAGTGCAGAGAAATTGTTTCCAGAGGCCGGAGACGATTACGTCTCCAGGATGTTGTAACATCCCATTCTAGTTAGCGCTCTAATGACCGGCCAAGTGGTGCACAGAACACACACGGAGACAGGAAAGATCTTTGTGTGTGTGTGTGTGTGGGGGGGTGTTTGGGCTATTTACAGTTGCTCATGTTCAGACTTGGCTTTGAGTAAACCAAAAGAAAAAGTTGAATGTCAAAAGAAACAGAAAAAAAAACATCCGGCACAAGGCTTAATCAACAGCATATTTAAACCAGAAAGTCTTCCCTGGAAACTCAAAATGAAAAACTACCCTCTGCTTTTATTGTGCATGTGTATGCTGTTTATATGTCCAGAGAGAACAGGTAGTGAGAGAAGGATAATCAACAAAAAGGTGGCATTTCAATGATGGTTAACCGGTAGCTAAGTGAGGACAGAGCGAGGCAGCAGCTCTGCATCGTTTAAACAAGAATGACGAGGAACAAGCTCAAGCAAACTTCAGAAACCAGCACTGCACCTCAAATTTCATGATAGAGCCCAATTATAAAGCATCATTTAAAAAGTAGTAGTGTTACAGTAACAGGTCAGGCTCAGCATAGTGTTCTCTAAAACAGGTCCGGACCATTCAGGTATAGATAAACAATAAAGGCCACACAGCTGGTAGTTTATTGTTTGAAAGTAAAACGTGGATCATCAGATGTTGTGTTCTCACCTTGTTTCCAAAGCTTACCAGGAAGGTTTGGCAGGCGAGCCCAGTGCTGCCTCAGGTAATCCATCACGCTGTGGGGAGCAACAGATGTAATAAGAATTTACCATCTCTGAATTACGGCACTTCATCTGTAACTAGCAAAACTCTACACGTTTCGCCCTGCGATATTTCCCGGGCATAATTTGTCGCAGCTACGTGGAGCAAAAACTGCTGAAAACACCACAAATTACGAAGCACACCTCCACGAGAAGCAAACAAAACCACCTTTCATATCACGCTCAGAAGTTCATAATATCAAAGGGCAGCGGCTGATGATAAGATATCCAGGAAATGTGAAGGCCTGCAGAGAAAATTACACATATCCCAACAGCAATATCTTGGCCAAAATGAAAGTGATAAGTGTGTAACCTAGGTGGGAATAAAGCTATGAATATATCACTGTATTAGGGTGCAATTTTTTCTGATTGTCCAAGTATATCTAAAGCTTGTGCTTTGGGCGTTATTGATATGTATAGCGAAAAGGCATCTATGACCTCTATTTACTAACTACGACGACACTGAGATGGATCAGACGAGCTTATGACAAAACAACAATCAGTAAGACACCACTGTCGCTGGAAAAGCCTATCCACTCTGTGAATGTCTGCTGCTCCTCTGTATCTCAGTAGACACTTCATCTGGAATCACAGGCTCTGTTGTCACTTTACTGTTTCGCAGGAAAGGAAATTCAGCTGCTGCTGCATCTGAGGGTATTAGATATGAGACATACTGTGTTAAAAGAAGAAAGAAAGGTAGGAGAGAGGGGAAAAAAAAGGTTTCAGTGTTGTTATATTTCATGTGGTAGCAGAAAACAGATCCCAGATGCAGCTGGAATCCAGGTATTCTGCCACCAATATGCAGAAGAATTTAATGTATTCCTTTTGATAGAAGAAAGGAGCCGAGAGGAAAAAAGGGAAAGGACAAATTGCTTACTTTTTTCCATTTCTCACCTCTTAATGCCCACCAAAGATGGGAGGGATCAGGATCACTGTCCACAAGGCTGCACAAAACTGTTCATTTTGGCGGAGACACTGAGCCATTTCTACAAGCACCAACTGCAGTGTTTCCTGTCAGCTGCATGACAAATAACACTCAGGGGTCCTCAAATGCACCAACTTTCCGAAGTTGGATAAAGATGAATTCAAGTTCTCATTTATGCATAATTCATTATCATTATTCTTTCTTTCCTGTCAGTCGGCAATGTGTTTGAGTTCAAGGGCAAAGATGAAATGATAGTACAAAGGGGTTGGATAACTCACAATGGTAAAATGGCATTATATCTCTTCCTTAATGTTTAATCAACGCTGTCACTGAGCCCACACAAGGCGCAGTCAGACTACTCAATTTCAATGACTCCGCTGTGTGTGTGTGAGTCGGTGTGTGTTTGTGTCGGCGTGCGCGGTTGTGTATGTGACCGGCTTAGAAGCTAACATTCTTTCTGAAATGTCCTAGAAACTTTCTCTGTCGCCGGTGTATTTTTGGTGCAGAATGAGAGCTGAAAATCACCAATTAAAATGTCAATGCTAAAACCAGCAGTGAGGACAATGACAGACTTTCATCACACTGACGCAATGTGTTCCACATACATATTTCATAATTGCTTTACCAGCCATATTAATGAATTTCAGCCTTTCATCACAAATAGCTGCCACCAAACCTGGTCATCTCATTCACATGCCCGGCCAATTTCAGGGGGGAAAAAAATGGACCAGGGAAAATTTCAATTATTAAAAAACTAGCTGAAAATACTGTATAGTTATTTTTTCATGAGCTGTTGGTCTCTGTCAGGGACTTTTAATTATGTGCAACAGAGGCTTACAAACCTTATAGGAAAAGAAGTCACGGTATTTAACCAAAACCTTTTAAAAATCACTGTTTACAACCATTTATCATCATCCACAACTCTATGACGGCTTTTCACTTTCATGAGCTTTTTTTTTTTACTCCTCTGAGTGCCTAACGAGTCATCAGCCACCGCCTTTTTTTCCATTCCAAATCTGACATCCCAAAACACAAAAATTCACCCGGATTCAGGCTGGAAAAAGGTTATTAAACAGTGTGTGCTCTTTGTCAAACGCTTCGCCTTTATTTTGCACAGCCGTCTGCTTCCTGTCACAGATGTTGGCACCAGAAATAATAACAATTATATTCAAAGAAATTACGATTAAAAAAAAAAGTTCCCGACCTCATAAAGCACTGAACAGCCATGCACATAAAAATGTGATTGTTTTGATTTTGTAAAGATTCAACAGCTTTGCTCTATGCTATAAAAGAGGTAAATGGAAACGATTCGGTGTATAGTTTACTTTTTTTTGGGGTTGATTATACCGTGATAATACTGGTGAAATCTGTTAACACCGCATGTACACAATAGCTCCTGGATATTTCCCTGCTTTCTCTGTTTACACCAACCTCCTCCGCCATTTTGTTCAATAAAAAACTATTGAATGGGAAAATAATGCTCCCCAAGCTAATGAGCGTAGCTAACGGTCAGTTAGCAAACTCGTTAGCTTGAGGAGCTTTGTTTCATTTAGGCTAATGGGACAGGAGGCATGTTTGCCACATCAGCCCGCGCAGCAAGCCACGGTGTGGCAAACAGTGCTTATTCCAACGCAGGAAGGTGAAATAAAAGTGAACAGCGACACATAGAAGTGATGAGCTACGACAGCATGTCTGTTGTTGACTGAATCTCTGCACTGTCAGAGGACAACGTAGGGAAAAAAAATGGGTTCCCGCAGCAAAAATTCACAAGTCAAAGTTCACTAGAGTTGAACTGGGTGCAACCACACAAAGGAAGGCTGACATTATCCTGAGTAGACAAAAAAATCTATTCTTTTTTAAATAGATTTAAAAGAAAATAAAGCAAAATGCAACATGGGAAACAGTCGATTCTTCTCTTATTCAAAGGTGAAGTCCCGTCTTTACGTCAGTGTTTGTGTTTTTCTGAAGAAAACAGATTATTCCAAAATAAGAGCATTTGTCAATGTCACCAGAAAGCTGCATCACACTATCTAAATACACCGCCACAATTATTTAATGAATTTTGTATTACTTTGTGGTTAAGTGCATTTGTCATTAGGATCCAACACAAATTCAGTGAAAATGTCTTTATAAATGTCTTGCTGCACGTGTTTGCTGAGTCGTAGGTCGAGACACTGAAATTGTGGTCCGCCATTAACATAAATGATGTGGGCAATATTTCAAGGATGGTCTTAGAGACACGCGTGTGTTGTTTCAAAAACCTCCAAACAACACTCGGCCGATCCAATAGCCAACTAGTTAGTTTGCAAGCCATGTGAGAGCAAAGTGCCCTGAGCAGTACGTGTCTGCTTGCAACTGGACAGGATAATTTGTCTGAGATTGATTTCTTTGTTTGCTCATTATTTCTCTTAAAAAGGGGGATTTGGGACAAACAGGTCAGTTTTCAGTAATCTCCGAAGAAGAAACTGATAGATTCCTAAAGAGAAAAGACTGTTGGAAAATTTTCCTCTGGGTTCTTTTGCGTTGGAGTTTATGATCGTGATTCAGAGCTTAGACACCTGGAATTAATGCCAGCTGAAAGTTGGAATAAATTCATCAGAGGCTTTTCTTTTATTGATTTATTGCCTGTGAAGCACCAACTCATCGCAATACAGTAGGTGTGTGTTCCCCTTTGGCTCTTTTCTATCATAATCTCTCGTCACCTTCGAGAAGCTTGTTAGGCCGAATCTGAATTCATCACAAACACAATTAAGTTTTGTCTTGATTCAGATGCAAAAACAGATGAACACCTTGAAATGAAAGAGGAAAAAAACACACCTGTGATTAATATTAAAGTCTTCTGATTCGGCACCGTGAGGCATAAATCTGATGCACTGCAGCTGCAGCACAATTGTCTTATTTTGGTCGAAATGAAGGCTGTTTTTGTGAAATAGTAAAATGCCAGCGATGTTTACTCCTCATGAAAGACAGAACTTCACATCCTCAACAAAGGCTTCGCATAGCAGACACTTACAGCCAGCATGCTATACGATGACTCTGCAGGTACTCTGGACCCGTGCGACACTAAACAAAGAGCACCACATACAACATCCTATGAATTTTACATTTCAGGAGGCAAAAAAACCTCAAAATAAAGCACCACAACTGTCCGTCAAACACCAAAGTATATTTACACTGACTCGATCTGACAAAGGTTGCTTAGAATTAGTCACATTAGTTCATTGTTTCGAAATAACACCTCTACAGCTAATAAATGTTTTCAAACATGCACAATTCATAACCAAAGAGGAGCTGCTTCTGACACTATAATTCAAACAAGATAGTTATCGAGTCTCTTGAGCTTTGCAGTGGAACAGAATCACTAGTGGTGCATGATTAGGTGATTGCATTCTTCCATTAAAGGTGCACCGATCGATACGTTTATATAAACCAAATCAACTTGTAACTTGGGAGCTGAACGACGGTTGTCGCTTGTGGAGTTCAAACTAAAAGTCAGCTCGTCGTTTAAGTTCAGCCACTCACACTTTTTGTCTCTCTGTTGCTGCTTTGGAGCATCTGCAGCCTCCTCTTTACAGCAGTGGCTCTAATAGACTCAGCGCACACTACAGGTGCAGCTCTGCACAGCTGAGTGACAAAGTTTGCCTCTTGTTGGTGGAGCAGTTAGCAGCCAGATATTTCCCCCAGGAGCAACTGCAGCACAGAGCAGAACTATAAGCAGAATAAATATTGAACTTGCTGCCATCAGGTTGCCTGTAAAGCCACTCCAAATGAGCGCTGATGGCGCGCTGTGCCTGATGTATGTGTAAATACTGTTTGGCAAAGACGTGCTGCATATCAACTTTGCTCAGTGTATTTGTGTTGTGTTCACAGCTCGTCGCCTGGCCACCAAATGAGCAAACAAATAAAGCGGGGCAGGTTTAAGATCTTAGAGGAGATGATCCTCATTACACCTAATTTTGTTTTCCAAATAGCTCAAATGATTAGCACAGAGAAACAAGTGTACTGTCCCTGGCTTTCTTCAAAAAAATGTATATATCATGGCTTTTAAGGTAAACACAGTGATTATAGCTATGATGGGATTGGCACAATGAAGATTAAATCATGCTGAAAGATTTTTTGCAGGACAAGTTTTGTTGGTACAAGTAATTATATAGACAGAGGCGAAAGGACCAAGCGGCATTGAGTCAATACAAGCTCAAATTGGATACCAGACAAAGGTAATTATGACAAAAAGCTAAGCAGAAAGGAACAAGACCAAGGATAAAAAAAAGCCATCATTTGAGCCAAGGAGCTGATTACTCAAACTGCATTACAACAAAAGTTTACTTTCACATCAGTAAAGTGATGGGACATGACTATTCACCTAAAATGAAACAGGTTCTTTTAAGAATAACAGCTTTCAAGTAATCTAAAAATCCATTTTAAAACATTTGAGCATGTTTAATTTGGTTGCCGTTTCTTGACCAAACAAAACAAAACAGAGGCAAGATTTGTTCATTTTATGAAGTTTGCCTTTTGCTGTGGATCAGTTATTGAGACCATAAATACAGATTAAGACATTCTCCTTTCTTTCCTGTCAGAAGCCTTGGTGAGGTTGTGGTGTCATGTCAAACGTGGGAAATGGTACCAGTGTAAAAGCCATAGTTAGCAATTAACAATCAATAATGACAGAGAAATGGAAGAAAAAAAATCAATTTCTAAAGACTTCTTAAAATATTATGACTGATTCTGTACAAACAAAATTGACATTTTTATCATTTTCATCAAAGAATCATAAAAATCCTTTTTGGACTGAATAATAGTTTGGGTTTTCTGAGCGGACGCTGGTCTATATTTCACATCATTGTGTGATCATGAACACTTCAGCGCGTGTCTCTGGTGACTAAAGGCAGACCAGGCAACCTGAAGCTTATTGGGATGCACGGAGCGCTGCTGCCGCAGACTTTAAAGATTACCAAATAGGAAGTCATTACGTTTGACGAGAAAATATCACTATCATTTCCTTTTCAAAGCAGTCCTTTGAATGCAAAACAAACAAGCCAAATCGTCACAATATACAAGGCGTCACGGGAAGAAGATTATGTTCTCTTGACAAGTCTTATTTAGATGTGCACACCAGAACACATTAGGCTCTTTATTTACTCCCTCTCAAGACATTACAAACACTTTGCGGCCCAGAGTGCCAGCCAGATCTGGAAGCGGGTCTAATTTTCATTTCAAATTACATGATTGCCAATTTGAAACATGTGTAAACAACATTATCTGTTTTCTAAAGTGCATGCAACCATTAATTCCACATCATATCTCCTTAAAATAAAAAGCTCTGATTATAAGATGTTAGATTTGCGAGATTAATCGTGCATGAAACTCTCCCACGCTTTGCGGAGGGGTGGGAGGGAAGCCGGCACCAGTTTGTGCCAGGCGGATCCCATATTGCTTCTGTATAATGTCATGTAAAGTACATCCGTCTGACTGAAAGCAAATAATCTACTACCACAAGGAGCGCCGCTAGCAACAGACCACTCTCCTGGTAACAGATAGCACAGGGGTGTTCAATCAGCAGTCAGGAGTGTAACAAGAGTGAAATCCTTTCCTGTGGTGTCTGATAGCATAAGTCCTTCCATCACCAACATGGCTGAGAGTCGGGGGCAAAGGTGATTCCGCCTCCCATGTTATCAGAGCCTCGGTGACAGATCTTCAGCAGATAGGTGAGAGGAATACAGAAATAGCTCACATCTAATGACAGTGGCAAACTTCCAAAAATACATCCCCTCTCCGTGTCGATGAACTGTGAAAGTTATCCAACTGGGCGAGAGGTGTTCTCCGCCGCACCCGCAGTCAATTTGTGTCTCCAGTCGGGGCCTTTACAGATCAAGCCGTTTGATCCGGCTCCATTGGCCGGGCCGTCTGCTCCTGAGCAGCTCTGGCCTATTGACCGAGGCAGCTGTGTCGCCCGCACCAGCCCATGCCGCAGCATTTCCATTCGCTTCATCTCACAGTTTGGGGGGAAAAAAACAGAAAAGCTCCAGCTCTGGAAATAAGAACGTGTCAAGACCGATTCATGTCAAAAAACGATTGTGTCCTCCGTCCCCGATGAGCTTGTGGGTTTGCGAGACAACATGTGTGTGTTTCCTGCCCGTGTGTGTATGTGTGTTGAATTCTTCCTTGTGCTGATTTTCAACCTCTAGTTTTCTACTACGGTGGCTTAGCATTGCAGCGCACTGTAACACCTGAGCTTATACTCACTCTCCATCTCTTGCCATAAGCCTCGGTAACAATGTACTCTTGCATGATGATGTCAAAGTCTGCACAGTTGACATAAGATTACAGGAACTTTCTGAGTTTTTTCATCACAAACCCCCCCCCCCCCAAAAAAAACCCCGACACAAATGATAAATAAAACACGTGAAAAGCACAACAGTAGATTGACAACAATACTTTATCCAGGGTGAGATTTGTCAAGAATCCAGAGGAGGGGATGTTTCCGACAAACATAGAGCCAAGGACTTTGGGGGCTTTTTCTGAGAGGTCTCACAGTCTGCTTCTTTGTGAAGTATCAAAGCAAAGGAAAGAGGATTTACTTTGAACCACACAGTTGTATTATTCACGTTATAGGTGAATACAATTTTAAAGCTATGATTTAAGCTACAATTCAAATCAAGTATTGTGAAGTGCGAGTTAAATATAAAGAACGATAAAGTGTTTCATAGTAGAAACCCCTAAATAGAAGACGAAGGCCCAGCCAGTGCTAACAATACCTTTGATTGTGGAAAGTTTAGCACATCGTGCATTCAGCCAAAAAATACAACTTGTGAGACAAAGCATGTGTATAGAGAGACATGGTGAGTTCATTCGTAAGCACAAGTTTCCCTTTCGATGAGCAGCTGTAACTGCTGTTAATCAAATCTAAATTTCACTGATTTAGCCTGGTTTAAGCCACATGAGGTGGTGATGGAAACACGGAGAGCAGAGAAACCCCAGACCCCCGCAGCCGCCGCCTCCCTGACCACTTCATCAAGCCGCTCTTAGACCAACTGAGTGATATAATCTCTCCGGCGGGGTCCTGGGCCGACCCCGGGACCTCCTCCCAGTTGGGGCATCATAATCTGATTTCCGAAGCACCTCGGCTGACTCCTCTGGATGTGGAGCGGCGGCTCTAATTTGAGTCTCTCCCGGATGATCGAGCTCTTCACTCTATCTGCCAACGCGAGGCCTCGCCACCCTGCAGAGAAAACTCAGCTGCTTGTGTTTGTGATCTGCTTCTTTGGTTATGGAGTCTATCTGTGGTATGACCAAAGATAAGCACCGGCAAATCTCACATAAATGAAATGAATATTTTTTTGGGGGGGTCCATGTGCAGGTGGAGTAATGACAAACACATGGTACCCTGGCTTGATCCAAGTACAGTTTCAGAGTAATCCCATTTTCAACTACTTTTACTTCCCTGCAACACACAGAAAATAAACACACCCTCTACTACAATAAACTGACAATCCATCAGGCATATACGTTTTCTCAGCAAAAACACTTTGCTTGAATCTGATCACAACTGTGTTTCATGCTGCTGTTGAACTGCAAAGCATCGTAAGTATTTCAAATATCAACTCTACTCATTTTAAACTTACATAACCTATTTAAGGACAACAGATTGCACTCTGATTCTATGAGACATGTGAGAAAACAGTTATATTTTGTTTACTCTTATTATTTTCCCCATGAAACAACACGGAGAAGAAACTACAGTATCTTCTCCTGCTTTTATTTGCAGCCCCTAATCATTTTCATACAGTCTCGCAGAGCCCGGCTAAATTTAGGAACTAAGGAAATTGGATTTCTGTGAAAGACGCTTTTCTGAAATGATTCACTGTAACTGCGAGCAAAATAAGTGTGTTGACAGCAGATTGAAAATCCGACAAAGTTTGAGAAGGGATGATATAAGATTTCAGAGTAACATGTTCGGTTCGATATGAAAGATGCTAATCAAACATTCAAACAAATTTAGCTGTTCCTACAAGGAATCGGAAGGATCCTGCGATGAGAAAGATGACTTTATCTATTCAAATAAGGACACAAAAATATCCTAAAGGGAGAGCGTGGAATATTGTTCTGTGAGAGAAATGGTGGCCAATCTAATTAAGGTTTGTGTGCGTAAAAATGAGCGCAAACAAATATTCAGAGCAAGCAAAAATAATTAAAGACCCGTAAAACAGATGAGACCACAAAGTGTCCCTGTGCGCACAATGTACGACTACGGATTAGCATAACTCAAGTCTTCAGTATCACGTAAGTGGTGATCATTACATTCTCGTCCTGCACATTGATACGTTGCGTGATTCTGATTCATGTAAACAAATCCCAAAGCGTCAAATGGAAGTTTCACATTTTCCACAGTGGGCCCGCTTCACTTGTATTCTCACTGTCGGCGTCACTTAGAAAGTATACCAGAGTCGCAGGAGCAGCAGAAATGCCTCCCGAGCGCTCGGCGACGACGACAGGAGTCAGCGGGGCCGACACCTGTCACAGCACTCCAGTCTGAGGTTTCAATCAAAACCATGCGAGAGTTTGTTTGGAAGGAGGCTGAAACTTGGAGGCTCCGTCCAACCCGTTTGGACCGCGGCGTCGTTCGGATGGCGGCGTTCGCTATTCAGAAAAAAAGGGCAACATCAGAGCGCAATCGCACCGCAACTTATTACTACCCCATTTACCTGGGAGAGCTACTGTTGTGCTTTCCTTGACATTTCTTACAAAGAGGTGATAGTCACAAGCACAGCTGTGTTACGTGCGTGTGGATTTTCTACAGGTCGTCCTGCTCACTCCCATTGTCCAAAACATGAGCTCTGAGGTAACAGATCTCTAAATTGACATTATGTTTGTTCAGGATTCTTCAGATAGTTAGAAAAGGTTGTGTTTCTCATCAGGAAAGGATGTCTTAGCTTCCAAGGAGCTGTACAGCTGCATCTTTCTCCCAAAAAGAAGGGGCTGACCTCAATGTGCTTCAAATACGACACACGACGATCGATATGGAGCTCTTACAGCTCGCACTTCAAATAATCTAACCTGCCCCTTTAAAATCCCCAACTGATTTTCCGTCATTTCAAAATGGGACCTCCATCTCCATTATGTGCATCTCGTCCATACTTTCATCTATGTGTCCTTCGCCTCCAGCGCAGTGCAGACCCCGCATCACACCGGAGACTTCACAGTCCTGATGTGGAAGCCAGGGTCAGACCTCCGCTGCACACTTCCCCACCACAGATCTTTTGACTTGTCAAAGCAGGGCGAGCACCGCGAGAATTATTGATGGCTCAGTTCCATTAAGTGTCCCAATACGAGATGAGGGCAAAAAGCAGCGTGCACAATTGCGGGACCTCCTCCTCTTTCGTGGACTCCAGCCATCATTAATACACTTGTGGTTCCCCTGCTGTGACTTGTCCAGATTGGCTTAGAGAAAGGTCGACGGCAGCAGTCTGGTGGGGCCGTCTTCGAAAAAGCACTTTGCAAAACATTCATTGGAGGATTCTCCTCTTTTTGGGTAGAGTCACTAAAACAACTCTATTTTTCTTTTTTTTCTCTGTCTATTTCAAGCTATACCTGCTGTCCACCGGCACAGACACAGACAGGTTTCGTGGTCACTTCGCCACCGGTGATTTTTTTCTTTTTCTTCAAAAGGATCATGAACAAACTCCATAAAATCCTTGGCCAAAACTTATATTTCTGCTGAGATAATGGGACGTGCCAATCATGATTCAAAGCGATGGTGTGATCACAGTAGTGTCACTACAATGTAATTACGGCAATTACATGTCATCTGCCTGGCATTATTTCAATTTAGCACTACAGTGAACCAGTGACGTTTTTAAGTTGCTAATTGCTTTTGTAGCAGTTTCGCCCTCCGGTGAGGGCTACGACACGCGTGGTGTCAACACCACAAGTGGCGATAAATGCATGCAATTGTCTTTCAAAACATGCACAAAGCATTTCCACTACAAGCGGCCACATAGATGAGCTGCAGAGGGCTTTTGTCATCTTGATGCTACAAAGAGGGAACGCGAAGTAAGACGGAGAGAACGAGGGGAAACTTGTATATATTTTTATGTTTGTGGGATTTATCATAGGAGGCCTTGACTTACATTGAGCCTAACATGAATTCCAGATGATCAAAAGGATGAATGCAGAAGTGAATGCTTCTGCGCCTTAATTCCGTGTTTGAACATTCACAGCTTTTTCCAGTGAATTAGCATACGCTTTGGTCTGCTTGTGCTTTGAATCAGCAAACAATGACCTGATAAATATATTGCGAGATGATTTCTACAAACAATATCCGAGCTCTGAGAATTGCGAGTGAGAAGAAAAAAAAAAATCCTGTAGCACAACATTGCCTGTGGGTCCAGACAGAAAGCAACTTTCCACAGGTTACTACTGAAAGACTTGAGGACAAACAACACATTTGTGGCATAATTAGGGAGGGCACAAGGTCAGTGAGCCGACTGACACAATACTTTGATGAAATGAATGGAAACTATATCTTTTGTCTACACATGAGCTTATAAATCTATATCAGCAGATAAGAGACAAGAGGTCACTTTTGGTTTGTTGAGTTTCGGAGCCTTTTTTCTTTCTAGATTATATATTTTGACGAACAGAGACCAAAAATCTCAGTTCATGTTCCCGTTTTTCTGCAGTAATGAAGACGTGTCCAGGCCCAGTGACATCACTTCTGGGTGTGACTGTCAGTATCATCATCAGCAATTTGCATCAGTCAGCATCAACATTAAAATGGGATGTCAGTTTGGACCTGACAGGAACATTTCTGCACATTTAACAGGCAGATAAAATGAGGCTTTCATTGCAGCTAATTTTTTTTTTGTAGCTTAACTAAAGAAAGGACAGAAAATTACACAGCTCGTAGCTTTATTTGTCAGGCATGTCTCTTGAGGAGCATCACTCCACTCTGTTTAATTGGGATGACTCTTTATTTATTTGTTACATTAAATAATCAATGACATGTTTTACATAACCCATACTGAAGAAGCGTCCCGACTCTGTTCAGTGTATATTTTGGGGGGGAAAAAAACATGGTAATTATTGTCAGCATCTGGCAGCAGACCATCAGAATAGGACCAAGCCTAATATATTTTAATTCCACTACGGTAGAGATTTGATGTTCTCTCCAATTTAGGGAAAACAATATGTGCATATATCAGTATCAGCACAGGCAATCAGCCAAAAGAGAGAACAAATACTGGCCAATTTGATATTAGCACAAAAAACTAATTTATCTTGTAGTGCAGCTTCTCCAAATCCATGAAAACAAAATATTAGTATAGAAAGCTGCATTCTGAAATTAGCCAGTAAAGGCCCGAATATTTGACTGAACATAACTGAGGGTGAGAAATAGAAGTCAGACTTTGGATGAATTGTCAGTTTAATGTGATTTAATGTGTGGTTGCGCCACACAGCGACACAGTGTTCATATAAGCAGTCGGGAGGAATTTTATTTGTTGCAGTTTGTGCCAAATAATTCTTCACAGAAAGTTTTTCAACTCCTCAATATTCAATACAGTTAAATCATGCTGGAGGAAATAGGCCTACAGTAGGCTACGCAGGGAGTAGATATGGGGAGAATGAAATTGTATAAGAAATAGAGGCAATACTCATCTGCCTAGAGATTGCGGAGCAGAGTGACATTTTGATTTCTTTCCTGCAAGTTTGATGTTAATGATTTGGCTTTGGATGGGGGACCTTCATAGAGTCTGAGCCATATGAGTGCAATTTCCGTCCTGGGGATGAAAGCACATCGATTGCCCTCTGATGGTTTTTATGGGGGGCTGCTTTCATCCAGACTGAGACATTATTGAACTGCGCTCACCATTAATGCAGGGCTCATTCTGTGTAACTATATCAACAGGAGTCCGGCAAACATTCAATATGCTATACTTGTGTGATGCTTCCACTATGGTCCTGCATAAGTGTTTGTGAATGAATATGCAAATATCAAAGTGAAGTGGGATAACTTCATTTTTTCCTTACAATAGTGCAGAAGCCCCCGTACAATCCAGTGAATAAAGGATACAGGAAGCCGGCATGCCAACCACCCATGGTCGGCATAAAAATGAGCTTTTTATTCTCTATAATTGATTAATACTGCAATTAGACTTTGCAGTCGGCAAACCCTTCTGCATTGACATTAGGGAATTTCATCCCTGCTGGTGTGCAGTAGGGAGGATGCTGTTGGAAGCCTTTCTGCCTTCATGAATCCCTCTCTCAGTGTCTGCTTGGATTAAGGAATCATCCACAGCTGCCTCTGCTGCGCTGATGGGGTTTATGCTCGGGTTAAACGCTGAAATGTGCTCAAGTGATTCCCTTATAGTCCAAACCTCACTGAACTGACCCACAAAGACACGGAGGAATGCAGCTGTCTCGATGAATACGTCTGGACAGGAGCGACTTGTGAAGACATCGCACACATGCTATTAGTCTGCCCGTGTCTCCTTTGTGCTGGTACAGCTGCTACCAATTCAGAAGTTACTGAGGCAGCGGTTGTTTCAAAAAGACGATCAGATGTTTCACAAATGCATATTGTCTAATTTGGAGGTAAGATATCTTCTCTGCGCCTGTCACACTTGAAGGGAACACGCTTCCCCCTCGAATTTGATCTGGCATGATATTGTTCAAAGCGCCTCATTAAAAGCATTGTGTATCCGCTCAAAACTACAGTTAAATAAACCTGGCAGTGGGATCATGGATTTTCCAGTTACTGCTGAACCACATGTGCTTTCACAGGTTGTCTTCGTCACAGATTCTATTCAACATGACAGGAAAAGATTGTTAAAAAAAAAAAGTCTTAGTGTTTAATGTTGCCCGACACGCGAGACAGTTGTTGTAAAACAATAGCTAAATGTGCAGCAGTGCCTCTGAAAGCACAAACTAACATTAAGTCTATTTAATCAGTCTTGCTGCTTGGATGCAGTGAACTGTTGAGTAATTACCGATGTCCTTTGTAACCTTTTTATTTGTCTGTTTAAGATGGAAATTCCCAGTGTGGCTATACTGTCTAACCCAATAATAGGGACACCTGGTGATTCTATTTAGTACCCAACACAAGACTGCAGAGTGTGCATATTTATCCGGGGGGCAGGCAATGACCTCTGCTCTTTTTACTTAATTTACTGACAAATTATAAATATGGAACATAGAGGGGCTCACCTTTGCACTGTAAATTAGCACAGCACGAGGAAGGCGAAAGGCCAGGGGTGAGTTTAGAAGTCAGGTGTGTTTGCATTACTGTGCTATAAACATAGACCCACATGCATGTGAAGAGGTCCAATTAGGTTACTCGTAATGATATGTGGTCATTCGCTCACGCGGCTCAGAGAGTGTTTCCCAAAATATGGTGGAATCAGACATCTGTGTTGCCAGCAAACAGTGCTGCACATTATCCCAGATGCTACTTCCCTTTGTTGATCTGAGATCTGCTTATCCCTTCGCTCCTTCACCTAATGGTCTGGAGTTAAGGAAGCAAGACTGATTGTTGGTCTAACCTGAACAACAAGTTACACAAAAGCCACATCGCACACACCCACAGGACACTTGCATCTCATCCAATTTGCAGTTTTGTTCTTTAGCCTGCGCGCTCCTCTTTCTCTTTTTCTTTCTCAACTAAGACCCACAATCCCCTCAGATCTCAAGAGGCTTAATCAGTGTCTGTGTCAGACTACTTCACGGCAGCCTTTGGCCACAGCGGATATTATCCATCTTTTCCTTCTAACAAATCTGTCAATCCACTCAACGGGAAATGAAACTTCTCCTTTTTGCAGACAAGGAAACAGTTTGTCTTCTGCAAAGCCGTCGCAAAGACAGAAAAAAAGGAAAAAAGAGGGAAAAAAACCAATGTGAAAGCAGAACAACATAAATTCAACATTAAATACTCGAAGATGAGAGCTCAGAGGTGATGTGGAAGTGGTGCAGGCTTCACGAAAAGGAATATCAGGAATGAAATATTGGTTTCAAATCCACAATGTATGCAAAGGGGTAACCAACCAGGGGAAAGCTTGCTTTGATTTGACTCGATTTGCATAAACCCTCCCAACTATGCTTTTAATAAGTGATCTTCACCCAGGGAGTTGCCGGTGCATAGCAGATTAGCATATTCCAGACAACATAACCACTGGTTGGTTGGGGGGGAAAAATGAAATAAAAGAGTGAGAAGGGGAAAAAAAGAAAAGGAATAGAAAGGAGAGTGAGGGCAAATTGGCAGGGTAGCAGGGGGGAGGATGAGGGGGAGGGGGGTACCAAACAGACCTGTTTGTTTTGGATTTCATTTTCAGTAACACAGTCATAAACAGCAACTGCCTGAAACATGACCACCCCTCATGACTCCCCTGCTAATTTGCTAATGGCTGGGTTGTTTCATAGTGCCCCCTAGTGGTTTAGAAATAGTCCGTGGCTGTGATGAAAGAGAGTGGCTGATCAAAAAAAAAAAGCCAAATGTATGCAACAGCAGGGGAAGTCCGGAGGAGGCTCTCAGCCGCTGTGGGCAGAAAATGACTGGGCAGGAGGGGACACGGGGAAACACTCTGCTGAGATGCAACCTGACATTAGGACAAGAATTTACTCATTCCTAAAGGAGTCCTCTGAAGTTCTTAAAATATGTTGCAATATTTGGATTTCACACTGAAACAGTCTGTTGCATGTATGATGCATGAGGGACGTGTCTAAAGAGGACCTCCGAGGCAGGAGTCTCCTACGTGATCATTCCTTTACACACTAGAGGGGGCTAGATCATTGGGAGCAAGTTACATTAAATACAAGCTGATTATGATTACAGAGCGCGCTGCGGCCGTGTGCTTCCCCACATTCTCACGTCCACAGCTCCACTCGCCCTCCTTTTTTTTTTTTTGGTGGTTGGCCCACTTTCTCCCCTTTCCTGACCGGCACAGGAACAAATTTGTGTTTCTCTTCCTGGTCACACGGAAACGATAAACAGCTACATCAGTGTCAGCTGAATCAGATATGACGAGTTGGGTCAGGTTAATCCCCTTCCCATCATATTACCCCTGAGAATGAAGCGACGTTGACGGCAGGTTGAATTAATGACGGAATAAAAGATACAGCGCAGCGGGTCCACACTTCAGTGCTTGGGATAAGCTGGAAAGCCAGTTAATTTGCTGCAACTTTAATTTGCATGTATTTGAAAAGACAGAAACTAATTGGTATTAGATAGTTGTGTGTTGATAGAGGAGAACTGTCAGAATATTGGCAGGACGGAGGACGCAGGGTCCATTGTTTAATTGCCTTCCAGAGGGAGCAAAATCTCATTCACTGACACGGTGAAATTGGAGTCAATTATAAATTCCACCTTAAAAAGAACCCAACGCTGTGACACAGTTTTCACATCTGCACATTTCGCGAAGACATTCAAAGCGTGGAGTCGATTCAGGCACGAGGAGCCGGAATCACGCTCATTGTGATGCGTTTACTCGACTCACATTATTATGTGTCACAGTTTCTTTCGCGGATGTGAGTCTGTGAAGACACGCGTGGCGATCATGAATTATTCTATACCAAGGCTCTCCTCTCAGCAATACCTCATCGTTAAAGTGGCTGCTTAATGCAGGAAAACATCACAGCACCGCAGCTTTCGCTGGCAGGAGGAGCATTTTTTACGCTCTCCGCCTCACGTGTAACAGACGACGCTCCTTTGCAGGGAACAAAAGCAACATCGGCTCCACATTTTTGCAACAGGTGAAGCAACTGTTGAGAGTGATGAGGTAGTAAATGCTACATCAGTTAAGCAAATCTGGTGTTCATATTTCCTCTACTGATGAAGCAGTTTCTGATTCATCTTTTTGATGTAGATCAGAACATGGAACAAAAGCATTCAGATTAAACGTCAGTCTGATCAAATCACACATGTAAACAGTTAACTGACTCACTTGAATTAAATAAAACAGAAATGATATCACCCTGTTTATGATCTGATCGCAACCTGTGAATGACAAACAAATAGCTTCTTATTGAACTTTGCGAGCGTGTCCACTCTGTTGGCGTCACAACGTGCGGCTTCGCTCCACGATGACGCTGAGCGCGGTAAAGCACAAACAGCTGATGCAGGCGACAACACTGCTTCCACACATGGTGCAAGACTTCTGAGGTCAGAGCCTGAACAAGGAGGATGTTTAGTTGGTGCTGCAGCGCCACACAAGCCGCAAACAGATATTAAAACATACTTGATGAGTTGAGCTCAGGAAAACTTGCAGTTAAAACCCAATTCAGGATCCTGTTCACATGTCACACCAGCGACGTCACAGCACAAGGCATTATGAGCTTCCACTGAGCATTAGATGATAATCTGGGTGCTTTTAAATCGCCACATTAATCAATATCCTCGTTCACAGTTGATGTAAACGGGACAATCCCACATCTCTATTAGAAAAAATTTCCATCACATTGACCAAAACATCGTCATGTAAACACAGTTAGTGATTATTGTTCCAGCCTGTGTTGTGTTTAGTGCTCAATCAGCCGTTGTTTCTTTGGAAGTGAAGACAGACTAACTCTTGTTACTTGAGTTCACAGATCCTGGAACAATACACAGAGGTCAACCTCAGGACAATAAGACACTTCTTTTCTCATTTTCCCATGAAAGCACACAAAAGAAAGTTCCATCCACGAAGTGAACTGCTCAGTTGACACATGCAGGGTCTGATTGAAAGTATGCTATCTTCTGTACAATCTTAATGTTCCTGTTTTGACAATTAACAGTTGTTTTCCTACTTTGCTCTGCAAAATTTAATTAGCAAGCCCTCACTTGGTTGACTTGTAATATCGTAGATCTATGAATTCAGATTTACCTTTGCGTTGTTTTGTTAGCTTGAGAAGCTTCCACCTGAAGGCCTGCGTGTGGTTTCAGAATGGCACTTCAGGCCCCGCCCACAGGAAGTAGCGGAGACCAATGAGGTGATTGAATTGGGGGTGGTTCAACTGTTTCTCCTTGAATAAGATAATATTCAATAAATTGTTTGTGTTTTTAGGATTCTTTGTTGGTTAGATGGATGAAATGAGCTTTTCTTTGTTTGTGTTTGAGTTCGACTCCATTTCAATGAGTGTGTGAGAATATTTTTGCATGTTTAGTGTGTTTTTTTCCCCATTTAGCTTCTTTGCATTCAGTCCGCACCCTTGTTTAATTCTTTTTTTAATCTGTTGCCTATATTGATTCATATTATGCAGTTTGTTTGATTTTTGCAGTCCCTGTTGTTGTCACCATGTAGTTCCTCATACCAAGTTAAAAGAAATACTTGCTGAACAGTATTTGTTATGAAATATCACAAATTTCCCTCCATGTAAGTATGATTTAAAACACAGCGTTTAACCTGTTGTGTTAAAGATCACTGTAAAGTGCTTGAAGAGCTAAAAGAGTGGTGGGAATTTTTTTGCATGGTGCTGACAAACCACAAGCGATACAAAGCCAAGGTCGAGGACTTTTCCTCTGGAGGTTTTTGTCTGTATTTGATGGTCAGCACTTCGCTGTGAGCTTCCAAGGCCACCTGGATACTGACCAGTTTCCTTGACAACAGAGTGCAACATCTCAGCCATTATCTCCTCGGTGTCCTTGGTGCTCCAGCCTAACTCTAATTAGGGTGATTCATATATGAAAAAAAAAGGAACGAGGCTGAAGAAATTGGTCCCACTTGCTCGAAGCCTGAAAGACAGAGACGACGCCGTGTTTCCTTTCGCTGACCTTCGCTGAGCCTGCTCCAGGGCTGCGTCCTGGATCCTGTCAGTTGTTTTAAAAAGATGCCTGTTGTTGATTTTGATTTATTTACCCCGCCTCCATCCATCCTCTTGCAGGAGAAGCGTCTCCATATCCTGTGCTGGGGAGGAGGCTGAGTGTGTTCAGAGAGAGAGAGAGGGAGAGAGACGGGGGGTTGCATGTGTGCAGATGATGTCAGCTTTACAGTGTGAGTAAAGACAGATGTGACATGAGCGCAGACGCAGGCACGAGGAAGGCAAGACAAAAAGTCTACTCTCTCCTGTGTTTTCCTGCTAACTCTTTAAGCTATCACATCGACTCATACTGTGGTGGGATTTAGTCATTTCACATCATTACAGGCAGTGTCGAATCAAACTCAATTTATTGCCCTGTGAACTGACTTCGCAGGAAAATGACAATTACTTGCAGCTTTTGTTCATTAGCTCAGAGAGTTGAGGAAAAAGGAATGGAAAAAGTGGAAGAAAATAAAGCCCTGCTCTTGCTCAACTCTCGCAGCTCCGGGAGGTCATCTCTGATCATCCTCACGTGGTCGCCAAACTCCGTCAACAGATAGAAACTCTACTGTTGTTGGTGAGGCAAAATTTTTCTGAGAAAGATTGTGCCCGTAACATTCGTTTGAGATGACAAACAAAACCTACATGGCTTCATCCAGAACGCAGTCTGTGCGATTTACCAGGAACAGCAAAGAGTCTGTCGTCACGTTCTGATTCAGAAGTACTCCGGAGCTCATTATGGCACGCATCACATCACGTTCTTCCAGCTCGGCACCGCCCCCCTCAGAGGAGTTCAAACAAAACAGAAAAGGGCCGTGAAACCTCGTGAAATAACAAAAATCTTTATGACTTTGCGATTAAATTGTGTCCTCATAAAAAGACTTCACTGTTTGTGGTAACAAGCTGCCTAAAGTTGTTTTTTTTTCATGACTTCTTTCCACTTGTACTACATGTACTGTTAAATGTTTCAGCATTTATCATCGTCTCATAATGTATTAATCTTTTAACAAGCAGTTGCCTGCCAGAGAGCGAGTCAGTGAGTCACTGCAAATGTCTGCAGTGCATCGCAAAGTTCAGCCTCCCCCTGAACTGGATGTAAAATAAATAAACTATTAAATCTGAGTGCAGATCACAAGGTTTCCCAGGACACATTCATGAAAGATACAATTGAATATAACACTATTCTCAAGTTTAAATCTAAAGAAGAAACTATTTGTGATAATGATAGAAAATGTGGGAATCAGGTATAAAAAGCATGCATTAATTTACAAAAGAAGAGAAGTTTTTGTCATTTTAGCTCCACAAAATTAAACATTATTTGCTGTGATATGCTTTTAATATGAGGTACTCGAATCATGAAGCTGATTTTTCAAGAAAAGCATGCTGTCACCTTTGCTGTTTGATGTTTAAATTGCATACAATGAACCATGAGGTCATATTTATACGAGTTAAAGGCATCAAGCAGAGGCACTGCTGTGCTGACTGGGAGTAAGACGTGTTTTCCTAAAGAAAATAGTCCAAACAACCACATTTGAGTAATAAAAAAGTTCAAATCAGAAATGTAGAACAAGAAATCCTAGAAGGTAAGCCTACTTTAATATGTCGCACAATGTACTATTGTTGCATTTTTTTGTATTTGAATGTATGAAAGTGACTAAATGTGGTCAAAACAAACAAGAAACTGACACACATACATATTCCCCCACATCATAGCGTTTAGATACTGTGAGACAGTGCGGAGTAAGAAGTCTTTTAATAACATCCTCACAGGAGAACATGGTGAGAGGTAATTCCTATGAGTGAACCTTACATAATGTTGCTTTTAGGCACTTAGGCTTTACATTAAGTCTGGTATATAGACTTCTGAGCACATACACATGCGACCCCCCTCCTACATGTAACGTACACAGCATATAAATAATGGAAGAATGAAAGGAGGTTGGTTCCCCTGGTGGGGTTCAAATCATAAGGTGAGGATGCGGTTAAAAAGTTGTGTGCGACTTCTCTGGAAACAGCAGGAAGTTTTCATGTAAACAACATTGAAGCTCCGGTGCATCTTAGGTTGATGCTTGTCTGTCTGACACAAGAGAGCCGGAGCAGAGGTCGTGACCTTGCTTAGCGAGAGTCTTTTCATGTCTGTACAATTCCTCTGAGTACAGATCATGTTATCGTGCCGTTCCAGATGACGCTCAGATGCTCCGCTGCGCAGCCTCTTATTAGTCTTATTAGCGAGCGCCAAGCAGCCCACAAATGGCGATCATTTTTCAGGCAGCTGCTGGCCCCGTCTCGTGAAGTGACGGGCATTGATCAGCACAGCCCACCCTGAGCCTAATGGCTGGCTGAAGCACAGCCGTGTTTTTGACAAATGCGGCCGAGGTCACAGAACACTTCTTATGCGGCTAATGCTCTCTCATTTTTGGATAAAGACCAGATGTGGATAAACATACACAAAAGTGGCGGGCTGGATTTACAACAAACTTCCAAATAAAGAGTTGTTGTGGGACATGCAAAAAAAAAAAGAAGGAAGAAAGCTCAGTGGCATCTGTTCATGAGCAAACAGACACTCACACATTGCTAACACCCCTGAAAGCTATCATGGTGAATGACAGCCTATACGTCGGGCGTCTCTGAACAGAGGCCACGAAGTGACAGTGCGTAACTCCCATTGCTCAGCCAAGTATAAAGAGATTTGATGGAGCATCTGTTTGGAGAGCTCCGAAACAACAGGCGGAACAAGAGTGGAAATCTGGACCAGGCAGTCTGCACGTCACGCAGCTTCAAATTATCACCCATAATAGACACCAGGGTGGAAAATCTCATTTACACACACAGGGCTCACAGAATCTAAACCAAGACATCATGCACTATGAATATTATTCTTTAATGCATTTTAAATGATTAACAAACACGTGGACGATTCGCAACTGCTGTGGCAGGTGTCCGTGTGCGCGTGTGTGTTGGCAGAGGAAGAGCAGGAAAGTCAGGAAAAGTGAAGTAATTTGTATCAAGAGGAGCAGAACTGTCATTCAGGTACAACATGGCCTTCGCCTTGTTGTCAGCTTAATATGATTGTGAGTCACAGCCGATGACGGAGCATCTGTTTGTGGCACCGAGGAATCAATACTCTGGAGTGAAGCGACATTTATCTTGTTACGCACTGACTTTGAAAATAAAAGCCCCGGTTCATCCTGAATGAGGAGAAAAGGATAATAATACAGGGGAGCACTCATAAAAAGAGATTTAAGTCTTAGAGATTTTGATATGAACAAAAATAAACGCTCTTCTCTTTTTTGTCGAGCAGCGAGAAGGATGGAAGATTTGTGTTTATTGTTAACGACGTGTTCCTATTTTATCGTCGCGTCGCTTATCTGAATATGAAACGTACTATTCAAGCAAAAGTAAGCCATAAAAACACCTAATGAATAGAAGTAGCAAGCTGTGTTAAAGGGGGATTTATATTACTCATTTCATACATTTTGTGGTTGAGATCATCTTTGTGAGCTGCTGTTCACCAACATGACGCCTTTTTAATCCTCTTTGTACTGCTTTTTTTGGGATTCTTGTGATATTTTCCCATGTATTTTTTTAGGAAGATATACTTTGTTCCTTTTAAAACCAGTTTGTCCATTTGTTAATGCAAATTTTAAGATACTTTGAGTTTTTAAATTGTAGTAGAGTCTGATTTAACCACATTTACTGACTAATCCTTGATTCTGCTCTGACTTTCAATTTTATTTCATCTTGTATTATGGAATTTTACAAAGAACTTTTTAAAGTGATACTATTTGTGTCTGTTATTTATTTCCTTTAAAACTTTATTTGTTTGGAATTGAATGCAATAAATAAAACAGTCGTAAATGTGTTTTGATTAGGCCAAGTGCAGATTCACAAATATACAGCAAAATTCACAGTGACTCATCTGCGCCACCAAATGGATGAGCAGGATGTTAAAGAGTTAATTTGTTTGAAGTATTTATTTCAACGTGTAAGTATTTTCTGCAGTTTTGAGTACTTTCCATCAATATTCCATTTACTGCTGCTTCATGCATTAACAGTAACAGCCCTGAACTTGTGAAACTGGTTTCCAGCTAGTCATGGCGTGCAGTTTGCCAGCAAGTTCCAGAAAGTGAACGGAAAGAAGTCTAAAGTTTGTATACTGGATGCTTTGTAAACCTGTCTGGGAGCTGACATGCCTGTGCTCCGCGCTCCATTAGCCTCTCCATCAATGCTCCCCCCCCCGCCACCACTCCCCCTGCTCAGTCTCGCAGTGATTTATGTCGCAGCGGAAAGACCGCCATGTCGCAATTTGTGTCCCCTCTGTATGTCACCCGAGTGGTCTGACTATTTAAACCCGTCTGTGAAATAAGATGCTGCTGCTGCTGCAAGCGAGCTGTGCCGTATGTTTACAGCTTGTTGCATTTATTTACCTATTACACAAGCTGACTGTTATTGCGAGCACTCCATGTGCCAGTGCTACAAATCCTTCCTTCTAAAAATTCCTGCCACAGACAAAGGTC
>JAUESF010000014.1:12726003-12740003 GCA_032274765.1 Malacoctenus tetranemus | reverse complement strand
CACACACACACACACACACACACACACACACACACACACACACACACACACACACACACACACACACACACCACACACGCGGTAAAATATAGGACTAATTAGTCAACGCTCTGTCTGCTGAGCACTCCCATTATCTGCTGCTGCAGTATTAGTTGCCATTTTATTATGCATATTTTCTAGGTCAGCATACAACAAGATTTCTTTTCCTCCTTGAATTCTTTCAGAATTGTGTGAGAAACTGTACAAGATTACACAATGGAAAAGTAATGAAAATCACTCTGGCCATAGTTTGAGCCGTGGAGATCCTGGTTCTGTAATTATAAGGATTTTTTTCTCCCTCCCTGCGGCTTGGATCTTATCCTCCCTGGAGGAAGATCAATTGTAATCATCTGAACTCTCCATAGTAATGAAAGTGATGGAAGGCCTGCTTTCAAATGCTGTTTTCACAAGCTCCAATAAATGCTCTGTAACGAGTATATTGGGTTATCGATTATCAACTGATAGCAAACATCCAGTGCTCTGAAAAATGCACAATCATTTTGTCCTCTCTTAGACACATAATCGAGCACACGTAGAGGGTGCAGTGCCCATGTGTGGGCCAGATAATTTATGAGAAAAATAAAGCAGCTTTTGACAGCTTCAAAGGTGAAGCTGTGTTCATCTCATAATGTAAGGTCACGCTGCAGACTTTTACCACAGAGTGTGTCACACTCACCAATGTCCTGACCTACAAAATATAAGACAACATGAACAAAAACTGAACTACGTCCCGACAGTTTATATTTAAAAAGAATTGAAATCCTAAAATCTCTGCAGTGATTACAGACAAAAACTGGGCTTCAGGTGAAAACAGTGTTGTGAAGTGACAATTTTTAAGGGCAGAAGAAATGTGACTGTTGAATGAAAATGAAGTTACAGAAACACTGGAACTGATGAAAAGCCCTGCTATACATTTCCCGACAATTAAACACATGTGACACTCCAGCCGAGCACATTAAGAGTCGGCCAACTCCATGTTTGGCTGCTCACTTTCCCTTTTTGCAGTGGTAAAAACTGCCATTTTGGTTCAGCTGTGTCCTCACCGAGGCAAGCCCAATTTCACCACTTTGTCTGGATGGGCCCTGATGCAGTCATGTTAATTGTAATCCTCTCAGAAAAGTGCTTGAGATCCTGAAAGCCTGTTAAGGACCAGACGCTCTCCTCACTCAATATTACTCACAGGAAACAAAATGCACCTTCTTTGACGAGCCTGCCGGGGTTCCTTTATCTCAGGATTGTTTCTAATGACTTCAGATGGTCTCATCTTTAAAAGAAAAGTAACTTCTGCCAGCTACAACCAAATGGGTACATCAATACACAAGGAGCAACAACCAATCACTGTCACTTGTCCTTCATGTCAGATTGCCAAAAGCTTTTAACATGTACTTTCAACCTTGCAGACGTGTATAAACACACAACCATACTTTGACAGGTGCTCTCTTTAACGCTTTTATCTCTTCAAAATGACCTCTTACCACACATGAGTTTGTAACTCAGTGGTTTGCGACGCAGGACGCCACCTTGTGGTGGCACTGCAGATCACAGGAGCATCTTTGCCAATTCTCAGGAAGTCAAAAAATTAGATTTGAAAATTCCAGAGATGAACAATTTCTGGCATTAAAAGAGTCCCTTTGCTTTTATTCTGAGGGCTCCCGATTGTGTGTAGGTGAGAGCATCTGTTTTTTTTCACCAGTGTTTGGCTTCACTATAATGCTTTGAGTCAAAGACAAAAAGCCTTTCATTGAGGCATTTCGGGGGACTGGTTGCACTCAACCTCTCACGTAAGCCCCGTGGTCGTACTTCTCAGTGACGTAAAATACACAGTATACACCCTGAATAAAGTTATGTCATGTTCCCTGTTATGCACGCTGAGTGGTTGTCCTCAGGATAGAGTCCAGCTCCGCTGCTGTGAACCAGGAGCTGAGCGAGAAGAGTCGATATTAGACACTACTCACACTTTTAAGACGTCATTAAAAATCGGCAGCTGTTGAATGATTAAAGTGCTGAGTGAAAGCTGCACCACTCTCTCTTCGCAGGCTACAATGAGATGTTTGTTACTTATTGAGTCGACCCAGAGTCCCACCGGTCCCTAAACGCATCATAATCTCAGTGATGATCCTTCAGTTCCACAGTCTCTGGATCACTGCACACCAGTGAACACCAGGCCGAATAAAAACCAAACCGCACTCATAATTCTGTGATGCTCCTCTTGTTAGATATAAGCCTCAGCAGAAAAACAGACGATGCCTTTGGGCAACTGTGTGCAAAAAAAATAAATAAATAAAAAAAGTGAAAGGAAAGATCGATATGACATGATGAACTCCACTTTGGTGGAAACGAGGAATACTGATCTCAATGTTTAACAGCTCAAAGTTTGTTTTTCTCCACATTTTTGGCAACATGGCTATTGACAAGTAGAAACTACTGTAGCCGTTTTTTGAATAAATCTCTCTGCATGCACACTTTGCCAATGAATAAACTGGATTGGGGCCATATTAGATGATGGCTGAGCATCCGTCATAGCAACAGCTAGCCTAATGATAATCTCATGATCAATAAACGCCCCTCTCGTTTTGCTCTTATGTCACTGTCACTTAGCGATGCCGTGTGACAACTTGATTTCACCTCAGATACGTGCCTGCCGGGTGGGGTTCCTTTTTGTGCTGACGCCCCCCACCACCCCCCCTGTTGAGGATCATATGATGCTCTTGTGTTGCTTTGTAATGTTTTGCATATGGCTCCAGGGCGGGGATCCAAACTCTGAGTTGAATGGTGTTTTTGTTCAACATGGATCATCCCAGAAGAGAGAGCAGGAGTGCACATGGCTGCCTCGAACAAGGCTGTCAAGATGTCCGCGGAGGCCCCACGCCAGCACACCCCACCAGGCAGCTGCTGCCTGCCAGGCGCCCATCTACAAATAATCTACTGTAGGAGGAGGTGTCAGTCTGTTCTGTCAGAGCATACAGTGCATAGCCTATCCTAAGTGAACAGTTCAAAGCCACTGCACAAGAAACTGTGCGAAAATAAGATTCTGGAATGTGCTGATAATGTAGTGACTTTGGGCGCTGTTGAACAAACTAAGCCAACTCTGGAAATTAAGCTTTTTTTCAGAAAAAAAAATGTTTCTATTTTTCTGTGTTTCCATGCTTGGATTACTAAAGCAGCCTACCGGCCACGGGCTCCAAACAAGAGCAGTCAGGAAAGTAATTTCTCACAAATGAATAAAATGCTCCACAGAGCTTCATGCAATTACAAAGAGAACGACACAAAACAACTTTAACCGGATAGAAAACATTTCATGAAATAAAGTGACATACGATATCAAAACAAAATCATGCATCTCGACTACAAAATGATGTTTGGTTATTGGGGGGGAAAAAAGATGCTAAAAGAACCAGTGAACGATCTTTAACAACTTTGAAAAAAACTTTAAAAAACGCCTGCAAAGATTATAATCACAGAGGGATTGAACTGAATTGCTCGGAGGTGAAAAACAACTCATGATGGTTGAAAAACAGCTTCAGAGATGATATACGAGTGAAAAATGTGTGAACAAAAGATACAAAGAAATGCAAGAAAATAACTAAAACTATCAGTGCTAAATGGGAAAGATTGAGGGTCAGAGGTGTTTTCACTCCACTCAGTGTGGAATCATTTCTTCATCATCAAGCATCTCACATTTCAACATGTCTTTGTTTCAGCTGGTGTTATGTGAGCCACTGCTTTGATTATCTTCATGTTTTTTGCTGTTATAGTTAGAATTGAAATGCTCAGATAGTGAAGGTCATTTGGAGCAATAGTAGCTGTAACTTCTTGACATACTTTCTAATTTCAAAATGCTTCGGATGTGTAAAACAAGCTACTTTTACTGTTTGTGTTCAAGTAAACAGTTGTAACCCTTCCAGTCATTCATCTCCTAAATCACTTTTGGATCTCTCAGGGTCACGCGGGGTACTCGAGCTCTTCCTGCTTACAGTGAGCACAGGCAGGGCGGACGAGTCCCCAGTCAATCACAAGGAAAATGTAACTAGTTTGTATTCATTTTGTTGAAAGCATCAGCCCAAAGGAATTCTGCAGAATAACCGGGAATGTCAGATGTAGCAACTCTGCGCCGTCTCCCCCTGCAACGGGGCTGAAGCACAAAGAAAAAGCACCAGCAGAAAGATAGTTTGTATAACAACCACAAAAATGCAAAACAACCAACAACACAGCACACTAATGATGTGCCTGTTTTCTTTCCTCGTGCCTTCACACAGGGTGGATTCTACATTCACTGTATTGATTATCTATTGGGACTTATTTACAAACAAGCAAGAGAGTGATGTAAAGGTACTTCTGAGCTGACTTTGTGCGAACACATTTGGGTTCTCGTGCAGTGTGCTCAGATTTTTGCAGTTGGTGGATATTTTGGAAAATGTCTTGTGTGCATGATTAGGAATTCAGCTGTGATATGACCACAGGACACGAGACATCATGTTTTATCATTTCACAGCGAACCAAACTTCGTCTTGTATTACCGGACAGCCAATCAGTTTGACAGGCCAGTGATCAGGTGGCATGTCATACTCCATTAGACAAGGCTGCGATCGCTACAGGGGGTGCAAGCTATAAATTCTCAGCAGTGCTCGTCACACTTTGCCTCGGTGTCTCTGGTTCATCTCAACTCCCTGTGACAAATACAATCATCCGGACTAATTCTTCGAAGAAAAGCACCATGCAAGACTCTGCATGAAACCCCTGCAGTCATATGGTCTTACCCCCTTTTATTTATTTTTTTTTGCAAATTGCTTACAGACAGTTAACTGCAATCAGTTTGTATAAACAACACAGGGAATATAGCTCATGCTACGGAGCCAGTCCCGTCTCTCAGAGGCCTGACTGCCGATAGATGACATGTAAACGCTGAGGCAACGAGGCAGGTCCTCCAAGGTGCCGGCTGGGGAGCAGCGCCAACGTGCCAACCATGAACGGCCAAACGCAGACACCAAATGTGCTCTATGAAGCTGAGGAACACTAGTGTTGTAAGTGAAATGTATGTCGACCTCGAATATTGCATTGAGCCAATAGCTGATCAGCTTTAATGTTTCGTGGAGCCCTCCCCAGCCTAGACTTTGAAAAGCCGTTTTGTGATCGCTCAATAAATTTCTGAAAACGCTTTCTTGTCTCATGCGAGACAAAAATAGAAAATCAAAGCTGAGTGAGAAACCTACGCCTTAAAAACATTAGGCAAAATGAAAACAAGTTACTTTACAGTGTTGCCTTGTTTCTCGGCAGCAGCGGTATCAAATGAAGCCCGTGGGCAGTGGCATGTCTGCCCGGTCATCGTGGCAACGCCGCTGCCAAGACCCATCATAATATGTCAGTGTTCATCTTTGTAGCAGCTGCCAAGGAAATCTTGAAAAACGAGACGCCGTCCGTTGATGAACACAAACAAACAAAGCCTTTTAACTCGTGTTTGAATGAAAGGCGACCCGGCTGCGTGACATCTCTGTATCACTGGTCAATTTCAATCACGTCCCCCTGGATGGGTCCATGAGGCCACCAGTTGGAGACTGAATGAGAACCTGGCAGCAGGCAAAAAAAACCCAACAAACACCATTATCCTTCTTTCACTTTCACCCCCTCTACTAAATCATGACAGCTAATGTGTGCCTGTAGATGCCATGCACACAGATCTTGCCAAGAGGCGGTTGAGGCGGCAGACAGGCTGATCAACAGGTTGAATGGAAAATCCCTGCACCACATGATTTACTGTAAAACTGTATCTGATGGAAATTTACTCCAGCTCCGACAAGTGGTCGCTGTGAGTCCAGATGAGACATTCAACCCTCATGAAAAGTTAACTTTCTGTCCTTCATCGCCTCACTCTGTCCTCTCACGTGCACGCCGCGCGTCGAGGAGCCAGTTTTGAGCGATCAGTGCGAATTTAGTGTAGGTTTACTGCTCCTCGAGCCGCTCTCTGTGGTGACTACAGCGTTAATAGTCCTGGGAAGCCCCACCTCCACTACCACCTTTTATGTTAATTTCAGCGTGATCCGTGCGCGGACCGGAGACAGCCGCTGCGCGCTGTGGGTCCGCGGAGCTGCTGCCCGCTGCTTGCACGTCGGCGACGCCGCGCGGAGACGCGACACGAAACCGCCGTCGGGGGCTCTCGATTCGTCGTGTTCGGACCATGTCGCCGCCGAGGACGCGCGGCTGAACGCGAACACCGCGGAATCCGAGCGGGCAAGTGAAGAGAGGAGGTGAAGCCACCTTGCATCCAGCCATGGGAGGTCAGATCACCAGGAATACCTTCTACGGTAAGCGCATCTGACATCAGGGGGGCAGGAGGCTCCGTATCGACCCCTTTATTATTCATGAATACAGTGACATTATGATTAAAGCCGATATCATGGAGATGTGAGGGCGCTGGTGCGGCTGAAGCCAGTGAGCAGGGAAAAAAACTGTAGGCGTTTAGATGCCGAAAATAAACCAGAAGTGAAAGTGGCGGCTGCTTTTATCCAAGTTTATGGCCCGGGTGTTACATCCTCACTGACTTGGAATCGAAAAGAAAACAACAACAATGAAGCCATAATTGTGACAAATCAATGTGACATGTCGCAAATGAAACATTCTCGAGGTGCAAGTTTGTTCTTGCTCCTCTTCTGCTGCTTGTGGGTGGAATAAATGCAGCAGAACTGGACCGACCGATCAGTCTGTGCACAACTTTGTTTTTCTGCTTCTCCCACATCGGTTTGGACTCGTGTCAAAGTCAAACATTTTCTGTAGACGCTTCCCATGTGCCAGTAAGTGATCCTTCAATTCATACAGGATAATAGCTAACAGGTGCAACAACAATAGTTTGTGCTGCTCCTCCTGACAACGTGACTGTGGAGTTTTTGGCTCACCTGAATATTAAGTCGATGATGTGAGGTGGAAGAGAGGCAAACAACAACACAACTTTGGGTTTACAAAGGACACAAGTAAGTTTTTTGACTTGTTATTTCGTATGAGTAAAGATACTTAAGTTTACATCTCAGATATAAAAAATGGCTGATTTGTTTTTGTTTTTTCAAAGCAAATTGAAACTGATTCAAACTTTTGCTTGAACAATAGGTTTGCACAATCTCTTTGAATTGATACAAGGTTTTTACTGGAACATTGATGTTCAGTCGGCCATGTCCAGTCCTAAAGTTTGGTTTCAAATTGTGATGATGCTGAATGCAAAAGCACGCCAATGCACACTTATGCAAATTGAACAATTACTTTCTTTTGCTTTGGGCGTTTTGCTTTTCGGTTCCACTGGTGTGAAATAATAGTACAGGTGCAGACAGGAGCGCTGCCAGGGTTTTTGGCCCTCTGACAGGAGCTCAGTCGGGGCCCTAAAAATGTAAACATCTATAATCCCTGTCATGATGCCGGGCCCCCGTCCAGCCCGAAGGCTCGTGAATCATTCAGCCCGAGCGTCTCCCCATTTGGTAAAGCCGCACGATTGTTTTATGGACGTTTGGGGCTTCACAGTGAGGGTCGGGCTATTTTTTCAATTGGGTGAGCTCTTTGTTGTAAGAGTTAGAAAAGTCCATCATGAATAGTCAAGAATAGAAAGAGGGCAAAGACTTTTTCCATCATATCATGCTCGTATCCAGTAGACTGTTGGCTCATCTAACTGAGAAATGGCAAACAAAAAAAAAGACTTTGTGCTAAACAAAGGCTCACTTAAAAACCGAAGGGATCACAAATCTTTCTAAATGAAGCTATTTTCCAAACAGATCACTGTTTGTGTCCACATATTTGCCCCGAACAAGACAAACCCAATGTTGTTTTTAAAAATCTGGGTCTATCTGGATGCCCGACATTTGATCCATCCCAATGAACTTTGTAAAGGGACGATACTGAGTGTGAAAACATCTCAATCATGAGACCTGGCACACCACCAGCTCTTCAGGGCTCTATTTTCAAACTCAAGCATTTGAAACCACTTTTGTTTACCTCTCAGTGGGCCCACAATGCATTGGTTCCTACCATAGCTCCGCTTCTCTCAGGTTCCTAACTTTGCTGCTAAGTGTTGCTTTAATAGGAGAACGCCACCAGACCATAATAGTAACGCAGTACGTCACCAGCGCTCCTGTTGAGGTTTCTTAGTGTGACCGAGCCTCAGGAGAAAACACAGAGGCGCAGAGGGGGCCAGGTGACACTGACCAGGGCCGCTCCTCGTCCCTGTTTGTCCTTCTCTATTAATGACAGCAAAGCCAGTCGCATTGTGTGCGGCAGTGCATAGAGTAACATTATCCTTCCTTAAGTCGCTCGTCTGACGTTCGTCACGGCGCCCTCTTTTATCACGGCGGGGCTCTGGTCACTGTTCGCGCCGACTCCTCCTTCAGGTTGCGTGACTTTCAAACAGACTTGGAACAGCCGCCGCGCCACGAGCACGTTTGGCTCCAACCATTCCAGCAAATCAAATGTCACGTTTCCATCGATCTTTTTATTTACTCGTTGGGCTTTCATCGCCCTTGTAAGTTGTCTGAAAGTCGCACATTTACCCCAAGCTGCCTGAGAGGAGAACATAAAGCTTCTCCCTAAAAAAACACGAAGTCGGGGGAATTCAATTTCACAGCAGCAGAAACATTATTAATACGGTGAGAATGGAAGAATATATTGGATTGTCTGGTTAGAGAGGAGGCCGTGCGACAGGCTGTGTTGTCTGCGGAGGCCTGCGAGATGCTGCTACTGTTTTCACATTTCACAGGAAGTACTGTGCTCTGTGTTTGGGCTGCTCACCGACGGAGCACAATGCGGCCCTGTTCGATCGCGCCGCAGACATCACGTCTGACATGACATCATGGACGCAATATGATTGAAGGGATTGTTATGACTTCATTTAGGACAACTGTTGTGCACGGAGCACAATTCAGCATTGTTCTACAGTGACAAGAGCAAGTGAAGAGCTTAAAAAATGCACTGCGCTGAGCCCCGAACTCTTGGCAGAGCCCCGCCAGTTGTGATAGGAAGGGGAAGAGAAATATGGGACAAATATGCCCAGTTGTGGATTTGCAAAATCCTTTGACATAAGTCCAAGAACATTGTCAGTTCCATGTTCACATTCACGTCCTAATAAACGCCCCCAGGCCTGAAATCCAGTGATGTGAAAACAGACTTGGTCATCGGAGTCACATGACCATTTGCTTCCCATCCCGACAGGCCTCATTGATTTATTTCGAGGATACATTATAAGCCCCTTCAAGGTCACTCGTGGAAAACAAGAATAGCTGCTGCCTATGCTCCTTCAGCGTGGCTCCTGCTCACAAGTCCTCCAAATTTAGGTGTGAAAACAAAACCCGCTCTCAAGTAAGTGTTAATTTGGCCTAGATTATTTAACCGGCTTCCAGTCTTGGCAGACGGCTTGAACTCTTATCACACTTTAAAGCCCTTTCTAAATGCAACTCCAGAGGTGACCTCGATCGCCGTCGCGCTGGAAACCGCGCCGCATCCCTTCATGATAATAATATTTATGAGTCGAATCGAAAGAATCGCGCAACAGGGTTAATGAGCGCCCCAGTCTCGGAGGAAACACCTCCTCCGCTCGCCCGCGGTGACCTTGGTGTTGCACTTTGAAGAGGAATGTGGAAACAGGGATGGGGAGAGCTGATCCACTTGATAACGCGTCAGGCAGAATTCAGGCAGACTTTGTGTGAATCCTTTATCAGCGGAAAAAACAGAAAAGACGGACGCTTTCACATGGGAAAGAATCCGAAAGCTCCCGTTGGTCCGGTGACACGCTCCCTACCCCTCCGTACTTTCACCCCTTCCTCTGACCGCCGAGCGGCCACGAATATTTTGCATTCTGGAGGCGCAATTATGATGCTGTTTGTTTGTTTTAGCTTTATGATTAAAAGGCAGGGTGCTCGTGCCTTTCGAGCTTGAAGATTGTGATTGATATGAGCTCATTAAAACATGCGCCCCTGCAAATAACATGTTAACAGCCATGCCTCGCTATTATTAGAGGAGCTTCGAATATGCAGCATCAGCCAGCTGTTCATACATGCATCAAGAATTTCTGCACAATCCTAAAGGTCGTTCGCTGCTAAGCTAAGCTAAGTAGCCTCGTTGTTTTTTTCCTGTTTGTTAATCTGACCTTGTTCTTTTGGTGTTTCATTCTCAACTTGTTATTGTAAGAAGATGTTCCAGCATGGAAAAAGAAAAAAGAAAAAAAAAAAACAACTCACAATGAACAAATCAGCTTCAAATTTGGCAAGTTGTACAATAACAAAGGAGAATGGCGCTACCGGAAATAACCATTTACTCAGATTGGACAATTTCGTTTGAATTTCTCGCAGCTGCATTGTTCTGAATAACCAAGGGAGCAATTCTGACTTTGTGTTGTTGTTTTTTGCCTCGAAGGGAAATTTTGCTTGCAACACGCTTACACATTGTTCACTTCTACAATAGGTGTGTGGTTTCACTGTGCTACCTCAGGGGGGCCAGAAAGTTTCAGTGCACTTCAATGTATTTAAACCAAATGGGATGTTACAGGAGAAAGTAAGGAATGTGAATGAAAAGGACCCAGTGAGTCACAATCTTACAATGGCAGCGTTTTATTTCAATTGAAGCCTGCCGGGGTGCAAACTGGCAAATCGAATGTTGTTATCTAATCTCTGAAATGTCGGTACTTTACTGTAAATAGAACCCAGTAAAAGATTCCCTGCTCCGCACCTGTTGGAACAAAAACCGACCGACCGGTTTTCCTTCCCTCCACAGATTCTCTGAACGGACCGTTTCCGGCACCATCCCACCGATGCCACCACAAGCCAAAGCATCGGTGCCTCCCCATCCAGCCCTGCGGGTCCTCCTTCCCTCTGCTGTTCCATCCCAGCACCAAGGGCTCGCAGATCGTCATGGACGTGTCCCAGAGGACCGTCAAGAGACAGGCCAGCTTCTGCAACGCCATCACCTTCAGCAACAGGCCCATCGCCGTGTACGAGCAGGTTCGATTGAAGGTAAACCATTTGTGTGCCCCAGTAAATGCCGCTCGTACACAGCGGGGAAAATGAATGCCAGCAAATCCTCAGGGGTTAGACTTTACCAACGCTGTGAGTGCTATCAGAAATAAATGTGCTGCAACTAGGAACAGCCAAATTTATGACCTTTATGACCTGTTTTTTTTTGTTAGTGCAACCTCCACAGTCGAGGTTATTCTTTCTAAATATAAAGTGACACTTTAAGCTCCAAGAACATGAATTTTGCGCAGAAAAAAATCGATATATTGGAGATTCCAGACCACAAACACATCAAGCACTCACCGTGTGCCTTGGAAAGTCACCTCTTCACAACAATGGCAGCCCTGCTGATTGCTTTTCCTTGCGCCGCCTTAAATGTGGCACTAAAATTCTGGGAAAGGTTCTGAATTGTCCTGCTGTCATCTTGAAATACGAGGGAATCCGGCGACCCAGCAGCTCCAGCTCCTTTAGAAGAGAGAGAGGGAAAGTATTATTCTCCTTTTATTGAACTTGTAAAATTAAACAGAGCCAAAATTATTTTTCAAAGGAGTAGGAAGAATTTTGAACCAAATAATTTTTACCTTAATGTTGGCTTGTAGCTGCTCCATGTCGCCACAAATATGGATATTTTGCGTGTTCTTTGTCGGGTTGCCGGGAAAACAAGTTACAAAATATTGTAAAAGGCAGATTGAAAGAAATCTAACAAAATTAATATCACAATAGAGAAAAACATACTTTGTAGATCTGTTTGTACGGTCGGATTTTCATGAGACATTTAGGTTAGTGATCAAAAAGTCAATAAGGTTGTCGTTTTTCTTCTACCACTCAATCCGTGAGTATGTTTTTATTTGTCTTACACCTCCCTATCTCCCCCTCTTCACCTCTTTCTTGTTCTCCTGTTTTGTTTTGTTTTGCTCCCTCGCTCTCTCTCTCTCTCCCTCCCTCTCTGCTCCTGTGTGGGCCATGGCAGCAGCAGCTTAGAACAAGTTTCCACTTCACCTATCAGGCCATCTATGTCTCGAAAGTAAGAAAGCCGGGCAAGCGCTGCCATGTGAGGACTGCCGTTATCTTGCGCAGCAAATGCAAAGTAAATAGAGGTTCGAAATAAGACAAAAATCATTTGCAGGTGATAAACATACCGAGATAACTGGTTTCACTGGGCCAGAGACAGATCTGTTGTTTTTAGCCCTGCTCGTGGCTTGACACCACGGACGGGAATGTTGATCTCTCTGTTGGTTCAGGCTGAAATATCCCAGCATCCTTCAGATGCTTTTCCTTGGAACTCGGTGGAGTGAAATGCCTGATAAAGTGCTAAAGCCAGTGGGGAAAACCGTCGCGTTACACCGAATCAGTTCACATTTGATTTGGCAAACGTTTTCAAAATACAAGATCCCAACTCAATATTGTCTTCCTTCTTTTCAACTCAGAGATGGTGTGAGACTTAGATTGATGACTCGAACCCGGTGAAACTGTCGGCAGCATCAATACGGTCGGAAAACCTGATCACGTTTCTTTTTTAGGTTTTGATTGCGGTCCCACTGTTAGCTCTGTGTGGTTTGACCAAATCTTGTAGAGCAGAGGTCACATTCACTAAATATTTCCTGCCATCAGCTAAATCTTTCAAAGTGTTTTGCAGTGACTGTGAACCTGTTTACACAATTCCCATTTCGACCTAATAAAAACGTAGCACGCACACTGGAGCGCTTCAAACAGTCAAAACTAGGTTTACAGCACCAATAAACAACAAAGTAGTCGCTCCAGAAAGGAGTGTTGTCAGGAGGAGACAGATGAAACCGGTGGGTAATTGTAGCTGTAATTATTACAGAGAGGGGGGTTGAAAAATTATCCATGTATGAGCTCAGAATGAGATTAATTAATCACTAAACAGAACCAGTAATGGTAACATCAACCCCTCTTCAGTGAAATAAACCCTGTGCAAATTTGTCTTCGTTCTCAAGAACTCTCGGTTCACAGGAGACGAAGAGGAAGTTCAAAGATTCCCCTTCATCTAAACAGCTGCTTTGACTGTTAAAAATACATGTTGTCTCTTTAGATCACGAAGAAGCAGTGCTGCTGGAGCGGCGCTCTGCGCCTCGGCTTCACATCCAAAGACCCGTCGAGGATCAATCCGGACACCTTGCCGAAGTATGCGTGCCCAGACCTGGTCTCCCAGAGCGGCTTCTGGGCCAAGGCGCTCCCGGAGGAGCTCTCCAACGAGGGGAACGTGATCTCCTTCTGGGTGGATAAGAAGGGCCGGGTGTTCTACCGGATCAACGACTCCAGCCCCATGCTGTTCTTCAGCGGGGTCCACGTCGCCGAGCCCCTGTGGGCTCTCATCGACGTCTATGGCCTCACCAGAGGGGTCCAGCTGCTCGGTGAGTCATGCATTCAGAGGCAGCCATTCTCAGGAGGCGGTGGCTTCGAATTGATCGCGTAATCACTTCAATTTAACAGGTGTTTTCTCAAAATGTTTGTTCTCTTTTTCTTGCTTCCTTCTTTTGGAGGAAAATAGGTTTTAGGTTGCACTAACAGCCTAAAATATCTCAACAAACAAAGATTAATGAAAATTTGATGCTGATGTTGCTCATCTCCCAATAAATCCGACTATTTCCAGCAAACTGCTTCATTGTCAGCTAAAACTATGAATAACTCAATTTTAGTTTCTGTTCCTGGGACCCCCCAAATTACTTGTGGACCCTCTCAGTCACAGTGAAGCTAAATACTGACTCTCCACACATACAAAAGTGTGACTCTTCAAAATACAAGCATTGCATAGTTTCCTATGTCGGCTTTAGCTTTTAGACTTTCTCATTTAATTTTTGTCCGAATGTGAAAGTTCAGTTTTGACACCCTCAGAGCAGGTGAACCCTCCGACCTCTCTGTGACCTTGGACCCCAAGTTGGAAGCCCCTATTTTAGATAATGATTCATGCCTAAAATAGAACTTATCGGAGCACATTAAACGTGCTTGATTAAGGTGGTAACATCA
>JAUESF010000014.1:12689624-12706536 GCA_032274765.1 Malacoctenus tetranemus | reverse complement strand
AAAAGAGAAGGCATTCAGGTCAAGAACACACACGCCACATGTTTCTATGGTGAGTTTCTGGTGAACACAGCTGCCAGTACTTTGCCGAAAGTTGCACTGATATAATCCCGCAATGCGGTGTCCAAATCAAGTATTTCTACATGCGCCAAGTTTTTGTGTCCAGTTTTGCCTCGGTGTTTATCCGTTTCAGACATGCAGGAGAGCAATAAAACACCCAGAAGTACACAAACACTGACTGAGCAGCACCAACACATCAACTCGCAATCTGCATGTAAGCGCATGAAGCAAATATTTACTCTGGTGATGTGAAGCAGTGATCCCTGACACCGCCGCGGTCCCAAGCTGCCGACAGCATGACAGGAAGGCTCCTGACAGGTAATGGCAGCGGTGGGAGTCGTGATTGAAGCGCAAACACAGTCGTTCTTGCATGAAGTCATCCCGAAGCTTCATTAGCAGCCAGAAACAGTGGGCAGAATATTGACAGCTTAAGTGAAACGTGTATTTAGATACATGTTTTATCCAGTTCAGGAGGAACTGGCAGGTTTCATACCCCGGACAGGTTGTTCATCGTGCTCGTCTCACCGGCCTCTCTCTCTCTCTCGTCTTTTTTCCTGTGGACGCCACGCAGGCACAACCCCGAGCTCGCCGTTCTCCAGCCACCCGGAGTCGCCCACCTTCCCGTCCTGCCCCAGCTCCTGGAGCGACGAGTGCACCATTTGCTACGAGAACGTGGTGGACACCGTCCTCTACGCCTGCGGACACATGTGTCTCTGCTACGCCTGCGGCCTCAAGCTCAAGAAGATGGCCAACGCGTGCTGTCCCATCTGCAGGAGGACAATCAAGGACATCATCAAGACCTACCGGAGCACGTAGGCCGGTGGTCCGCGACGACAAAGCCATGTTAAGACTTAGTGAAGACACGGCACAAGTGCTTGATTCTGTGTGCGTAGTCTGGCTCAGGTACTCTATAACAGGATGTTCAGCTCCCATCAGTGAAGCATTTTAATTATGTTACACCTAAAGCACATTCGTGGAAAACGCTCTCAGTGGTACCGGTGGAACTCATCAAAATGCAGCGTGATTAACAGAAACAAAATGTGTGCTGCTGCAATAACACCACAACATTGTACCTTGACCCAATTCTGCTTGAGGAGGAGAGAAATATGATCAGACATCTGCCCTACTTCCTGCTAGACAAGCGATGGCGTCACTGCTAGCTAGTTTCAAACGTACAATTGTCCAGAGCTGCAGAAAATCAAACGGGGAGAATAAATCTGCGATTCCACCAGCTGCTCCTCCACTCACTTGTCAGGGAGCACCGGGTCGAAGTGTTGTTTGGGAGGAAGAATCGATTCTCTTCTAAAAACCCGAGAGAAGATCGAGACAAGATAGTTTTATTTGAGATTTCCAGAAGGCTGCCGGGGAGCGGCGAGGAATTAGTGGGTGGATGGAGAAACAGGCTTGGTGGTGAAAATGCTTCTCCAGCAATAATACAAACTGAAACGGCAACACTGAGAGGACAAAGAAATACAAAAAAGAAACTGTGTTGTGTAATAAATGAAGTGCTTTACTGAATATTTCACCACCTGCGGTGCTTCAGTGACTCTCAGGCAGGGCCAAGAATGTGCAAGGAGTCAAAAAAAGGTGTGTACGCTGTCACCATGGAAGGTCACGCTTTCAGTGAATGGGGATGTAAATCAGTGAGGAGGGGAGGAAGGAGGAGAGAGGATGTTGCATGATTGGGAAGGGGGACAGGACGAGGAGGAAGAGGAGGAGGAGGAGGAGGAGGAGGAAGGAGGCGCCTTTGCGGCGTGTCTGTTTTGGTGTAACGAAAGTCTTTGATCCCTCAGATGTACCAGATGCATCAGAAGTTTGTATGAAAGCCTGCAAAATGTGGGACTTGCAGGGGATGCAAGTCTTGGTTCTTGGCAGCACCCCCACTCCCCCACCCCCCAACCCCAATCCCCCCCACCATCTTTGGCTGCTCTGTAAAGCCGTCTGGATGCTGTAAGTGCAGAAAGTCATCCAAATAAACACTGTTGGGCGGCAAAGTATGTTCAGAATGCTGAATAAGCACATTTGGGTGATGAATCGACCACTTCATCACTGCAAAAACCCATGAAATCCCATATAAGTTGCAGATGGCTCTGCTTCCTTCAGGTTACACACTTCTCCTCCGTATGTATAACAAACTGAATCATGAGTATTTGCTTTTAGTGGTGACGTACTTTGTCTTCAAGTGGTTCAAAAAATTCACACGTGGTGCCGTCAGTGACAGGGACGTGAGCTTGTTATTGTGGGACATTGTGAGAATTTAATTTGCATATCAGTTGCTGAGTGCTGCTCTCTGTCGGTAAAAGCAAACTCCAAGGACATTTCCACTTGACTAATCTCCTGCATTATGTACTGCTTTGAATTGTTAAGAAATTCGAGATATTTTAAAGTGTTATTCTGGCCTCGCTAAAACGTTACGATCTTCTTTCTTTTTTTTCTAAGTAGTATAAGTGCTGACTTGTTTTCAAGGCTTGTCATCTCGTCACTTTGGAGGCAATATTAGCAGTTATGTTGTGTAACCTTTGAATGATGGTGAAGTTTTTTCTCGTGTGCCTTTTCAAAAAGAGACGTCAGGACAAACTCGGGTCTGTGAGGCTCCTCGCTGTGAGACGCAGGAGCAACGCCGGGGTTCACCTTCAATGCAGGATCCATTCGCTGTGACGCCCTCGGGCGTCGCGACAACAGCGCGCCCGTTCAAAGCTGCTCAGTACGCTGGATATCGGTGTGTGCGCTCAATCACTGCTGAGGACGAAATGTTTCTATCTTGCCTTTTCCCCTTTTGTCACTTCAATGTGTAATACTGGAATTTTGTCGATAGTGTCGAGAGATTCAGAGCTTTTACATTTCTACCTGATTTTGTTTTCCTTCCTGACCAAATACGACCAAGCACATATAAAACATTGTAGAACATTTTATTCTAGAAATGTGGTTTTGAGGAGTGTAATATTAAATGTACATGATGAGGTTTATTTATTTTTCAATGCTATTCTAAGAAATTATCACTGTTTGTTTCATATGTGTGGCTATAGTGTCCAAAACGTATGTATATTGTTTCTTTTCTGGTGACGTAGTCGAAGACTATTGAAAACTTTATTACCCTGAGCGGCTCCTTGGTTGTGCCGGCTCATCTTCACTCAGAGAAAAAAATTTGACACTTTGGGAAATGTATGTTCACTTTGTTGTTGCGAGGCGAGAGGATCAATACCACTCCCGAGTGGTTACATGCAAAGCACATTAACACAAGTGCTGAACGTAGATACAATCTCGACATATTTGTACTTCATATTCCTTAATTAGGTTCCTTTACTCCATCGCAGAGAGAAAGTATCTCATTTCATAGCAGACAGCGCTACTTAATTTGGCAGGATGAGAGATTCAAAGACAAAACAAACAATCCAACCGATTGAAGATGTGAAAAGTGCTCAAAAGCTGGAAGTAAAACACAGCTGGTGCATTAGCTCAGCAGCTAATATCATACCAATCACTGTTGTTCCTTAGGTTAGAATTGAATTTGGACATTGACACAAAATGACTGCTGATCAATATATTTTTGAAGCAATCATTCAGCTTGTGAATGTTTTTAAAAGTGTGTCAGAATTTTATTGATATTTTCAGAAAATCTGAGAGTTCAATGACAATCTGTAAAGGTGCACGCTGTTGTTGATCTATGTGCTTTTCTACAGACTTGACACACTGATTGAAACATGACTATCATACCAGCAATCAGCAATCATTTTCCCAAAGTGCCAAATTAAACTTTCTTCAACGCAGTGACTAAATGACAGTGTTACTGTAGGATACAGTGTCGATGTCATCTTTAGTATTTACATTTTGCTCATATTGCTTGTCCTGGTCAAGCACATTTGATTTGTGATATAGAGGCTATAGTTTTTCTCAATTCTGACCCCATTTTTTTGTTATTCTTCCCTCAAAAGTGACCAAATATTTTCCGTCCAAATTAAAAAACCAGCAAAGTTGGAGAAGGTGGGCATTGTTTATTTTTGGACGAGGCATTTGGCTCCTATATGTGGTTTGCTGGGGATTTCTATTAGTTGTTTAGGACAATCTTAGTGGTTTTTTCCGAATTTGCTAATTATGTTCTGTTTATTAAATAAAACTCAAGTCTGAATCACTGGCTGCACTTTGTGTCTGTTATTGTTTCCCTCGTAGGACATAAAGAGGATTATTTCCAGCTTGAACCGCTCTTCCTAAGACACAGAGGAAAGTGAATGCCATACTTTGGTCCAGTCGTTTGACTCAAATTGCAGCAAAATGTGAAAAGTGACAATTTCAATTTCACCGCTGCAGCTCTTTTATGCTTTATGCACAGCAGGAAGCTGCAGTCAATCCGGCACAGATGGGGAATGAGGGCGCATTAGTGCCATTACCTTCTCCCAAAATATACAAGATGCAAATAGTTGATGATAGATTTACCTCTGATGAAAGAATATTCAAATAGGGAAACCGTTGGAGAATGAAAAGGCCGCCTTTTCTCGCAGACGTCGAACACCAGTAGTATACTTGACAAACATCCCACCGTATGGGCGACCATAAGAAATAACAAAGGCAGGAGCTTTTAGTAAACGGCCGTAACTCTCAAGGAAACTGTTTATAGTGGAGGTATGTAGACCGAGCCGGCGCGAACATCATCGGTTATTTACTACCCTGCAGGCCTGGCCGTAATGCAGCGCTGTTTTATGCCGCTCTCCGCGAGGCACAAACACAGCCTGTGACGTCTGGACATGAAACAGGCGAGCAGCGGCGGCCGTTCGTGGCCAAGTGTTCTCAGAGGTGAGAGGGGAAATAAGCCACCGGGGTCTGTGAAAGTGACATGAATACAGTACATCTCGCCAGTGTCTGTGTACACACAGACTTTCCACCAAGACCTCTCGGTGAACCTGGCTGCAGGCCCTCTGAAAGCTTAAGGGCTTGGCAGATCTGTGTTGTGGGTATCTCCTCGAGACAGCTGTTTGGTCAAAAACACACGCAAACACGCACACAACGGGCCACTAATGGCACCAAATTTGTATTCCATAAAAGCACAACACGATCGATTGTGAATCTTAACGAGACATCAGACAGTCTGGGTTTGAGTCTGTTCTTCTGTCGGAGCTAAGGCTTTAAGCTTTTGGTGTTCAGTCTGATGTAAAATCTTTTTCTCAGACAGACCTGCAGCGTCAAGGGACCGAGTGCGAGTGCAATTATATTAAAAAGTACAACTTTGTTCGCGGTCCAAAATATCAAGCGAGCGCGCTCACCCTTACACCCTCTGATCACTGAATTGATGAAGACTCAGGTGAAGGTTAGAGGATGCTGCGCGCGAGTGGCAACGTGCTGAGTGCTGCTGCCCTCCAGTGGCCAGTGACAGAACTGGCACTATCACCAAAGTGTCAGACCTGCTTTTAAAGCATCTCACAAGCCTCTGATCCCTTCACAAAGCGACAAATTTCTGTTATCAAAAACAGTGAACAGGGTGTAAAACAGGAAAACGTCATCTCTTGGATTTTACTTTTATTTTCCACCAATTAGTTGCTTTCATCTCTGACTTCAGAGGGTTTCAATCATTTCAAGCTGTGTAAAAAAATGACTCTGATGTGAGACTATTTTTCATGAAGTCTCCTTCCTATAATTTTGACAGCGTCATAAGACCACTTTTTTTTGTCAACAGTTTTTTCTACAGTTATATTTTATTTTTCTTTGTGTTTTCACCATTACAATCTTTTTTCATGCACAAATAAACATGGGTGCAATATGAATAAAAAGACACTTAGACACAGCCAGTAGACAAATGCCTTATGATAATGAGAAATGGACTATCCCAAATAGTCCAAATCAGTGTGGAGGAGAGAAAACAGCCTGTGGGAACAACATTCTTTCAATTGAATTCATGTGGAATGCAATATGGCATTATCTTTCAGGCATCCAATATGTCACAAATCCAATATATCAGCAGTATGAATGAAGCTGGAAAGCCGTTTGATTTGGTGTTTCCCTGATTATCGCTGAAGGTGGCAATAAAGGAGACGCGCTGCAACTTTTCCTCTGTCGGGGGACGCTGAGTTTAGCAGCACGGTGACCACACAAAGAAAGCCTGTTCACACCCACTTGTTGTTTTTCAGTCCAACTTGTTTTCAAGTTGAAGTAAAAGGTAAAAACTTCCACCACCGGGGATGAGGTATGTCTCCCCACCTGGAGAGGACACGCTGTTTCCTTTCTGCCTTCAGAAGCACGGGCCCCGCACGCAGCACTGAATCATCCTGGTGAACGCTGGAGGCCAAAAGCACAACAGAGACGCCACCCCACCTGCATATGCCTCGCGTCCTCCAGGCCTGGATGGCCGGTGGAAGCAGCCCTGGCGCTCTGAAAAGCCTCTCACAATCTCACATGAGTTGAAGAGTGAAACACTGAACCTCAAAAATCGCTCCCAAAGGTGTTGGAGCAACTTGCATGACAGCCATCACCTTCGGATAACAGACAGAGTCGCCTGACTTTGCAGATCCACTCTAATGCCATCTTGCTTTAAGTTTCTTGTTTTCAATTGTATTTTTTTTATTCATTTGATGCAAATACTGCAGCAGACTCTGGTTTCATTGAAGGTTTGCAGGAATATGAGATCAAGCCCTATGACCTACCTGTTAGATCATATTTTATACTCTGGCCTCATAAGCAAGACAAGAGAATGAGGTTGGTGAGGGTTCGTGTCCCTTTTGAGCTGTCCTCTGCTCAGGCACCCTGAATAGAGAAATGACCAAAGTCAACAGTCCTGGAATTGCTGCTGCTGCTGCTGCTGCTGCCACTGAATAGCCCAGTTGTTAGTTTAACTGAGTGTAACACTGAATCATGAGGGTGAGGCCAGGTGTTTGAATCCTATCTGGAGTGCCGTTTGTCTTTTTCTGCCCTCTGGGTCCCCGAAAAAATGTCAAAACTTCAAGTGGGCCTTGATTTAATCAAACTGTTGCGTAATGCGACGGTAGTTTACACAGACGTGGAAGTGAATGAAATTGAATCGCTTTCTCAGATTGAAATCTTGTGCTTATTCCGAGGCAGAAGGCGAGTGAGCAGCGATTACGGCCTGCGATAAGTTTTCATTATAATGTTTATTATACGCTACATTAATCTGCAATTAATTTGGTTGATAATTACTCCCCTCTCACGTCCCTTTCATACACAGTAGAGATAAATGTTTCTTAATACACTTATATAAGTGAAGGAATTGGGCTGATGTTTCTTTGTGCCTTTTAAAATGCTGCTTCTTTTTCTAAATATGTGACAGTTTACGAGTCCATTATTCCATTTGAAGCTCTCCTTTGTCTGCTTTGAATAAATGACTCATCCTAAAAATAAAAGAAATTTGTAAATACACAGAAAAATACACATTTTTAGAAACGTCATACAGGCAAATAGAATAAAACACACATTTTTGTTCAAAAGTGCATTTATTAAAGTCGTTCTTTTGGCTTTTTCACTTATCACTGATCACACAGTTAACATAAAAACAACAGTGAGCACCGCCGCAGAAAAACAAAGCGTCATGTCAAATTTACTGCCCAGCAGAAATTCAAAATGTTATTGTGCTGTTGTAAAGCAGTTCAGGTGAGAAAAGAAAAGTCGAAGCAGTAATTTTTTTTCTCCATAAAAATAGCACTAGTACTGAAATCAATAATAATATACATTTTAAGTCATGAATAAATATGATTCTCACTGATGATGGGGAGGCTTTTTTTTGACAATTTTGGTAAAAAGCGATTGTTTTTTACTTTGGAGGTCATAAAATACTGTGGTAGTCAGAGATGCTCACTGATTGTTTCATCAAGACATATTAAACAGTTAAATGGTTAAAATAGTTCACATACAGATGACATACAGTATAAAGAGATATTTTTAAAAAAAAACAAAAAACATGCAGCACCAAGATATGACTAACACAAGCAGCTTTGGCAACATTGTAGATTTTTCTTTAAGGAAACAAGAAGAAAAAAGGTTTAATTTCAACAACTCAAGGCATCGTCAGTATAATGGATCATTTCAAACATGCAGTAAACTTTAAATTTTTTTTAAAAAGTGTTCAAAAAAATTACAATATAAACTTAAAGAAAAGGGTTCAAGAATAAGACACATAATGACATCTTATTTCAAGTTGAAGGCAGCCGCTGGAAGATATCATTAAAACGTTCTTCCACGCTATGGCGCTCTCTTTGGCTGTGTTACTAAGTCTGAAGATATTGCTTTCAATATAAAGTCCCAGGCACTGTATCATGTCGACTCGTTTTACCAGATGTCTTGTTTCATTTCGAAGGTTTAAAAAATGTGATCAGGCTGCTTGTTTTGGCAAAAGGTACCGGGTACAATTTAGATCCCGACTCACTGTCTTTAGGTTAGGCTTCCCCACTAAATAAATGCATCTGTTAGAATAGTCTGTACGCGCGTGTCCAGAGTTCTGCCAGCTCCACACGCGCGTGCTAGTGCTTTTTCTCGAGGTAATTTGAGGGAACCCACCCTTTTCTTGGTCGGCCGTCATCGAGCACTTTGCAGTACCACCAGCCGTTGGGGTTTTTTTCAAGGACCTCCAGACTGGTACCCTCCGGGAATCCCATGGTCTCCTCGTCGCCGTGGTAATCTGCTATGGAGACGTACACCTCTCTGAGGTTGTTGTGGATGATGTGGGGCTTGGGTTTAACCGTAGACACAGGAAGGAGATTCTTTGGAGAGCCGAGGCCGAGGGATTCCGAGCTACCAGTACCGGATTTGCTCCTTTTGGGGAGTGCAATGTTGTTTGGCGCCAAGCTGCGCGGCACGGTGCCAAAGGAGGCGTTGCGTCTCACTGTGGGGCTGGAGCGGGGGTGGTCCGTTGAGTTGAGGGACTCGTTTCTCCTGAGGGAGCCGACGGGGCTGGCACCGTCTCTGATCGGGGCCGAGATGAAGACAGACTGAGGTCTGACGACCTGCTGCTGCTTGGTGCTGTTGTGCTTGAGCGAGCCGAACAGGATGCTGGGCTTGGAGAGGCCCCCTGGCGGTTTGGAGGGGATTGGCGGCGTGACCTTCTTCAGGTTCTGATTGATGTTGTTCAACGCCCGCACCCTCTGCTCATTCTTCTCCAGACTGTTTGACTTGCTGAGGCTTCCGGGTTTGGTCGGGGTGCCGTCGGATTCGGACCCGGCCGTGTCTTCCTGCTGCCTGACCGGCTCCAGGAAGTAAGTGGGAGCCCAACCTTCCGCATCCCCCCAACGGATGTACCACCAGCCGCTCTCCTGCTTCTCCAGCACCTCCACCTCCACGCCGGCAGGAAAGCTGACCTCAGTCTCCTGCAACTTCTCGTATGGATCGGTGGTGCGATACAGGCTGCAGCCCTCCAGGTCGGAGTCGCCGCGGCTGCCTTTGGAGTAGATGGAGGAGAGATCGGAGGTGCTCTGTGAAGAGAAGGAGTCCTCGGAGGAAATGACTGATGCCGTCTCCGAGTCCTCACCCTTAGCTTTCGTGCCGTTCTTCAGCTGCCCAGTGGGACGCAGCTGTCTTCTCAAGGAGCTGATGTCCATCTTCTCTGCACTGGACGTCTTGGCAAGCTGGGGTTTGGGCCTGACCACGGGTCTGAGCTTAGAGGAGGACTTGGCAGAGGAGGCTGCCTTACTGTCCTCTTCATCTTTCTTTGTCCTGGACAGATCTGGGGTGGACTCACTGGACGCTGATTTTGGACTCGAGGCCTCATCAAATTTGGCTGAAAATGAGCTTCCATTCAAGTCGATCTTGAGCTTGTTACCTGCAGGTCTCCGCCCGCCCACTGCTGGGTTTGCAGTCTTGCCCGTTTCTGACAAAACACTTGTCTTGGAGGAGTTTGAGTCCCTGCTGCACTGCCTCTCTGGCGTCTCTCTGAAGGGCCGGAAACCATCGTTCTCATAGATGCACTCTTCCTCTACCTCCCCTTCGGCCTCATGGCCATCCTCAAATGACTCGCCCATCTTGAAGGAGGCGCTGTGGAGCGATGAGGCCGGGGACGGCTTGGAGGACAGGTGGGATCCCTTCTCTGAAGAAGTATCCTCGTGCTTCACATCCACCAAGGAACCCTCTCCTCTCAGGAACTCAAATTCAGACTCCATATCGAGATCGCCAATGGCGGGGACATCATACTCAGGCTCTTCATACACCGGCCTCCCAGGAGAGACGGGGGATTCGGGAGCCTCCGATCCGGGGCTACTGGGAGGGGCAGTCTCCACAGAGTCCTGCTTTTTCACAGGCGGAGCTGGAGGTGGAACCTTTGGGCGGCAGAGAGTGCTGGTCCTGCGATTCAGGTTGGGCTTCTTACGTTTGTCAATGTAGGAGCAGGGAGCCCAGCCCTCCTTCTCCCCAATCTGGACGTACCACCAGCCCCCAGAGTTCTTCTCAAGGACCTAAAGTAGAAGTTCAATGAAGAAGTGAGTCCATCTCTGAGGCATTTCCACGCATGAGATGAAAATGTGAAGCCAGACGCAGATTTGAAATCCCACCCACCTCTGCTTTCTGTCCTCCATTAAAACTGATGCCATCAGATATACAGGACTGGAATTCTGCAATGGTGTAATACTCTGCTTCAACTGTAGGGGGCTCTGGTGGAGACGGTAACTGAAATCCCTGAGCACAAACAAGGAAAACCAATGGTGCAACTATCAAGAACATAAAGTTACAGAGAGGGAGAAACTACAAGTGAACAGATATCAGCCTCATTTTGGGAGCTTGTGATGTTTTAACTAATAAAAACAATCAGAAACTGAAATGAGGATGTGATGAGAATATTAGTGACTCTTTACCAGAGTGGCATCTCTTCTGGGAGGAGGTTTCTGTCTGAGCACAGGCGAACCTACAAAACAGAGAGGTATAGAGAACACAGTTATCTTCACAGTATACCTTTTATAGAGGGTTGTGTACACTTATTTTAAGAGGTTTGAACTGTCACAACTGACCGATCTCAACACGATGAGGTGCGATGCGAGCTATCGCTGGTGAAGCAGGCTCGGCCTTCACTTTTCCTTCCTGTGCGGCCTGAGCCGGGCTGGACTCGGTGCATGGCATCGGCAGGCTGATCTCCTTCTTGGCGACCTGGGGGCTCTCTGGGACTCCTTCAGTCTGCATGTCCTTCTCACTCGACGCTTTCTTATTGAGCAGGTTGCTGATCTCCATAATGTTTCCAATGATCTCCACGGGACCTGTCACATTCTTCTTGCGGGGGGAAAAGTCATCCTTCGCCTTCTTGAGGTAAGAGGCTGGAGCCCAGCCTTCCTTATCTTGGTACCTGTGAGGTGCGTTGGAAGAGAAAACTCATTAATGTGGGAGAAAGGAATATAAATAAACTGCCCAAAGCCAGCGAGCGGAGGCGTCACCTGATGAACCACCATCCCTCCAGGTTCTTCTGGATGACCTCCACAATGACTCCTTTCTCAAAAGCAATTTCATCTTTGCCCTGGCTTGTATAAGGCTGCACGGTTACGTACTTCTCCTCTGAAAGAAGGAAAAGACAACAAATCTCAGATTCAGACAGCCATGAGACTTTGAATACACAACAGTAATTGGAAAAAACAAAAGAAACTGGTGTATAGTTTATCAGTCGCATCCCTCAAGTTTATACATATTCATATGATCTAGTTCTGTGATAGAAGCCAAGTGTAATTATGCTTATGCTTTGCAGGTTTATAGAATCGCAAAATCTTCTTGGTATATGATACTGGAGCAGAAGTTTACCTTCGTCTAATACACACTGAATATGTTTACAGACTGTTGGTTTCTTTGCCAAATGTGTTGGCATATATGTTGTGGGTGTGTGTTTGTGTTGGATATTCTTTGGCACATTGGATGTGTTTATGAATCCAGAGGAAACTGTACACTCCAGTCAGAAAGCTCCAAAACATAAACTCCCTAAAGTTGGACTTTTCAGTGGTAACAGAATTACCGTCACACGCATGGGATGCATTACATATGATTGGGAAAACATTGATTACCAAAATGTTCTCGCAGTTTGAGTTGTGACTGACAATGCAACGTAGAAGGAAATTGATTCAAGAAACAATAAGTGTTGCATTTTCAAATGTTAAAAAAGCCCCAAAAAACTCTTGTTTTTATTTCTTTACATTTATGAGTAAAAATGATTTTAAACACAGCAAAAAATTGGACTCAAGAACCTAAATTTCCTTTCAGTTTTCAAAATTTAGAGTGACTGTTCAAAGTTGTTTGTGTCCTTTCATGTCTCAGTATATAAAGACTTGAATACAAAACTGCAAAATGGGTGTGGCCAACGGAAACTACAGCTCATTGGGCGAACGAACGTCCTCGCTGTGTCCTTGGCCTTGTGGCAGGGAGCATCTCCTAAGTCAGCACAGAAAGACGACCGCAGGCACCACACTGATTTATGCATTCCCATGAGGCCAAGGGGCAGAGCGGAGTCATCATTTCCTGTCATTATGGCAATTCCTGTCCAAACGGAGCGAGCGCAGCTCAAAGGCGAGGTGTGTTCGAAAGAAAAGAAGACATGAAAAGTGCCGTTCTTTGCACCGTGCTGAAGGAGTCAACACTGTGGTGGCGAATTATTCCATTTTCCTCCTCTCCACCCATTTCCATGCTCGTGTAGACACTGAACGGTTGTGGGACAGTAAGCTCCCTCCGTTTGCACTCACTGCATGGGTGAAAGGATATTTCTAGTCTGCCTTTTTTTCCCCCTCTTTGCCTGTTTCTTCCGGTCCCTTTGTGTCGGGGCTGGTAGATCGTTTCCTCTCACCAACCGCCTTCAAACAACATCCAGCAGCAGCAATGTAGGGAAATTGTGATTCAGATGGTATGTTAAACCACAACATGCATCGCCTGCATCGGTGTTATAAATTATTCGTGTGGAGTCAGCAGAAGTCCCAGTGTTTCTTTTCTTGCTCTCCCCACTCCTGAGAGCAGCGCACGCTGCCAAGCACACAGTTTGGGCTGAACTCAATAGCCTATCCTCTTTCTGCTCCTCTGTCAGTCCTCCAGATGCATCTCCAGTGTAAAAGGACAAAAAAAAAAAAAAACTTCTGGCCTTCAAAAGGAGAACATGTGCAGGTTTGGGATGGAGAACGTGAGTTTCCTTCAAACTAATTTAGAGATTACCTCAGCTTTGTTTCCCTGTCAGTACTGGTTGCTATTTGAATTACAGCAGGAGAAGACTCTGCTCCCACTACAGTATAGTGAAACACACTCATCAGAAAAATCTGCATATACGCTTCATTCACTCATAAAACATAAAATATGACTCCAAACTGCATCACAAGGCATTCCAAAGTGTACTACGCAACTAATTTGAGATGAGTGGGTACTGGGGTTTTTTCTCCTCTGATTTAAAGAAAATTGGTTTTGGCACAATTATGAGAAAAACACTTTCATGGAAGATTTTTTGACAATTTATGCTCTGCGTCAATAATTACGATATATAAAGCTGCTGATTTCACTTTTTTCCCCCAGGCTTGTTCCATATTAACATCAGTTAGTGGTTAGTTGTGGCTCATGATAAATGGATTTTTCTGGAAGACAACACGAGACGTGAGACTGAACAAATGTGTGAATGTATGTGGAGAGGGAAGATCACATGATAAGAGTGAGGAGAACAATGAAAAAAGGGAGGGAGGGAGGGAGGGAAGGAGGAGGGAGGGAGGGGAGGTGATGCAGCATCTATCGTTGTTCACCTCGGCTCTGCTGCCTGCTGATGACACCCCCCAACGTCCATCTCCGGTCCAGCCTCTTCAGATGAGCCTTTTGTCGCTTAGTAACTGACACACACACACACGCACACACACGCACACACGGATATTGGGACCAGATGACAACAAACAAACAAAACAAACACACGCAGAGACATGAGAAGCAGGCACAAATGTTACACAAACACACAGCACACGAATGGCATGGATCCAACCCAGAGCGCCCCGTTATTAGCTACATGGAGGCACATATAAACACGACCACAGAGCCAAACATGGTGGACAGTTAGGAGTGGATGGAGGGAGGTTACAAAGGAAGTGTTAAACCGAGACATCTTCTCCGTGGCTTATAATTAGGATGTTGTTAGCATGGTTTTCCCATCCTGTTGTGTCAGAGCATCTGGGACACACATTGCAGCTGCGAGGACGCCATCCGGTTAATAGAGCAGCTGAGAACGCCGCTGGTCGGAGATGTGCGCCTCGATATTTTGTTGTTGGACCGGCCAAAATGGAAATGAGTTCTGCCTAAATCTAGGTTGAAATGCCAAACGGAACAAAAAACCCTTTTCATCGCATTGTACTCTGTAATTTCCAGAGATGGAAATACCAGGCAGAATGTGACTGGCTCCAAGAGGATTGCTCATGAGAACAATAACACGATATGCAACTCCGACAAGCGCAGGGAAGGTACAAAGTACAATTTGACATTTGAGAAATATCTTTCTAGATAGCAGAGAAGATCTCGTGCTGGAGCTATAAATACTGAGCTTCGAGGAGGAGCTGCTTTGCTCAGCTTTGCTCAGTTAATTATAAGAACGATTCACGATCGTACAATAAACCAATTTAATAACACTTGTCTCGTCCGTACGAAGAACCAAAAGGTAAAAACAATCAATCGCTGGCTTGCAGGGGCCTCTCTCAGCTAGTTGCCTGGCAACAGATCAGAGACAGGATATAGTCAAACCCTCAATCCCTCATGGTAACAAATCATCGCTTCCAACTTGAGATTCTGTGCAGATCAAACATACAACGTTTGACGTGCAAGCGGCCTGATTTGTTGGACACACAGGATCTTTGTTTCCATACTTATTCTCGTCTTTGTCCGCGGCTTTCAAGTTCCTCACAATTCCACCACATTCATCGACACGACTCGCATCCGAACTCTGTTTTAGTAAACAAACAGGCACATTTTCCAAAGCCACTTATGTTGTAATAAAATGAGACCCACACAGAGAGAAGATGGTGTGCCGTTTCTGTCACATCAGAAACTGTCCGAGTTTTCAGTGAGTCGATTTTTTTTTTGAGCTCTCTGAAAGACCAAAGAAATTCCTCATCTGGTCTGTGCTTGCTGTGTGACAATGCGGTGGCACAGACTGCTGAAGACTGCAGCGCTGACAAAAAGATGCTTTATGAGTTTCATGCCATTCCTATGACTGAGGCGACACATAAACTCTAATTACACTGACAGATTGTCCTTCCCCGAAACCCCCCTGGCAGCTAGCTGCTAACTACCCCCAGCTAGCGCCAAATGGGTCGACGAGAGTGTCGGGTGTGTCCGTGTGTGGCCACTCATTTGCAGAATGTTTATGTGTCGAAATCTTTTGTTGATAGAAATGTATTCGCTTTGTCCAAATGGGTAAAATGAGGCATTTTAACATACTGTAAAACAGTAACAGTGTTTATCTCGGTGTATTCTCGAGCTCCCTCCATCCCTGAGCCATAAAATATACAAGACTGAGTGGATCCTTGGTCTCATTGTTACAGAGTTATACAGCAGAAGATGTTTGGCCAGAGCGCTGGAAAATCTTGATGTTTGTTTGGAAGTGTAATATGCAACCTAATCATTTCCGTGCCTCCAGTTTTTTTGGCTTTTCTCGAACACACGTCTGCATGCACCTTTAAAAAATATGCTGTATAAGCAGGCCCCTGCGCCGCCTGTCAGAACGATCAGATTACGTGACATTAATTGAACCCTATTGGTTTGATATTGAAATGTTTTTCCACGCTAATACCCGGAAGATTGAGGCCGCCGCAGCTGCTCCGAGATGGCTTGGTAACTGCATCAGACAGTTTTGTTCAGACGATCGGATGCTGGTTCAGCTTCACTTGTCAGCTTTATATTCTGGCAAAGGGAACTCCACATAAGGTTTGTTTTTCTATAAGAAGTTTAGATCCTCCTCTCACTTTTGTAATCCCATACATTTTACCATCAATTCCAACCAGAAATATGCGCCTGCTCTATGAAATACACCCAGCAAGCTCACTTCCTTCACCGATAACCATGATTTGAAGAGCACAACTGAAATATTGAGTTTTAATCAGTCAAAACACATGCCTCTTTCATGAGCTCACTCCATGGCGGTCGTATCGCTTAATGCCACACTGTCTCGGTCCTGTACAGTGCATTACTGTACCGTACGTCACTTGAGAGATTGTGGTTTGGTTTCTCCAGGGAGCTCGCCGTGCTATTTACCCAGGTCTGAATCTACACTCTGTCAGAGCGTGCTTATGATGGCAGCCAGACAGAGAGAGGTGTTCACTCCAGCGCGGGCCCCAGCCGTTTGCGTGGGCCGGCAGCGGTGAAGTAGGGCCGAGTTTTTTCCCACTATGTCACAGATCAAAGACTGACGATTGAGGGCAGAGGAGGTGTGTGTATGTGTGCGGGTCCCTCAGAGTGTGTGTGGTTACGCGAGTGTGTGTGTACGTGTGTGGGTGGGCAGAGACGGGAACATTTGCAGTGACTTACCTTCTCCAGCTTTTGAGGCGCCCACCTCCAAGTCATCCCGTGTGCCACTGTGGGAGTTGAGGTACGTAGCGGGGACCCAACCCTGCTCTTCTGCGGTGCTGACAAACCACCAGCCTGTGGAAGCAGACAGGAGGCAAGAGTTAGACCGTGTACAGCAAGCATGCTGCGCCACACACCAGACAGCCAAATGGAGTCGGTGCAGCGTGAACTTTGACTGTCAGGGATTAAAGTGCTACGTTCAACGACAGGTGAGGAGTGGTAGCATGAAGAGAGGAAGTGCTTCAGCTAGTATCAGAACAACACTCATCCTTGTTCCTCCTCAAACTGTTCGAAAAGCAAACAGCTTTCTGTGACGCACTTTATTCTTTAGGCAGGAGACGGAGAATGCAAGCTTTTCAAACCAAGAGTTCAAGTCAATGACAGTGTTGGT
>JAUESF010000014.1:12655593-12671118 GCA_032274765.1 Malacoctenus tetranemus | reverse complement strand
TCTCTTAGATGTTGGCTGAATCGATAAATAGTTTCTCAAATATCACCAAATGGAATAAAACAGTGCGGTCTTCAATTGACTTGGTCTAAACTTGAATATAAATGTACGGTCCAACAATAAAAAAAAGTTATGCTTTCACAATTTAGAAACAGAGCAAAAAATATTTGGCAACTTTGACCAATCTGATTGCAGAAACAGATGCAGAGTTTGTTGTGAAACTTTTTCTCCATACTTAAGTAATGCTGATGTTTTGAGACAGATTTTGAAGCACAAAGTGTGTTTATTTTCCCTCTAAAGTTCAAGAAGTTTTGAAGCTCCTTCAAAAAACTGGACCTCAAAATAGCAGCACCATTGAAGTAAGCATCAAATACAATGAAATACAATACGGAACGATAGAAAAAAGGAGATTAAAGACAGACTGAAGGAGGCACGAAGGTTCTCTTACCTGACTTGCGTCTGCCAGGGCCGCCGCAGTCCCTGCAGAGGAAGCAACACCAGAGCAACATGGTCAGAGGTCAGAGCATTGGCACGACTCGATCAGGCTTCTCAGTGCAGCTGAATCCCGGCTCGGGACCATCCATATGCAGTTGGCACACGAGTACCAGCCAAGCCCTCACTGAGAATGCAAGCAGAACTTGACCTACTACCAGAGGGAGGGAGACAGGGTGGGACACATTCGGGTGAGTCCCACACTAAGTATGTCAAGGACAGTAACAACGCAGGCCATCAGCTCTTCATGTATGTGTGCATGCATCCGTTCAAATGGTAGACGTGGTGTATACGAGGCTGCTGCAGCTGACTCTGTGAAACAGACCTGCGTTTATTTTCCTGACAACAGTATCATATCCCCCTGTTGAGTCCCATTCGAGTTGAGATGTGAGAGGGTTTCTGTTCGAGAGAAGTCTCTGTTTCAAAAGACTGAAAAGAGGAAAGTGTGAATGAATCTGCTCTGTCCTTTGACGCTCATCACAGTCACAGAAACTGCAGCCCGCTCATTCACTGCGCATGTCGGTGTGCTCTTCACTGACCTTCCTTTAACAGAGTACAGAGATACTGGTGTTCGTTTATTAGAAAGAAAAAGATCATAATCATGTTTGAAGTATATCAGGGAGTGGTTTTATCTGTATTAGCCGCTCTGCTTTATTCTTAGTTGTGTAAACTGGTTCTACTTATAAAGTGACAGGTTACTTGCTATACTATTGATTAATTCAATAAACAACTGTTTTTTCTGTTTCCTGTGGTGAAGCTCGACCCATGGTGGCGCTTTGGCCTCTCATTCCAGTTTGTCGGGTTCTTCCTCAAATTCAAATGGATTGGGTATTAAAAACTGGACCAAATCAGGGGGTGTGGGCAGACTGCGTGTCCTCGTTGAGTTAAATCTGCTGCTGTGAGTGAGTGGTGAGGAGAGGCTGAGGTTTGACACAGATGGGAGCGGACACCTGGCTCTCTGGAGAGGCCGGCAGCAGGACTGGAGCCACAGCCAGTTATGGACATGAGCACATGTTTGGATAAACTCAGTCCAACATTTGCCAGGTTACAGTGTGCTCCAGGGCTGGGCGATGCGGCTGAACAATTCAAACGTCCGTACCTTTTTGATGAACAGCGATATACGATACAGGTCTCGATATAATTATTTGCTGTAAAGAGCAAGAAAAGTTCTGCAGGACTTCCGGCAGTGAAGGAGTTCTGAAGCGTGGCTCATTTTGGGGTTGGAAAACTTTACAGTCTTCACGGTCTGGGTGTAGCGTGCAGTTTCAGTTTCGCTCTATGATGCTGTAAACGGGGGAAAAGATTAGTTGTGCTCAAAACTTTCAACATGTTGTTGGTATCTCTACACAACGTAGGACTACATCAACCTGCTGCACATCTGAGTGGAAAGATAATAGTGATATAAATGACATTGCTTTGTTCTATATTGCATAAAAAACCTTGATATATCATAAACATCCAAATTCACCTCGTACAGGTGTGTTCACCATCTCTCTGCATTTCACTGATTCCAACCAACAGTATTTTGTTTTTTCTCAGAGTCATCTTTTCCTTCAGTTTTCAGCTTGTGGATCACACCAAATGTTCAAACTGCTCAGACGGTACAAAACTGAAGTGTTTTTCATAACTTCAGTTCGAACCAACAAACATTTTTTTCCCGCCAACAATAACTATATTTTTTTGGTACATTAGTTTTGGCACAAGGCTCCACTGTTTCAAGACGCTCAAGCAAATAAGAGACGGATCAGTTGTAAGACATTTCTAATTACGCGTGTAATAGCTTCCCACTTAACAGCTTCCTGCAGAGCATAAATCAATGCGCCAATAAAATGGACTGTGACAAAGTATGAACAATATTTAGATTGGATGTTCCAACGACTTTGATACTGTGGAAAAAACTGGACAAAACTGCCTGCGATATGAATTTCTTGACTTTGCTGACACACGACAACAAAACCCAACACGAAAACGACTTTGAACTTTTATTTTGAAGAAGTAAAGGTGGGTGGAAAAAAACTCAGATGGAAAGATAAACAGGGCGAGTGGTATTGCAGTGTAAACCTGGGCTACGTAGACGATGTAATGGTCTCTGAAACTGTTTGCAACTTGCAACATGTGAGGCTTTGAACAACATCTTGCATTTTGTGAGGGTTCCCTCTTTTTTTGGTCGGGATGAGATGAAACTGAGGAAAGCACTAAAGAGGGTTGGGGAGAAAAAGATGGGGATAAAGGAGATGCTTGACCTGCCCTGCTTGCGGATGACCTGCAGCTCAGAGGTGGAGTAATATTCCTCCCAGGAGGAGCCCGAGCACACAGCTCTGGCTCTGTGCACCGACATCCTATTACCAGTAAACTCTAATAGGAGACAGGGAGGCCAGAAGATTGAAAGTTTGTCCAAATACTGTTAAAAACCAGGGACTCTTGCCTCATCTTCTAGAGGTAAACTTCCCTTTTGTTGACCACTTAGGGCGGAGACAGTTGGGAGGGGTCTCGAACAGTTCCAACAGTTTAGGTTTCATCGTGTGGACGCCCATGCCAGCAGATGCACATGCTGTACACATGCACATGGGCTCAACACGTCATTAAAAATTCAAGCCCCTGAGAATCCATCCTAAGCGTGATTTGAGAGTAACCATCTGTTTGCAGATAGCTGCAGCTCTCACTTTGTAGGTGGGCCTATTTGAAGAGGAATGCTTGAGATATGAGGGCTATTCTCACATTTTCTCAACCAAGCCAGAGAATTCAAGTATCAGCCCTCGGTATCTGTGTATACATTACACAGACACTCCTGCATGACCTCAGATTAACCCCTTTGCAGAAGGAACCTCCTGTTTTGGGGTCAACAGTTCGACTTAATTGAAGAGCAAACTGTTGTGATCGCGCTATAGTCTGATGTGCACACGGAGAGGCGACAAAGTATTCATACTTCCTGTTTGTGTATTGTACAGAGAGGTAATGATGCTTCATTTCCAGTTGGACACACGCACACGCACACGCACACGCACACGCACACGCACACACACACACACACACACACACACACACACACACAGGCGCAGTAAACCCGTGCACACAGGCCCGGAGCTCCCGCAAAGCTTGGCTGTGATTACACACTGATGTCAGCTTAAAAGAATGTTAGTTCCACCACATATCAAACACTAATAACTTCCCTTGTGGTAAAACACTGATGTCAAATTAGGCTTTAGGCTGCAAAGAAGAGGCTTGCAGACAAACGATGTGGCTCTCACACATTTTAAAATGCATTATTAAGTAGTGACTTAATTATCTTGTGTTCTCACATTCACAACGTGGCCATTTATTCACCATCTGGGCGAAAAACAGCACGTTTCCGCATCAATTTTTTAAGGTTTATACGAGCTCTGATTAGATTTTGTTAGTAGCATTAGCCATGTTTACGATTATGGTTACTGTAAATCAGTAGAAAATTACCTCAGTTATGACACGTGTAAAAGAGGAGAGTCCACTGCACATTTACTTCTCCAGAAAGCATTCAATGCCAATAGGATGACCGTGTAGAATAGCTGCCTCAGAATAGAAACTGTGGTTTCAAATAAAAAATATTGCTAAACCTGAAAAATATTCATTTTACAAAAACAAGTTTGACTTATCCATTACCTTTAAAACTTGCCAAATCTCTCAACTCAGTTTCGTAAATCTTCCCACATAACTTTAAAAATCTTTTTTTTCAGTTTTTACTTGATTTCTGACCAGACCCTGATCGATGAACGTTTCCCCTCTGTTCTGTGTCTCATTCCTGCAGGCCTCTTATCTGCAGTTAAAGCCCAACCTACCCAGTGTATATTATTAGTTATTTTCTCCTTCCACTGTACTTTCACCGCACATCAAAGCAAATGTAAATGGTCCTGACCACAGAAAGAGAGGAGAGGGCCGGCCAACTGCAGCATATACAGTATTCTCTGCTGGACTTAATGAGTGATTCTCTTCAGCATGCTGACTCCATACTCTCTACCGGGTCGGCTCAGCTTATTAAGTTCTAAGGTCTAAATACAGGAGTGCTTAAGTCTGCAGTTTGGATGGCAAACCAACGCAACAGAACTTCTTAGAAGCAATGAGAAGTTCAGAAACAAATGCATGTAGGGCGTGAAATCTGTAGGGGGGGGGGGGGGCACGCCAGCAAAATGAAACAAATCCCCCCCAAATAAGAGCTGAGATGGTTTAACCTGAGAAGCGACAGCAATAAGAGATGCTTATTATCTGGAAATGTGAAAAAGTACACATGTGCACACTTTCCATTGTTCCGTTCACAGGACTTTCCATTGTTGCCAGCTTTCTCCCAGATGCAGGCCTCAGACACACACATTGTCTGCAAACTCGAAACTGAATTTGCTTGAATCGATCACATGTTGGGGCAATTTTTTCGTGGCAGGGTTTTTAAAATGTGACTTTCTTACACAATTTTAACCTTTTTTTAAAAAGGGAGCAAAGCAAAATCACTTTGCAGAAACAGCAGCAAAGAATACTTTGCACTGATAGCACATCACAGTAAAACACCTCCAAGCTAAAACTCACACTGTTCCAGAAACACAAATGATAAGTGCTGAAATAAGACTGCAGTGCTGGAAGAACGGGTGATTAAAGTACTGGGGTTTAATTTTATCCAAAGCCTGTGGCATTCATCGTTATAAAGGAAACCAAAACTCTGAGCATGTCCTATATCTCAAACTATATTTAGAACTAAAGAAGTTTGAAAACACTGTATCATAAAGGGTTCAGATGACTTTACCCTGAAGCAAATTTCAAGTGTTAGACTTTTATGTGAAACGTTAAATCACGCCTGATATTTCATCGTTTCTGAGCCTTAAAATGTGCTTCTCTTTCAAATTAGGCAACACTCCTTCCACTGGTAATTTTAGCTGTTGACTGCAAACAATCTGCTATCCGAGAAATGCCAGTGAATTACAGATGTTTGTTTTTCCAATCTACTTAGATGGCAGGAAAACACAAGCAGCTTGTGAAGCTGTAAACCTCACAAGGATTTTGCTCGTCTCTCTGCAGGTAAACACCGAGTTCTCAAGCCTTGAGTGTGGCTCCCTCTCGTGACAGAGTAACATGTAGGTTTTTATTCAATGCAGTGACGTCCGGTGACCAGTAGATGGCAGCCTCAGATGAGGACGCAAAATAAAGGGCAGCGACTGTGATGGCCAGCAGAAAGTGGACAGCAAATATCTATACATTTTAGTTTATATATTGAGAATAACAGTCAAATTATATGAGCCAAGTTTCTTGTTTTCTCATTCTTTCCATGAATATTTGTAAAATTACCCAAACATCTGTTTATCTGCTTTGTCTCATATGTTGTGATTTTCTACCTCCCTGGTAAAAAGGGAGTGATTTGGGTCATTTCTGAAAGGATCCAGATCCTGTACAGGAGCAGATAGCACTTGGGTGGCATTGCTCTGTGATCCCAGCACCTCAGCTGAAGCTGCTCTGGACTGTCTCTCGGACTGAAGGGGGGAATCCCTCCCACTTTGAAGTGGGATTAACATAGCTGGTACTGGAGTGACCAATCAAGGCTTCAACAAAATACCATCGAGATTTTAATGAGTTTGAAGAAACATATTTTGAATATAAAAAAAATCCAATCTGCAATTGGGGATGATTCTAAAATAACAATGTTTAAAAAAATCATCTTCCATCCATCTTTTTCACTCCCACTTTGACTTTGAGCTGAGTAAGACGAATGGCCCGTCTGTGAGCCGTATCTGCCCTGATACTTGAACTCAGCTTGGCTCCCATGACACCGCTGATCCTCCCTCTTTTGTTTTGGCATCAGGTGTCACCTCCCAGAAGTCATTACCTCCACCAAAGGGGCTGTGTCTTTTAGGAGCATTGGTTACTTAGCAAAATTATGGAAAAAGTGAAGAACAGAGTGTTCTGAAAATCCTACCAGTGGCGTGTCCTAACCCAACTTCAAACCAATTAAACTTTGATGGTGATCCGCAAATCCGGTGACCCAAAATGGAGAAAAACCTCATTTTTGTGGTGTGTAGTCATCGTGAGACTCAGAGACGTGGGAGCACTTTGTCAGAAAACAGGGTACAAGTTTTTAAAAAACTTGTTTTTGTCATGTGATCACTGGAGGAGTGAAGGGTAGCACAAGGAACAACTGATTAATTAAATCATCTGTTCATCTGGTGATCCAAAATGGAAAAAAACGTCTCCTCTTTGGCCTTATATAACACTGTGTGGCCCCTTGGCGGAGGTTTGTACTCTCTAAGTGCTTCTCGTTATCAATAAAACACAGCTCCTCTCAGCTAGCATCAATCAATCATCCCTGACACAGCAAAGCCTTGGGATCACGATGGGTCACAGGGGAAAAAAGACACGCCTGTCTCTGCTGCTCCCAGGCTACTGCTGCTGCTGTATCAAGTGTTTACAACCCAACAGAGGGCAATGTCTGGCATCAAGCAGTTCATATAACAGACAGGACGCTAATACTTCATAAAGGCTTATGGACGTGGTCACAGTTACTTACTCTGTGGGGGGGTTGAGGTCCTCGGCCTTTGTCTCAAAGAACTTGAGGACCTCCTCACTCTGAGAAATGTGGGAGGGAAGCTTCATCAGAGCCTGAGGGAGAGGCAGGAAAGGTGACTTGGTGCAGCAAATAGAGACACACAGTCAATAGGTATGTTGTAAAAATGAATCAGTTTGGCAAAGTAACCCGTTTAACACTGAGTCACAGTGAAGTCAGTGGGATGGGAAGACCACAGAGTGACGTGGAGGGTGTGGAGGGGAAGGAAGAGGTCTCCCTGCTCCACGTGAAGGTTGAAACAAAGGAAAACACAGAGGTGATAAAGTTTAGCCACCGGTCGCCTCGCGGCGATCGACAGCCCAACTGAGCGGCCTCAGCTGGCTGCACGTCGATCAGAGAAGACATCTTCATGAGAACGATATAAGTCAGAGTGTTTCCTGCTGGCAGAACACATCCCATTTACTCCCACTAATTAAATCCTGCTGCCGCGTTTGGCAACACACCTGCCCGACATTTCCCTCTGCTGCCCAATGAGCACAAGAGGGTCAGGTGGTCCCTCTCAAATCCATTCAACTCTGCTGATTCACTCTCGGGCTCCGTGTCACCCCTGTGTGCCTCCATTTCCCTTGTTTCCTTCATATGCTGCCTATTTACATTGGTGAGAGGAAATGACCAGTGCAGATAGAACGGCTGCTTTCCTGTGGAGGCTGGTGGGGGGGGCTGAATGCTGAGGCCACGAGAACAACGTGGCGAAACGTTCAGGACGCAAGTAACGAGTAAGTCCCACTGACATGTCAGAGAAGAGCAGTACAAATATGAATTTGGAAGGTCACAGCACCGATTCGCTCTATTGATTTTAAATGTTTAGCCACGAGTAAAAATGAGACGTGCTCGATAACTGCTTCAGGAAATTTTCGAAAAACAGTTAGAGGTCAATTCAAACTATAAATAAAGAACATTATTTCTGAGGGAGTTCATACGTTTATGTCAGAGTGGCATTTTCAATAGGATTACACTGGTTTACCAAAAATGTGTTTGTTGTGTTACAAAGAAAAAAACTGAGAAAAGAAAAAAAATGCGCATAAATCTTGTGTCTTACTTTGCAATAGTTATCCAGGTGTTTCAGTCTTCTGACGGCAACATCTCTGATGTGACTGCGGCGAAACAACACTTTACCTGAAGTAGGAGAAAAAAAAGAGTATGATCTGATTTACTAACATTTTTAAAGCATTAAGCATATTAAAGGATTAATATTTCATACTTAATCGCATACGAAAGCACCACCCTGATCCATTTCCTGCTGGGTGGATCCAGTCAGGATAGAGGATGGGAGGTAATCCTCTTAGCAGTGTTAGGAAACTTCTCTGGAGTTGATTATCATCATTAAGTGCCCCGCTAATCAGAGCCAACTGGAACGACACTCCCACTTTTCCCTTTATTTTAATCCCTATTTTCAAATTCCTCTGAGACCGACTCCTAACAACAGGACCTAATACCATGAAGCCCACTAAACAGTAAAAAACGGTCCAAGCTGTGTATAGAGGGGAATATAGCTGACACCATGTTGGGCTTACAGAGATCAAAACAGTTCTGGCCAGACTCAAGCAGCGCGGGCTTGTCTAACAAAGGATCTCTTCACTGCTCTCCTCTGCACTGACCCACAATGAGTTTATCAGATTAGACAAATCCCTCTCTGCTTGCCTCCTACTGACATGGCCGACCACAAATTGATTTGGCCTGGCCGGACTGAGAAACCTCATGAAACCACGCGCAGTGGTCGGCCATGCTATGGAGTGTGTGGGAGTGGCAACAAGCGGCAGTTGTGCATTGAAAAATGCCTCGTTGGCTCTTGTGTCGGGCAGCTTCTGACTGTGATCTGAGAAAAGTGTACGAGTGAGTTTATCACCTGGCAAAAACGGAATGATCCTCTTTTTGGGGTCCTTCTGTCCTCCTTCGATTGGGAATTTGTCGAGGATTCGCATCTGGAAATATGAGAGAGAGAGAGAGCGAGTGTAAAAAGTGACACAAATGCTCAAAAAACATCCCGATTTAATTACCACAATAGACTCATTTTGGAGTAAAAAAATTCTTGTGTTATCTTGTAAAATGTTAACAATGAAACCACATCAAGTGTCTCTCCCACCACAAGTTTATCAGTCTGGCTTTAAAGTGAAGTAATCTGCCATGAAAAAAGGGGGGAAAACTGGCCACAAACTCTGCACGAGCTGTTGACCTCTGTAAAAGTGCACGAGTTCAGCCGCGGTGTAATTATATATCTTCTGAAAAAGCTACTGTGTCGTGCAGCCTCAGACGGTTTCACTTTGATCGCCGGGGCAGCAGACAAGGTTACGTCACCCGCACTTGTCTGAAGAAAAACCCTTCAAAAAGCGAGCCACTTTAGGAGCTTTAGAAGCCATTCGGGTGGATAATTATCCCTCTGATGTTAACACTTGATACACTGGTCCATTTACAGGATCGATCTCTGGAGAGATTAGGTGCAGAGCTAAGTGGTCAGACAAACAGAGGACAGCAGATTCCCCTTTAAGTGTAGCAGTTTGTAGTGTGTCTGCTCAGATACGAGTACTTCCGCCCCGTGTATGAAAAACATATGCTGCCTATTTTGCATGATATATGAGAATAAGTGCTGTGTGCTGCGAAAAAAGTGTTAAGTATGTGTCTGTACCTTGGACAAGGGTTTTCAGTTTCCTCTTTCAATAAATTATGCCCATACCATGAATGCACATGAGAGCATCCTTCAGCTAACAGCAGGCTGTTCCAGCTGCAGCCCCGCCCATATCCATTCTGACTCGCCTTGTTCCAGATGTGCTCCGTTAAGCAGCCGAGCTTGTTAGCTGGAGCACTCTCCACTGCGAGGAGGAGACCGGGAGACCGGCCTCAGTCTGAATGGAGCCAAGAAGAACCAGGTGGACAAACAGATCCGGGCTCGGAGGGTGAAGCTGGATCCAGCCTGTCTGGGCCCGTAGGAGTTGTTTGGAGGACTTCTCCAGTAAGAGGTGGTTTGGTTTCCCATGTTGTGGTTCCCCCTTTGCCACTTTTTTGCTAAAACTGTAAATGTTTCACGGGGCGTAGTGTCTAATCCCTCCTCCTATCTGTGCACAGCCAACAAGAACTGGTTTTCTTTGAAGAGGACAGCCATCATTATCATGCGTAAGGACAAAGCAAAGGGCTGAGTAGGAGGAACAGTCCTGGTTAACCACATCTTCACACAAGCACAATGAGATTTCTGATCTTAGCAACGTTACTGTGTCATGCTCCTAAAATACAGAAGGCAAGGCATCGAAAACGTATACAGACCAGACTGTTTTTCTTCAGGGTACTATAGCAATAACACCGTTTTACGGCAAAGGCTGCAATTTCAAAAAATCCCAGTTGTTATAACAGTTCGCTGGCAAGCCAACTGTTTGTCTGACACACAAAGCTGCACACTCATCATGTTATCAGCCTCTCAGCTGGATGTGGCCGAGCACTCCCTCTAAGACAGGAGTGTTCACTCGACACCTTTGTGTAACCGCCTCTGCTGACACAGAAATAAGCATGATATCATTCTGGTGAGCAGCCTGGACACACTCACAAAAGGTGCGAACGCCGTTTCTGTGGCAACAGCCACAAAACTTGGAACTAAAGTCTGGAAAAATCCTCGCTGGTTTCTCACACGCTCGTTTCAAAAGACGATGCCGTTAGACCCGAAATGTCTCGCAAGAACTCTGACTCCAGGAGGTCAGGCTGCACTCCGTCCATCCAGCAATCGATCTGCTAAACCTGCTTGATTTAATTTAAGGCCATGGAGGGTTGAAGCTCATCCCATCCACCATCGGGGAAAAAAGGGAGGGACACCGTGGAAAAGTGGCCACGGCCAAGACAAAAAGACACAAACCTATTCACATCGCTGGCAATTTTGGAACACAACTCAACCTCATGTCTGGATTGTGAAAACTATAGCACGCTGAAAAATCTCACATATGACAAGAAGAACATGCAAACTCCACAAACGAACTAAACAACAAACCCAACACTGGAGTTAAAGGTGAGGTATTTGGTACTGTGATGACACTGGAACACTCCCCTCAGCAGAATAAAAAAAGCACGTCCACGCAGCAACAGGGGCAATGATGTGATCACATTTCCTGTCTCTCATGACTAAATGCCAGCGAAAGGAACGTCAGTAAACACTCATTAAGCATATCTGGAGTCTGCCACAATGCTACCGTGACCATAAATTACAGCGACAGGAGAAAGACAAAACCACCTTCTGTAAACTGTAAACGATTGCGACCGGCAGCATTGGGATGTCTCTGCACTCGCGAGGGAAGGAGCAACTCGACGCGCCGGCTCAGGGCAGCAGCACACAGAGAAGCTGCTCGGAGAGGAAGCCCAGACAGTTCGTAGGAATGTTGGAGAACGAAAACAATGTGTTTTGACATCTGTTTGACTCTGTCGCGGAATCGTGGTGTCATTTATCTGTCTCCATCATGAGAGGCAGAGATGCACCGGGAGTCACTGAGGCGTGACTTCATCTATAAAGAGGCATGCCTGGAATGACGCCTCAGAGTTTTTCTTATTCACATTTCAACTTAAAGTCCCAGAACTGTGATACAAAAAAGTATAGATGAGAAACTATTTCCTTGTGCATACAGTTAGAGGTGGCAAGCAGTTATATATAAATACTCCAGGTATTGTAAGTTTTTTTAGGAATCTGTACTTTACTTGAGCATCTTATAGTAACAGAAATATCAGTATGTCACTTTTAACTAGGTTGAATTCAAAGTTTCTGGACTGCGCTCACTTTTAGTTTCCTTTCCAGACAAATTATGGCATTTGTCACCTGTTGGTCAAACATGAAGGCGAACCTCAAACTGAATGACGGTGATCCCGACACGTAGAATTGACGGCGTATCCACCAGGATATTTACATTTCATGCCCAGCAGCCATAAAAAGGCAAGGATGACTCAGAACAGGAGCACAGTGAGCAGGTGCCTTTTATAAGTGACGTGTGTGAGTGGGAGCACAGTCACAAAGTAAACCAAGTGATGACGGAGCCGATTCAGAGCAGGGAAACCTTTCCCACTCACAGGCCACATGAAGTAAACGTCAGTTCTTTGATGACTGTTAATGTTCCTGTTGTTCAGAAGCAACAACAGATTTCAGACATTAAAAATTCATTCCTTGTTGACAACATTTTTGGAAGAAAAACAACTTTTCCTAAGACCCAGCTTGCATCGCAGATGTGGGGCAGACTAATCACAATGCGGACCTGCTTGAGCCGACCCAGGTCAAACTTCCCAATCCAAGAATAATGACGACTCAGGGATTTTTTTGGAAGCGTCTCGGTCCAAAAGGAAACCAGGCCAGCTCGCACTCTCCACAATCCCCTCGAGGAACGCTGTGACCCGCGCGCTCTGTCCGCTGTGGTTGTAGGGTGTGTAGAGGAGGAGGGGGGGGATGGTGGTGGTTGGGGGGGGCAGCAAGGAGGCGCCTCGCTCGCTGTGCATGCTGACCAATTCTGCTCACGTCAAACATGTGCAGGTCAAAACCATTTCCCTTCGACACCAGAAACCGTGCTTGATGAAATTCAGACTCAGCACTATTCCGAACATGAAAACGAATGTCTGCAGACGGAGGAATCAATGTGCTTCACACAGCACATGCATTCCAACGAGCCCATCTCACTTCAGGTCAGCAGAAAGGACAACGAGAAAAGGATTAGGACAAAAAGACAACGCGTTCCTGGTAATTTATGGTAATTGCCTCCCTGAGGAAGAGTCTGGATTTATGTTCAGTGCACTGAGACGGCTGGAAACATTATCAGTGAGAGCATTCTTAGCTTTTTACTTGGTGATTAAAATGCATGCTTCCACTTTAAAAGCTGAACAGTGAAGCCGCCTGTTGTTGATATGAAATAAAAGAGAGGACTTCAAGGCGCTCCTTGTACTGTGACCCTACGCGGCCGGGATGCTGAATTAATTATTATCAGATGAGATCATGGTCACGTTTTTCAGGCTGGTGTTGCCACATGCACCGTTTCTTTTTTCTATCTCTGTCGCATTCTTGCGAAGATAAAACGTTTGATTGTTCGACGAAAAGTTTGGAAAAAGCTCGTGGGTGTCCGTGGGTAAACGCACAAACAAGCGCTCAGTTTCGGTTCCTGGATTGAAGACAAACATTTGCACGCTGGCTCGTGAACTGGCTGAACGATATGGGTGTGCTGTCATTCGTCCACATTCCTGACAATAAAAGATGAGATTCGACAGTAAATAAAGACGCTAAAAACTTTAAAAGGGAAAGTTTTGCGTTTCTCAATGCATGCATGGAGATCTGCTCGTTTCCACGAAGTCAGTCTACCTATGCACCAACGTGCACATACTAAAGACAAATTAGGATTCCCGACCACTCTGTATGGACAGCTGCAGACTGTTGTTCTTCATGGATTACCATGGCCAGACAAACACACCCAGCAGCAGGGATCTATGGACAAGACTAATGTTTACAGAGACAGGAGAGACGCTTGGTTTCAGTCAAACAGAGCAGAATTTTCCTGTCTATTAACAGGAGACCAGAGAACAAAGGGTTTTCACACAGCCAGGCCCACCAGAGCCACGGCCCTGCAGAGACCACTGCGACTGAGGGGGGTTATCAGAGAGGAGACGCACACAGACTTCTACAAGAGAAGTGCCTGATAAGAAACACACAGACGGAGGATTAGGCCAGTCCACGGTGCCATTCAAGCTACTTCACAGTTTGGCCTTGTTTTCTGCCAAACATGGTCTCCACTTTTAAGAAGTAGCAACGTAAACAAGAGTAGGGAGCTGCAGAGGTTCCAGCCGGAGGAGTCCGATAGATCTAAAATCCTGAGGACTTTGCTGCGAGCTGCATTCAGACTGAGGTCATGTTTTTTCCTGCATCTGCTGGCTGGATTTCCCCTATTTCCCCATTTCCAAGCCGGAGTCTTAAAAGGGACCTTTCAGTAAGCACGTCGCTATCCAACAGCTCAACAGAAAGACGTGACAGGAAGGTCAATCTGGCCTCAATGCATTTGAAGGCAATAGGGAAAAAGCACACTAGAGGGAAAATGCAACAGAAAATGGCGTCTTCCAGTAAGATTGTGAGAGTTTCTTGTATTTTTGTTTTTGTTTTGGAGTAACTTACCTGCAGGTCAAAGAATTTGCTGTATCTCCTGTAGACGACGTGAGAGGTGGAGTCTGAGTAAGTGACGTTGATCAGGTACACCTATTGAGAGAAGCACAAACAAAAGAGGCCCATGAGGAACAAAGTCACTCTGTCAAAGACGCCACGGCACCACTTTATTCATACGGACTTAACTTTGAAAGGTCGCCAAAGGTCAAGCAAACTCATTAGGTTCTTCTGCATCACTCTCACATCGGAAAACCATCAGTGGGGTCAAAAAGAAGGTTAATAGATTGCTAGTAATTTGTCATTGAAACCATTTGTAGCTGAGTGTCTACTGATTATGGGATGAGAAAACAACATAAATGCATTATTGACAAAATCTTTCTATGTCAACCCCTTATTATCAACAATGGACAACCTTTGTGTTTCACTCCTGGCTGTTGGAACAGCACAATAACAGTAGTAAAATCAAGTGTTACGTCCTACCGAAGTTGAACTGGGACTGTCGTTTCCTTGGAAGACATCAGTCATTATTAGAACAAAACAGTTACTGGAAGTTTCGCATAAAATAGATCCCTCACTTACCTCGACAATATAAACCCAATAAACAACTGTGCACGCCCTGAGGGACGGAAACAGATGGCCGCAGCTAACGCGTTTCAATCCTACGCATGGCACAACGTGTTGACAAAAGCAGCATTCACACACATATGGTGGCAAGCTGCAAGCACATCAGTTACGAGTTTGAAATGCAGCCCTGATTGTGCAAACAGTTTATTAGAGAAGGAGAGTGCAGTGGGGCCGAACGAGCACCTCGCTAATTAGACACAGACGGCTTGTCCAAACACTAAAGTTAGGTAATAGCAGAGCGAGGGTGCCTGAGGTCAAGATACCAGGAGAATCTCAAGTTGAGTTACACTTCATTGATTCCCTTTAGGAAAATTAACTCCCTGCGTTTTACCCTTTTGATTTATGGTTAGCCTTTACCTCACATACTGTTTGACTGCAGCATCAGCTAAGTGGTCATGGGTTTAAAGCCCTTGCTCAAGAGTGAAGATAACCGGTAGTTTTCACTTAAGCCTCACTGGCCGCTGGGTTTAAGGCCGGGATTAGAGCACTAACTTTCCAGGCACAAGTTTGTATTTCTCACTTTTAGGTTGAAGTTTGGATCTTATAATCCCCTTATTCAGCCAACCTTTATAAACCGATTTATCAAAGGGGTCACACAAAGTTGGACAATCGATCTCAAGGTCAATAATGGATGCCGACAGGGGAAATCCACAGAATCAGAGAGGCTTGAAACTACTTTTTTGTAAAAGTGGATTATTTTTTAAATTAATATTTTTCTGACTTTGGCTTAGCCAAGTGTTGTTTA
>JAUESF010000014.1:12628720-12640815 GCA_032274765.1 Malacoctenus tetranemus | reverse complement strand
AACACTGTTTGAAGAAGACACTTAAAATTGATCACACACAAAGTCTGCCTGTAGATAGGGAGACTTTCATAAATACAATTCAAGGAAACAAGTCCTCAGTTTGTAAGAGAAAGAGAAATGTTGGTTCTGTTCTGTCTGATGTAGTTTTGTAGCGTTTTTCTGAACTACAGTGTTTTGCTCCAAAAACACTGTTTATGTGTGTGTGGCTGTTTAGTAACCAGCAGCTCAAGTGGTGGTTTAGAAGCATTTGGTCCTTTCGGTTTTTAATCGGCCATAACACACTGTTTTGTAAGCAGTTTTTCAAGGAAACGACTAAAGACTGTTGTACAACATTCGCTCAACTTCAGGAGTTACGTTGAAATTAGCTTCCATGAAGTTTCTCACAAGGCTCACTGTCTTTTGCTTTGGCTTTTCTTCTGTAATCCCTGGTAAACAGCTTTAGCAGTGTGTGTGTGTATGTGTGTGTGTGTGTGCCTGTCTGTGTGTGTGTGCCACTTCCTTCCTGAAACTGTTGTGATCAAATAATGCAGCTAATGGCCCATAAAACTTCATTTGCCTATATTTGCTTCCTCGTCTTGTTACCCATTTGGATAACTGTGACAAGAGCCAGGAACACTTGCGTGCTTTGTAAGACTGAAGGGGGAAGGGGGTGACGGGTTTTCTCCAACCTGGTCACACAGTTATCAACCCTAACGACGCGTTTCATTAGTTATTTCGCACGCTTCCGACGGCTGGGTGGGGTAGAAAAGCTGACTCTGTAAAGTGTGACTCAGTTACTAGAGTTGAGCGAGGAAGACGGCCGAGTCGTCCTCGTCTCGAATCCACGTGGAGTGCAGGTTGTATGGTTGTTTTTAATTAGTGAAGAGGTGCTTCATAGAGACGGTGGCTAACACAAATGCCTTACATAATCCTGCTTACACAGTGAGTCATTTCACATAGTTGTGGTAAAGTGAAAGTCCTCCACAGGTGGAGTGGTGTCAGATTTAGGCCTCTTACTCAAACGGGTCACTTTTGTCTTGGTTTATGTTCATGTAGAGTTTTAGATAGAAGGCTGCCATAGCTGGAAGGCCACAGGCTTCCTCTGCAGTGCTCAGTGGCTGACAAAGCGCCGCTGTCGCCCTCCTGCGTGAAGGTAAAAGTGAATGTGCATATGTATCACGGGCGGCCTTTGCCAGACAGACGTCAGCCCACACAAAAGGAAAGAGACCCGGAGTGCGTCAGGTCAGGCCTGTGTATATATAGGGCCTGACACACTCCGCAGCAGCAACGCTCCCTCCCCTTTTCTTTTTCCCTAACTCCCAAAGATTGTGTCTGTATCCATAAACAGTCGGCCCAAGGCCCCGCATTAAAATAACCTCTCTGCTACTTGTTTCACAGGCTGTGCAGTTTGACTTCTTTTGGTCTGATCAGGAATGAAAAGCAAAAGATTGAGACGAGTCACATACACGCAGAGAAAAGAACCACAGAAAAACAAAGAAATTCTAATAAACAAACCGATAAATCTGTTAAATCTGCTCCCTGAATATTCAGGCTGTAAGTGATTGTTTATACATGAAAGGGAAGGAAAAAAGAGGCAATAGAAGGAAGAGGAACAGGTGTGCCATATTTGTACTTTCAGCTTTTGTTTAAGTGCTGTGACTACAGCGAGCCAGTGCTGCCTTTAACTGTGTAACACTGTGATATTTGGCTCAATGCGATTTACAGACTTTCAGTCCTGTGGCAGATTCCTGTAAGCTGCCTGTGGTGTGTGTTTCTCTCTGTGTATCTGGCCCAGGCCATAGATGTCTTTAAAGCAGCATAAGCTACGGCTGTTGTTGCCGAGCCGTCAGCAATATCTTTTAACATATTGACCCACACACTTAGCTGATATATGTGCCGTGTTGTCGTGAAGCCTTCCATGTGTATACACTGTGATTTACCTGCTTTGTCAATATGGCTTCCAGGCACAGAACAAGCAGAATGGGACCCTCGCAGCTGCTAAGGTTATCGACACAAAGACGGAGGACGAACTGGAGGACTACATGGTCGAGATTGACATCCTGGCCTCTTGCAACCACCATCACATCGTCAAACTGCTGGATGCCTTTTATTTTGAAGGAAAACTTTGGGTGAGTGAGAAAAATGTCCGCGCGCCGCTCGTGTGTCTCTGTTGATTCGAAGCGAAGGAGACAAAGAAGCAGTGAAGCGGTGATGCACAGTGACACACAAATTCATCACAAGCCACCATTTGCTACGCTATTTCTGAGACAACTGTTGCGTCATTGGAATAAAAGGGATAAATGCTGCGTGTCGGGCCGCATGACATTGTTGTTTACGGATGCTCACTAGAAGAAGATACACACAATGCATCATTGTGTTTAACGAGGAAAGCTTTGTATTTAGTACAGCACAACTTCTCTCTAGTGAAGATCAAAGAGTTAGCTCCTAGCTCTGGCACCATGCTATTCTTCTTGGAACATCCTCGTCGCTGTTTTGTATCAACAAAGAGTGAAGAAGCTGTTTTATTGTCGGCTAAATCTGCAGTTCTAACACACGGCCAGTAGATCTCATTCTGTGTGCAGGAGGAGGCCCCACAGCAATTAGGTCCGGGCAGGTGGTGTCATGTGACTGTCCCTTGTGGACTGGCCACGACCATGGGAAGATAATGGAGTGGTTTTGGTGGCTAGCGAAAGTGCCCGTGAATAATTCAGAGCAGCATGCAGGTCGTCCCTCCGGCCCCTGTCTTTAAGCTGCGTGATGAATGTGTAACAGTCGGCACTTTGCATGTGCTTTGCTGAGTTAATGTATGTTTTCCTTTTTTTTTTATTTCCAAAGCTAGCATGCTATGAACAGAGAGGGGACCTATATGGATATGTAATGTCAAATCTAGTTTTTGCTGAGTGGTCTGAGCACATGTCAGATTCAGTTAAGTGTCGATGAAATGTGATACTCCTGTTGCATGATAAATTTGTATGAAGAACAGGAAAATCCACTTCACTTCCCTTTGTCTGAGTCTCTGAATAGTGGGTGGTGCTTGATTCTGGCTTCGATTGATTTTTGTGGATCATCTGATACCGTGCGCTGCCAAAAGAGGTGCGAGCACAGCCAGTGGAGATGAAGCAGTGGCCGAGTGTGTTGCAACTGACCTTCCAACCGGGGTCAGATGCTTTCCAGTCCTACATATCAACAACTGTATTAGGGAGCAGCGGTTTGCTCACAGGATGCTCCGTGGCTTCATGTTGGAGACGAGGAGCTTCTTTGTTTAAGGATGAATCCATAGTCCATTTAACCCCGGGGTTGCCTTGGTCACGCAGAAGATCAATATAGAATCAAACGCTCAAATCTGGAGCTTTAAGTGCAACATCAAGGCACTGGTTTCTAAACACCCAAGCTATCAGCTGTTGGGTTACTGTGGTGTTTAAAGTAAGGACCTGTTTGGTTTTTTTGGGTGGAAATCTGTAAAGTTGAACATCTCTTGTCTTGTCTTGAGTTTAACCCTTCGGAAGCCAAACGCTTCACGTTTTCTAACCCATCGTGGATGGGAGCTGTGTTGCTTTCACATAGGTTGTGTCAGCAGGCAGCTAAGCTTCATGAAGAGGCTTGTGGCAGCCCTTAAGGATATGTCACAGTTTGCTGACAAGGCATATGTTGCCCATATATGTATATGTGCCTGTATGTGTTTGTATGCAGGCCTGCATTTTATTAGAGGCTGGCCTCGTTTTGTACAGAAGAGAAAGGGTTAATTTCTATGACCTTTTTAACAAGAATATAAAAGCCAACCTTACAAGCTGACAACCAGTGCTTGTGATAATTGGGACAGATTTGCTTTGGATACCAAAATGAGAACATTATATAATTTCAATGTTGTCTCATGACCGTCAGTCTTTGTGAATTATCTTTAGTCAGGATATAAAACGAGCAGAAACCTCACCCTTTCACAGGAAATGGTATTTCAGCAAAAGGAATGACGAAACATCCTGGATGTGTGACAGATGTCGACATAGAGATGAAGGAAACTGCACCCCAGCTAGAAAGCGGGTTCAATCACTGTTTTCGACGTAAAGATCATTAGGAGCAACAGTTCCAGCTTCGCCTATCACTGTACATAAAGCATGGAGGCTCACCTGATTTTTAAAAGTAGTACAGTGTACACAGAGGAGGTTTCATCTTGCTGGTCAGTGTCTAACTGATTGGACTCTTAGAAATCCTTCACAGTGCAACAAATAACAGAATAGAGCTTTTGTTTATATCCCATAAAGGTTGTTTTTTTTTCATCCAAGCAGGAAAACACAGGTTCTTTGTTTAGGGAAATTATGTGCATGTTAGAGTCGTTAAAGAGGGCCTTTATTGCTTTATTTTTCCACATTCTGTTTTACCGTTGCAGATCCTCATCGAGTTCTGTGCGGGTGGTGCAGTCGATGCCATCATGTTGGGTAAGTCCCTCATTCAATGAAGGAAACCGGAAAAAAACACTATAAAGTTCTGGAGCTCTCTCTTTTTTTTCGCTGCGTCCTCCAGTGCCAGCTCTTTTTATTCAGGCCAGGAACCTCCACTGTGGGATTTTTTTTCTCCCCCTTTCTCCAGTTAGAGGCCATTCCAACCGTGTAATTATTGAGGCTCAGGTTTCCAGGACTGGGGGAGTCCACTTCTCGCGCATACAGTATTTCTGTCTGTCTGTGAAGAGTGAGAAACACCTCACCACGCTTTGTTTTGTGGTAATTACAAAGAACGTGGCAATTAAACGCAGTCAACTGTTGGACGTCGCTGCGTGTTTGTGTTGTGACTCACCTCCACTCACCGTCCAGTCATACTTGTTGGCTGATGTCTGGGTGGAGATTTGTGCTCCTGTTGCCATTGGATACCTCTTAAAAGCATCACATTTGCTCTATTACATTGAAATCCATCCTTATGGTCCAGTCTGCCCCAATTAATGTAATTATAGGAAAACACAATATTTTCTGTGAAAGGAAAATAAAGCAGGCTTTATAAATGTGTGGTTTTTTGCAGAGCTGGAGCGACCTCTGACGGAGCCGCAGATCCGAGTGGTGTGCAAGCAGACATTGGAGGCGTTGATTTACCTTCATGAGAACAAGGTCATCCACAGAGACTTGAAAGCTGGGAACATCCTCCTCTCATTGGACGGAGACGTGAAACTCGGTAAATATCTGCACATGCACGCCAGAGCCGGCCCTCGGAGATTGCGGCCCCGGGCGCTCGCCCACTTTGCCCTTATCAAGAAAAAGCCGGCCCTTTCTCCGGCCCCAGAAAAACAAACCCTTTCTTGCATTGAATCTGCAGTTTCCTTGATAAAGCTGGTTCCATGATTCACCGTCTTATCAATTTCAACAAGTTCCCAAATGGAGCGACGTGTCACTGAACCACCAGCGTTCTGTTCAATCTACCACTTTTATGCCGGAGTTGGTTACGTAATGTTACAGAAGTGAAAGTATTCATGCTGCAGCTGTAGCATCCGTTGCTGCTGGCTCCCCGATGATTCACATTCTGTAGGCAGAGGGTCACGACAGAGCCTGGCAAACAATAATTATCATGCCAGCCGCTGAGGGACTTAATGATGGAACTATTTTCCCTCTGAAGAGTGCACACTGTAAGGAAAAGGAGGAAGGGCAGCTGGCTGAAATCGCTCCTACAAAACTGCATTGAATCACTAAAGATGCTAAGTATATATACATATATATATACAAAGATCAAACCTTAAAGTGTTCAGCTCATTTCTGGGGTTTGAAGCTGAAACCTGTCATGTTCGAACTAAAATGCCTGATGAAATATGTACTATAGTTTGTTTTGGAGCTTCTGTTCTTGTGAAAGTGTTAAAAGCATCCTTTTTTCATCCCTGCTTCCAGCTGACTTTGGCGTGTCTGCTAAAAATACCAAGACGTTGCAGAGAAGAGATTCTTTCATCGGCACGCCGTATTGGTGAGTCATTCAGGCTCAATGCTGGAGGGCCTTCACCCCATTTTCTCTGATAATTATCTAAGCCGGTCCCTCATAAAGGGTGATAATTCATCCATGCCATGTCACACAACACAGCGATGAATGTGCTAGAACGGAAATGGATTCGTTTAGCAGTTTCAATGCGTTTGACTGCTGCATGACCTGAACTTGGTGTCTTGAAGAGACTTTTCTTTATTTCTTTCCCTTTTTTCTGCTCCATTGACTTTGACCTCTGGGGTCAGGAAGTGACTGGGAAGCCACAGATTTATTTACCCGTGACACCCCCCCCCCCGCCCCCCCTCTGACTGACTGTATTATCCTTAACAGGATGGCCCCGGAGGTGGTAATGTGTGAAACTTCCAAGGACCGACCGTACGACTACAAGGCGGACATCTGGTCCCTCGGGGTGACCCTCATCGAGCTGGCTCAGGTCGAACCACCCAACCACGAGATGAATCCCATGCGAGTGCTCCTGAAAATAGCCAAGTCCGAGCCGCCCACACTCATGCATCCCTCTCGCTGGTGAGATGGTGTGCCGGTGATATTTAGAGAGGCGGCACTGGAATGTTTCCGGATTGGAGATGAGGATCTGTCGAGTGTTGAGCGTGTGACAGCATGATGATTTGTTAATGTGCTCTCGCTGCTGAGGCTAATTTGATTACACAATGCAGGACCAGAGAGACTCACACACACACGCTGATTTATTTCTATTCATTCTCCAAAGGTCACCGGAATTTAATGACTTTTTGCGGAAGGCGCTGGATAAGAATGTGGACAATAGATGGAGCTCGGTACAGCTTCTACAGGTGAGAGACCCTTTTTACTCCTTTCACTCTGCACCGTTATCTCACTGCACCGACGGCCATGAAAGCTGAAGAAGTGTAATCCTCTAAATGTCTGTCAATTTTATTATGAAACCAAAGAAGCTCACCGAATCCAAAGAATTAAGTGAAAAAAATTCCAACAGTTTTACTCAAACAAAATTCTCCCTCCTCGTGCTCCTGTCCATCGTTGCAGCATCCCTTCGTCACCAGTGTAACCGATAGCAAGCCACTGCGCGAGCTCATTGCTGAGGCCAAAGCTGAAGTCACCGAGGAACTGGAGGACAGTAAAGAAGAGGAGGAGGAGGAAGACACCGACACGCCTCTCGTGAGTTGTTCCTTAACACTTGATGTGCATGAAAACCATCTGTGTTTATGACCTCCGCCCAGCCAAAGCTCCAGGCAACGCTCTTTTGGTTTGTGTGCGTCTTCCACTGCAGTGTTCCCACTTTGTCCTGACAAAATGTTGATGCTGTGATTATCACTGTTGCCTCTTTATTTATTGCATCTCACAAACTTCGCAACACTTCTATAGTGCATTCGTATTCTCAGACTTGTTTTTGCATGCAAATTAAATGAGCTTGTGTGATTAGTGGCAACGAGTACTTCTTTAAAAAAAGAAGGCCTAACCTTGAGGCATTGTTTTATGTTTAATCATCGAGGAGAACAGTTGTTGTGATCCTCACTAAAACCTAAAAATACTCTGCTTTGTTGCTCACTGGGGACATATTCTGATGTTTCGTAACTGTTTTATTAGGCGGTTCCGGGACACAAGCGAGCGCCGTCGGACACCAGCGTGGCGAGCTCAGAAGAAGACAAAGTCCCACCGACTCCTTCCACCCTCGAGTCTGTCACGGAGAAGACGGAGGTCGAGCCTGTGGAGGACCGCGCCAGCGATAAGCTCTCTGATGAAGGCCTCGGAACAAGTGAAGTGGACAAAACAGAGGAGGAAAAGCTCAATGAGGTGTCTGATGCCAGTAATGAAGACCTGGCCTCAGGACAGACGGTGCCCAGCAAGGACTTCAACTCCGAGGATTCAAAGCCCGAAGCCGATCAAGCCGAAGTAATTCCTGTAGTACCACAGCCAGAAAAACCTCAAGACACCGTTGACACGCAAGAGATTGCCACAAACGATCAGGAGAATGAGGAGAAAGCTGAAGAGGTGGAAGAAAAGAAACCTGACGATGGTCCTCTCCTGGGAGTAGAAGTGGAGGCAGAGACGCAGGAGGTGAAGACGGAGGAAGAAGCAGATGCTGAAGAATCCGGAGAAGCACAAGAAGAAAAGCCAAAATCCACGTCGCAAGAAGCGACACCAGCAGAAGGCGACGGCAAAGAATCCAGTGTCGAGTCACCTCAACACAAAGTAACAGGGGACGGCATAGAAGGCCTGGCTAACGGCACAGAAGTTACTGTAGACGGTGTTGAGTCAAATGTACCAAATGCTAATCTCCATGAAGACATAGACGGAAAACCACCAGTGGACGATTCAACCGTTCAGATACTGTCAGAAGACACGACCAAGGAGATTCAGCCCGTCGAGCAACCAAAGGACGAAGCTCCTGAAGCGTCAGAGCAGCCCGAACAACAGAACGAGACCAGAGAGGAGGCGGGAGCAGAGGAACGGGCTGCGCCTGGATCAGCAAACGGAGCGAGTGATGAAGCCAAAGAGAGCCAAACAAATGAAGGGGTCCCATCTAAAGACGTCCCCGTCAAGCGAGACGAGGAGAAAGCACCCAGCGCAGACGAGAGCACCTCCCAAGATGCCGTGTCTGTCCCAGAGAGTGAAACCGATTCGGAAACCAAAACGGAGCGCGGAAGCCCTGCTGTGATCAAACCTGACGTGGAGAAGGACTCCGACTCAGGAAGCAGCTCCGCTGCCGATAGCAGCAGCCTCGACCTCAATCTGTCCATCTCCAGCTTCCTCTCCAAGAGCAAAGAAGGGGGCTCGGTTTCATTGCAGGTAATCCGATTTGTCCGTCGGTTATCAGATCAACGCTCCTTCGATAAATCATTTTTAACCCTCAAATGTTTTTTTTTTTTTTCTGCCTCGGTAGGATTTAAAACGTCAGAAGAAGACTCTGAAAAAGACCCGGAAGTTCACTGTGGACGGCGTGGAAGTCAGCGTGACCACATCGAAGATCGTGACGGATAACGACACCAAGAATGAGGAGATGAGGTTCCTGAGGTGCGCCGGGATCTCATTTGCTTGACGTTTTGTCAAACGACTAAATATGGGACGCGGCCTACTTTACACAGCCGCCTTAAATAGTTCTTGTTCATTTCACAACTCCCACAGCTTTTTCCAAATGCCAGATGGGTTATCTCCCTTGATGAACGCTGCATTATGATACTGTCATCTCTCATGTTGCCTTTTTTTGAGCCATGAGACCTTCTAGCTGTGACTGCTCATGCAAGCGCTGCCTGACTGTCTGCTGTCAGCTTCACAACCTCGTGTCAGTCACGTAGAGGCTAAAGATGTATCAGTTAAATGACAACTGTTTCAATCAGACCAACCAGGAAAGTGACATCATTATTTGTCTTGTTGAATATGAATGGATGAATGGAGAGGGAAGAAAAAGAGATTTTATGCTGTGGTGAAATGAAGACAAAAAAAGAACCGATCTGTCAACTGTATGATGGTAAATACAGCTGCAGCCTGAGACGCTCTTGATGTGGTTTCCTCATAGACGGCAGGAGCTGAGAGAGCTACGCCTTCTGCAGAAAGAGGAGCAGAGGGCTCAGCAGCAGCTGAGCAACAAGCTGCAGCAGCAGCGAGAGCAGATCTACCGACGCTTCGAACAGGAAACTACTGTGAGTCAGTTCGCTCACAGCACGGTGGTGCAACGTTGTTTTTTTACAAGGCCGATTCCTAGGAAACAGCCTGCTTCATCTCAAAGCTGATGTAAATCGAATGTACAACATGTATCCATGCACCAGTTCTCCACTATCAGTTATCATTGAGAAATGCTGCTCTCTTCGAGCGAACACTGCAATTTCAGTGTGTCTGTCTGAATATTGAGGATTGTTCCAAGCAAGCAGAAGCCCATAAAAACTGTCTGTGTGTCTGGCGGTTTAAACTCGCTCTTAAACGAAATGGTTGCTTTTAATCAAGCTGAATCCAGTCTGCGCTTTCCACCCAGGCGAAGAAGCGCCAGTACGACCAGGAAGTGGAGAACCTGGAGAAGAAGCAGAAGCAGACCATCGAGCGGCTGGAGCAGGATCACACGAGTCGCCTCCGAGACGAAGCCAAGCGCATCAAGGGAGACCAGGACAAGGAGCTCTCCAAGTTCCAGAACATGCTGAAGAACCGCAAGAAGGAGGTACAGTGCTGCCATTGGCTCTGAGTGAAAGTGGCTGCAGGGAGTGGGGGAGAGGGTGGGAGGGGGCAACGCTGGTTATCTCACACCTGTGGGTCATAAGTAGCTGCATGTGATATTTAGGAGCCCTTTAAGGATGCATGCCTTTATCAGATCAGCTGGTGGCTCGCTGGGCTGTGCTGCACTCTGTCCCATGGGAGCGGTGTGCTTTCCTGCCTAATAACAAATGTCTGCAAAACGATCGCAACAGGCTGCGTCTCTCTCTTGATGCTGCCTGCTCCATGCTGTTGAATCCATTATTCATTCGCCTCTAGGCTTCTGGTTGCCTCCTACTTTGTTGCTGGAGCCTATTTGTTATTTTTAGGGAACTATTTAATAGTTCACTCTCAGGTTAAGCAGAGTTTTCTGTGTTGCCGTCTGCAGCTTGTTGTATCCTAACGCTCAGTGTTGGTTTCTGGCTCTTCCTCTGCTGCTCAGTGGACCTAAAGTGCTTCGCTGGGTGTCTTGAGTGTGTGTTTGCGGTTCTTTGTGACTTTTGCTTCATGCAGCTTGTTTGATGGCGAAAGTGCTCATTGCCCTTCTTTGTGCATTATGGTGCCTGGATAAATATTCAGCTGCTTCCAGGTTAGTTTTAGTGCCTCTCATTAGTTTATATTAGCAGAGTACTTCAAGATGCTTCAGGTTGAAGTCAGGCCTCAACCTTTGTTTGTAGAAACAAATTGCCAGACGTCTGATAAACTGTGTTGTTTTTGTGTTGCATTCTGTATTCAACATGTTCTGAAACTGTTGTTTTTCTAACCGTGTCTGGTGTGAGTGTGTGAGCTGCTTCGGCCCTGTGACGGCCAACCTAAAGAGATTTCTCCAAAACGTGTTGGGTTTTATTTGGGTGAAGTGATGTCTGAAAAACAATAAGAAGCTTTTGCATCAGAGTAACTGAGGTGGAAGATTAGCAAAGAGGGCTGCAGTGATTCGTTGGGTTCAGGCAACAAAGTGTCAGCAAACTGAATTAGAGTTAACAGTGAAATTACTCACTGTTACTGTTTTCCACTCAAACAACCATTTTTTTAAAGGAAAAGGTGCACAAACAGTCTGTTCTGTGAACTTAGTCACTTGAGAGGTGTTAAATGTAGCCCTTCATCAATCCAACTCAGTTACTCTGTTTTATTTTTAATGTAGAGTTGAAATAATCACGTAGGTGGCTTTGGGGTTTAACTGGATGCAACCTAATTTAGCTGGTGCTGTGTTTGAGACTAACATCTTCCTTTTTGACATGAATCTAACTCGTGGAAGTTTTGCTGGGTTCTGACCAACGGCTGAGATCAGTGCAACAGAAACTCCGAATGCAGGGAACGGGCGAAAAATAATCAGGCTGACCTAAAATCAGTTGGTGGCTGGTGCCGTATCCCTCCTCTTCCGATCAGGCCGCGCATGTCTCCTGCTGTCCTTGGCCGGCTTTGTCATCGTTTCAGGACACGCGGCGTTAACCGTTTCCCAAACGCACACGTTGTAGGCCAAACTGGAAATCCAAAACTCCCCCAAATACTTGAGAAAAGAGCTCTTGAAGCGCTTAAAGGAGGACCTGTCGCACCACAAGACTGTAGAGGTAACGCATCGCCTTCAGTCTGCTGCTCTTTGAAGGCCCGAGACGTTTCTATTTCTATCCTTACGCCTTCTTTTCTCATTCATTCTCAAGTGTTCACACACACAGTGGCCTTCAATCGACCCATTTCCTTCACTTTCTCTGTATATTTTCTACGAGTGAGGTTTAAAGAGCTACCAAACAATGCAGGCAGACCAGGATGCCAGTGGTTTGACTGCATTTCACCTTGTTTGTCGGTTCAGACTCCATAAGTTTGCAAGGAATATTTGCTTGTATATTCAACAACCTTGAAATCACAACTTTACATGGAAGTGTTTATGTTCTATCACGCAGGTGAGCAGGAAGCTGTCATATATACAACTTCTGCCTGTGTTCAAAACTTATAGGAGAATGTCGTCATATGCCAACTACTTGTTTAGATTTCCA
>JAUESF010000014.1:12570397-12582091 GCA_032274765.1 Malacoctenus tetranemus | reverse complement strand
GGGAGACAGTCCTGTAAAATGTTATCACTTTTCTGTTTTCCTGTGGACGAGTGGTTCCCCCGCACTCACAGCAGATCACTCGGACCCTCAGCTGTATTTATCTACTACTGCCACCCACTGCCAGCGGAAACAGAGGAAACTCACCGCCCAACAGAAACATTGAACACGCAACAGTTCCCCCTGCTGTTCACAGATATGCACGGTGTAAGAAGGGCGGGTGGTTTTACCTGAGATGACTGCACACAAGAGAGTCATCTTTAACCCCACTAGTGAGGAGTGTTAAGCCATCAGGGGAGAAGGAAACACTCCGAACTCCACCAAGTCGATAGGAGTGACACTGTAGTTCGACATACTTGTCCTGCAGGTGCAGCAGAAGCAGCACGGGAAATTAAAATGTGAATCAAAAATGTATAAGAACAGAAAGAAAGAAAGCTGGAATTAGTCATTACTAAAGAAGAAGTGTCGCGAATCCGTAGTAAGCCATCTCGGCCCACAGAGGCCAACCATAAACTGTGAGGAGGCAGAGCGAGCGAGGCCGGGCCCAGCAGATGAGCCTTCACTTCCTGTTGTGGTGCCAGCTGGGACACGTGTTGATTAGAAGTGCCACCGTCTGTTTCCTGAGAAGATCAACCCAAGCAGAAAAAGTGGAGAAATGAGAAAAAAAAAAAAACCTTTGCTAGCGATGCCTCTGCATCACTTTGCTGTTGCGATAAGTTGAGGACCATATACAACACTGCAGCCGACCTGAGGGAGCTGAAATCTCTGAAGCATTTTGTTCTTGTGGCAGTAAGCAAAGACCTCACCGACTCCCAGAACACAAGATGTGATCGGATAAGGAACTTTGTATCTGGAAACTTTGAGGATGTGTGAAGAGAGACAACCATGTCGGTCTACACAGTCAGGACCTGCAAGACAAACGGAGCACTTGTGATGCTGAGGAGGACAGTAGAATGTACACAATAGAGTCAATTCTTTTGGCTCTGACACTCGACTGAATATCTGCCTATTCCTCTCACGACCTCTGAATTTCATGGTCTGTTGTTCAGCAGAACTGTCTGACTTTCAGCGTATACAAAATGACAGTGTAAACTACTTGATATGTGCAACAGCATGAAAGACAAAATGTGTAAACATTTAGATGGAAAAAAACATGATGTATCATGCATGATGTAGTTTTTCTTTTCTTTTTTGGGGGAAAAAAAGACTAAAGGTTTACCACCCAGACATCTCCCAAAATCATTCAGTTATAGCGTATACAATAATAATTATTGCTCACTTATTCATATGACTGTTTTAAATTCTAGGCTGGCCGGGGGACAATAAGTACCAATCCCATAATCTTTGCCTTGGGTTAGTTCCATCAGCTGCTCCAAAAAAACTCTCCTCACTCACAGGAGATGATTCACCGATGGTCGATTGCAAAACAGTGACTTTTAAATGAATGTGTGCGAGGAGGCCAAATCTACATTCCTCATGGCTCAGTCTTGGAAACAATCCAAAAATAAATTATCACCAACATGGAATGTTTTACCTTGAAAGTTTGTTGCAGGTAGAGACAAGACTGCGAGCAGGCTGCCATCTTCATTCCTGTCCTCATGCTCGACACACAATGCCAAAACTTTCACCTCCTCACAGCCCCGAATGCACTGAGTGGAAAGTGACACGATGCATCCAGGAGCAACTGCAGACAGAAGCCCCACAAATGTATTTTTGTATTCATTTGTGAAGTTTGTTGATTTTCTGAAACGAGCAATGTTTTTGAATGTTAAAGATGAAGAAGATAGATTTACCTGTGTAGCCTATGACTTCAAACATCTTTGATGGCCTTGCATCTAGCACATACATGTGTGAATCAGAGGCACCAGTGAGAAGGAAGTGCCCCTCTTGATCAAAGCTGTAAGAAACATTTATTTCTTTTGAATTACCAAACAGAAACGGAAGATCTGTTGCACAGAATGCGATCTACATTCATGTCATCGAGCACTGAAGATACTTGCACTAGGTGGTCCACAGCAGTGTGGTAGAGATAAACCTGGTGCACCAGGCGAGGCAGCTGCTCCTTGTTCAGATCAATGAAGAGGACATTTCCAGAAGCTGTTCCAACAGCTACATAATGTGCAATAGGACAGCAGGCCAGACTTGTCACCTAAACAGGCACCAAATCTGTGCTGTTTATTGGGTTTGTAATTTGCATTAGTTTTAAGAAAGTGTGTTTGTTTGATGAAAAGTTTACACGAGTTAAATACAAATGGGTTAATGTCTCAGGCCCACCTCAGTTTGGAGAGACAGAGAACTGATACAGACGCCACTCGAGGACCACAGCTGCAGCTCTCCGGATTGCCTCAGAGACTGCAACATGTGAAAACACATCATCACATCTTCACTCACTGGAGAAACACAGACTTGGATTCCTGCTCACACCAGGCACATGAGCTGTTGAACAACACCAATGTTTTACCACGCAAATGTTCCTGTCACAGTGCAACAAAGCCGCTGTCACAAAACTACCGGTGAGAACGTCCAGGAGCTTCACAGTGTTGTCTGATTTGCTTTGGTTGAACATATAAATCTGCCCCTGTAGAACAAAAAGTTACTCGTTTCAGTTCACAATAAATCTTCCCACTTGAAGATCATGTTCGATTTCATGTTTATGTCGAACAAGCTTGTACTCACTGTGCAGGAAGACAAAAGTAATGTTTCACAGTCAGGAGAGAGGGTCAAAGTTGTGACGGGTCTCTCCAAGCTCCATGTTTGTACAATGTTGATCTGAGTCCCTTTGATTTGCAAACAGTGCATCATACTGTCCTGTAAAAGGAGCATGTTGCAGTGCTTTTAGGCAGTTGTATTTGGTTTTTCCTGATGCATCATATTAGGTGATAGAAGTGTAGATTCATACCTTTCCTACAGCAAACAGGCCACTCTTGCTCAAACTTAAACCTTGAAAGTTGCCGTTTTTGAGTGCAGGGATTGCATCTTCAGCTGAACAAAGGTCAAATTACAAACACCATTTTCTCTGTGGTCTTATAGTCTTAGCCAATACATTAATGAAGAGACAAAAAAAATCCAAAGTATATTTCTAACAAGTTTCAATCTGCACGGTTGTTTACTTGTGGGGTCGAGGAGGATGGAGACTGAAAGGCTGTCTGGATCAGCGAGGAGCAGAAAGCCCTCCGTGCAGCCCACATACAGCTCTGATGTGGCTGTCCAGCAGAAGGCAGAGGGAGTCAGTCTGGCTCTGCTACACTGTTTGGTCTGAGTAAACACATGTGGACAGTCTAAATTGGTTTACATATTTCTATTAACTCCCATAATATCTTGATATCCACAGTCGAATCATCAAAACAAACAAAAAGGATGTTTTTGATTGTTTTACGGGTGCATCAGTGAGAGGGAAACTGTACCATAATGCCTCTTGCCTTGTCTCCTTTGCTGACAATTTGCAAGATTGATGCTGGACATTCAACTAAGGAACCATCGGCTGCAGGAAGCTCGATCACACTGCAAATATAAACAAACAAACAAAAAATGGAGTGTCGAATGAGTTTTATCAGGCTAAAAAACTGATATACCTGCAAAGCAACTCAGAACATCACAGTGGGTTGAAGCAGTTTCCTTGTGCAGCCAGCAGTGTCTTACCTCGGCTTCAGGACATGGAAACTGGCACTCTTCTCGATGTTCCAGACAGTGATGGATGTATTGCCCAACGCACAGAGCTGGAGCCAATTCAGAGGGTTGAACACCAAAGAAGTGACATCCTTACCAGCTTGTGGGTGCATACAAATTGGCTCAGCGTTTTCCCAGTTCCTGTCACAAAATCGTGATTACGATAACATGGTAAATGCAATATGCTGAGTGTGGCATAAACTATACGGTGTAGTCGTGCTTTCTGTGGCTTACCACACTGTGAGGCTGTGGTCGGGGAGAGAGGAATAACAAGCCAAATAAGAACCACCATTACTTAAAGCCAGAGATGTGTAGTCCAGCTGCGCTGTTCCTACAAAATGAAACAAATTAGTGGAAAATACGAAAAAAAAAAGTATTTGAGAGAAATAGCATTTTTGTGTCTCAGACTCAGAGTATCAGATGTTTGAGTTCAGTCTATGAAAAATGGGAGCAAAAACGAAAGCATTGCAGACAAAATAGTAAGACATAAATGCACAAAAAACCCCAAGAAAGAGCAGAATAAATAAAACAGGAGGATATCTGAAGAAAACCAAAGAAAACAAGAAGTGGAAACATTGAGGTTTGACCAGATAAACAGACATTGCCCACAAGTGAGGTCAGTGAAGGACACACTGGCAGGGTCTCTTGTGTGCCTCTAAACGTTTTGGTTATTTGTAAGCTTTATTGTTTACCATATTTGACTTTGTAGTAAATGGACCTTTGGCCTCAACGACTGCTTCTTTTAAAGTCATTGCATTCGAGAGAAGCTATCGCCTTACCTTTGAGTTCATTCTTTAGCTGAAGCTCAGGGAAAGTGTACACAAATATAGAGGGAGACAGTTTTTGCTCAGAGAAGGCAAATATCCCAGTGCTGCCTGTGGCTGTCAGAGCACCAACACCTCTGCCAGGACTCTGAAGCACGCTTTGTGTCCTTGTCTCCAAGTTCAGGAAACAGATGTGATTACCACACGGGTAACATGCGGTTTTACTGTCCACGAAGTCGATGCTCTTGTTTGTAAAACCCTGTGTCCACCTAAAGAGGACAAAGGAAAATGTATAAAAAAGATAAAGATAGAAAAGCATAAATGGTAATTCCGCATAGCTGTGCTGATATCAAACCTGACTTCAAGACTTCCGATGTCGTCCATATTTAGGCAAAAAGGCTATTTAATTGCGACAGTGTAAAATTTCACGCAACACAACCCACAAACTGAGAAGTGACTCCTGATGTAACCACAGTAACCGAAACACTCCAACCTCTCATGCCATTGGCTGATACTCGTGCGGTCCCGCCCACCCCGGAACTGCCGTGCAGATAAATTTGGCACCGCTTTGTACAGAGAAAAGTGTCACTTCTTCGTCCACACTTCATCCTTTCATATCATACCGTAGCCGTGAACTGCGCATCGTGCTCCACCATGTCCACTCAAAAGAGTTACGCAAAAGGTAAGACGCTTTGCAATTGTTTGTAGGACGTACACGTCGTTCTCTTTTTGACCGATAAAACCATATCATCATTTATGATGTAGCTGTTCTTGGATTTGAGAAAAGAATGGAAGAAGCAGTTTTTGCTGTGTCATTGTGATCATGCAACATGTGACCTTTCTTTCACACTCGTGATCTGCAATGATTAAAAAAGGAACGTGGTGCAGACTGAGCCTATTCACTGTTGTTGAATTGTGTCTTCAGCAAGTGCCTCACAGGCCTTTTATTTTGTACATTTATGTTGACACAGGCAGCACCAATTCCTTCTATTAACTCCCGTCTCGTGTCTTTAGGAAAATCTTGAACTCTGAAATATATCACTGTCTAGTTATAGGTGTGTGAGTCAGTTCCCAACATGTTTTATTTTGTATTGTTATTTATAGCCTGCCATTTAAAACCGTGTTTGGACATCCTTCAGGTTATTCACGCTAGGTGTTTGCATTTAACAGTCTTCTGATGCAGACAGAGGACAGAGTCCAGTCCCTTTTTATTGCAACAACGTCAGCTTCAGAGCAGCTCAAGTACAAATGATACTGCATTTACAGTCTGCGTTCAAACTCTAACCTTGTTGTATTTTGAGAAATCTCTTTTGTCACGAAAAAAAGAAACATTTAAGAGGTAAACATGCAGTGGTGTGTTTGCCTTGTCTTTGAATGATGTTGCATGTCTGCCCCTATCAGGCAGCGCGGCACCAGGTCCGGTGCCTGAAGGTCACATCAGGCTTTACAGTATGAGGTTCTGCCCTTTTGCCCATCGCGCCCGACTTGTGCTGACTGCCAAAGGAATCAAGTAAAAATGAACCTTGCTTTTTTTTTCAACACATATAATAACATGCTTGACCATGTGCTGAATACAACCTGTTGCACCCACTGTTGTGTTTAAGGCACGACACCGTTAACATCCACCTGAAAGACAAGCCCGACTGGTTCCTTGAGAAGAATCCTCTTGGCCTTGTGCCAACGCTGGAGACGACTGCTGGTGAGGTGATCTACGAGTCTCCCATCACCTGCGAGTACCTCGATGAAGTTTACCCTGAGAACAAGCTGTTTCCCTCCTCTCCTTTTGGGAGGGCTCAGCAGAAGATGATGCTGGAGATGTTCTCCAAGGTTCGTTGCACGCAAACTTGCGCCAAAGCACTGGGCTTCTGATGTGTCCCGTTGCCATCACCACTGAGCCACAACACATTCTGAAGTATCTGCTCTTTATTTATTGCAGGTAACACCATACTTCTATAAGATCCCAATGGGTAGAAAGAAGGGTGAGGATGTCTCAGGACTTGAGGCTGAACTGAAAGAGAAGTTGACCAAACTGGATGAGGTAGGTGGCACAGTTCACAATGTCTGGGTGAAAGAACAACTCTCCTTAAATATTCTGCATCTTTTCGTATGGTTTACTGCTATTATCGCGCACGAACACCAAAGACTGTAACGTTTATTTTTCAGCTCTTGACCAACAAGAAGACAAAGTTCTTCGGAGGCGACTCCATCACAATGATCGACTACATGATGTGGCCGTGGTTTGAGAGGCTGGAGGTCTTTGAACTGAAGCAGTGAGTAATAACGTCCAGACATGCTCGGAAATAAATAAGTTTTATTAAGACCAACAAACATCATGTAAAGGCAGCAAAACAACTGTTATTTTCAGTACAAAAGTCAGATTGAGTACAGTAAAAAGCAGGGAATCTCACTGAAGGATCACAATGAAGTATTTCATTCCTTTAGATATACTGAACAGTAGGCAGCAAGGTGTGTTGGAAGTTTTTGGAAAGTAGTTAATGAAAAAATCTTAAAGTTAAATAATTGTGTCAAATACATCGAGCCCCTTTTCCTGTTATCTTTCCTTCTTGTGCCTATAAACGATTCCAGTTTGGTCCTATTCATTGTGTTGGAGGCCAATGCTGCCCCTGCCTCATTCCCTTTGTCGTTTCAGGTGTCTGGACCACACGCCCGGGCTGAAGAAGTGGACAGAGCGCATGTGGGAGGACCCGGCCGTCAAAACCTCCGCACACAGTATGGAAACCTACAAGGCCTTCTACAAGTCCTATGTGGATGGCAATCCCAACTACGACTATGGCCTGTAGGAGAAGCTGTCCGTCCAACCAGTGGACACCTGTGCACCTGAGGACACCGATCACTATCAGGCTTTAACTGTCAGATAGAGGTTTGTTTTTCTTGGTCACAAGTGGTTTACATGTGAAACAAAGTCTCCATATTGAGTAAGAAGTCTCTTTGTTCATCACAAGTGGTATTTTATAATGCAGAGAAAATGAAATCTCCATATTGGGAATGAGGTACTTTTTTGACTCAGGGTTAATTTAGCAAACCATTTCAAAGTGTAATGCTTTGGTCGAATAAAAACATGCGATGACTCTGGCCTGACTCACTTTGCTGTTTTTGCTCTAAAAGTGCATAAACGCTGACTTCATGTCCCTGTGGACACACAGGGTGTTCCCACAAAACACACTCGAACTTAACCAAAGATCAATACAGTGGGAATATCAAAAGCAAGATGTTGGAAAGGAGAAAAAAAACATAGTGAATTAACAATAAAATACTTAATAGCTGCCACCAGGTCTGCAACATTTTGAATGATAAACTACCATGATGTTCAGAGAAACATTCCTGTTTGGATTTGACATATGTGAGGTAATATTGTTAAAATACATCGACTAAAATGACATCTTTCAAGTGCAGTGCTTGATATTTCTTGTTTTTAAATGACAATGAGACTGTCTGAAGCATTCACACAGTCCCATCGTCATTTTCACACCTGTCAAGATACTAAGGCACTCAGTTAAAAGTAACATCTGAATATATTCTGGGTGAGTTTCAAGGTGTTAAAAGTACCGACCGCAAAAACCAGTACATGTCTGCAGCTACGTTTGATTCTGATAACACCAAGTCGTCAGTGTGGCCAGCACTCACAAGTTCACTTGTAGGCTGTGGTGTAAACCTCCGTTTGTTTGGTGAGGCGTGTATTCTTGTAAGAGTACAGATGCATTTCTCAACATCTCCTGAAAATGTCTGACTGTTGCCGTGTGAAGCTCGCTCTGCAACACCAAAGACCTGAACAGATTCATAGGCTCTGCTCGGCGAATCATCTCGGGAACCTGGATTCCTTCTGGCACTTTCCTGTTCCCAATAAGTACATGGTTGAGTCTTTTCTCCCGCAGGCTCCTCTGCACCAGGCTCAACACGTCCCTCAGCCTTGGCTCTAGGCTCTCCGGGCCCCACACGCAGGCCTTGGTGCTCAGCAATAAGTGCAACAAAGCGGTCTTAAGATGGTAGTTTGTGAGGGCAGTTGGACCCGTGAGTCCTGACTGCTTTCTGTGCAGGAAAGTAACAATCTGGAGGCAGTGTAAATGACAGGAATTTCGTGGTAGGCGTTTCGCAAAGTGTTTTAGCAAATTCCTCTCGTACACAGCGAAGGAGAGAGGCCAGTGTGGGTCTGGGCAGCTGTCACATTGTGATGGAAAATGTGAGACAAAATAAGCATCTGTATTTTCCAGTTGAACCACGGGAATGATGTTCATTACGATGACTTTCCCCGAACGGAAACGGATCTTCAGAGCACCGGCAGCATCCAGGTTGCGGAAGTTGACTTCAAAGTCGTATTTGTGAGAGATGCGTCCCCACGCTTTGGTGACGGAGATCTGAAACCACTTCATGACTTGATCCTTGGCGAGAAACTGCGTGTTCTTTGAGCACAGCAGCTCGTCGGGGGTGTGGTCAACTTTCGGTGAGTCATTTTTGCCGTGCAACAGGCAGAGCATGTCCTCTCCCAGGTTGGCAGAGCCACACAGGCAGCCCTGCTCACCCTCCCCAAACCTGGCCACTCTGATCCTCCCACAGCCCTCCATGTCTGGTGGTATGTCACTAGAGGGGCTGCACCACAGCTGGTACTGGAAGAAGTGTGGATCTGGAGGTGAGAAGGGCACTATGAGGTCACACATCAGAGGCTTGCACACCTTCCAAGACTCAAACATGCTTCCAATCCCGACAAAGTCTCCAACTTCCATGTCCACCTCCCGGTCACAGACACTCCGGAGGGACTCCATCAGGTCATCAGTGAAACCGTCCACAAATTCCCTCACCCTCCAGTTTTCATGAGCTGAGGCGTAGGTGCATTTGTCACAAAAATTACTAAGGATATTCTTGTCCAGCACCATCATCCTGGGGCTGATGGAGCCACTCTCCGATAACAGGTCTTCATCCTCCACTGGTCTGATTTCTGTGTCGGCAAGATCCACCCTGCACATCTCGATCAGGATGAATACAACAAAAGACAGCGTGCTCCAGAGGTACCAGCTGTAACCTTCGTCCAAGCCAGTCTCCTCCCCTTTTGACTCCAGCTCAGAAAGCTCTTTCTCCAGCTTGGCCTGCTCCATTTCCAGCCGCTCCTCGTGCTCCCTCATCCGCGCCATCAGCTCCTCGTCCTGCTCTGGGAGAGTGGCGTTATCTTGAGGAAGGAGCAGGGGGTGGTTCAATATGGCGGCGGCCACCACCACGCACACTCGCGCAATGGCCCCCTGCATCTTCAGCTACTTTTTTATCGACACATTCAAGCAGGGAGCAAACGTCCTGGCGACTGCAGCTCTGACTCTGGAAAAAAAAGAAGAAAAAATAAACTAATTGTTGAATTTAATCTATTTGGCAAAAATATCATAAATCACTTGTTTCTTTTTCATAAAGCCCTCCACCCAGTGGAGGGGGAAGCACGGTTTGTACCTCTAAATATAGAGCGCTGAATGACGCACATTCACAGTATCGCACTTTGCAACAAGAGAGGAAGGAAGAATGAACCCTTTAGAACATCGCCCTTCTCTGACAGCCATATTTAGTTACTGCACATTGTGACTCTCAATCTTTGCGTCCTGCTGACATTCATCCAAAATCAAATGAATAACAGCAGGGTTTTTTGTTCATTTTTTCCCCTCAAGCTGTTCATATAAAGTTGTTGACAAATTTTCAATTTGGAAACTACTTGCGTGGACTCATTATCTTCTTTCCTGAACGTCAGACAACCTACAAGTCATGCAATATTGAGGAGGAAATTACACAAGTCCATTGCTTATGCTCCAAGCTTCCAGTTGGTTTTAACCCTTTGTGATGTTCTGAGACACAGCTTGTGGAACAAGACTGCTAATCATGGGGGGGGGGGGCTCAAAACAGAACAGAGTTGTAATTTAAAGTACAGTGTCCATCAGGGGACTTCTATTGACATGCGGAGTAAAATAAACAAATGCAAAGGGAAGTACATTTGTATTACCATCATGACCCATTCTGGGCCCTAAAGTGACTGAAGTAATGGTTGGGTATGCGAGGCCACAGTGCCAAAGAAACTTCCCATGACTTTACTCACTGGCCGTAGTCCAACACTTACATAGCTTCGTCCGTCCAAACAAACATGAAAAGCAAACAAGAAGCCTGAGATGGAGCTCCTTTGAGATTTTTTACAGAGCCCAAAAGCAGTGGACTGTTGATGAATAGGTGTGTGTGTGTGTGTGTGTGTATATATATATATATATATATATATATATAGTGTTACTGGAGGAGGAAGATCATGCAGCACTGTATCATATAGGCATACACTTAGAACAACCGTTTCTTCAATTTCCTGGGTTGAAAAAACGTTTCTTCGGTGTTGTAGAGTTTGTTTTGGACGGTTTTATGTGTTTGTTTTTTACGCAAACAAATACATGTCGGTCCCAAGGAAGCAGCTGTGTATCTCCACCGTGACAGTCACGGTAACGTGCCCCCCCCCCCCCTCCCACGTTGTCGAGGCAACCAAATAAAGATCCGTTAAATACGGAAACTTGGCGGCGGGGAAACGTTGTTCCACACACACGAGTCACTTTACGGGCTGCATAAACGCTGCTCTTGGGGATGCTCCGCGAAGCCTCACGGCAACTCATACTGCAGCGAATAACGCTCCCAAAGTCACCTCACAGTTTGGCCGAGTTACGCAGCGTGTACCGGCAGTTTTAAAGTTTAGAAGTTAGTCGCTTTCGGGTAAAGTTTACAGACTCACCTCCGGCTACATCCATGGTGATGAAGGAGCTGTGCTGGGCTGGCTGTCTGGTGGAAGTGGACTCACGAGAACAACTCGGCGACAGTTTCACAGTTTCCCCGCTTTCACGTTTCCTGAAATGTGCGCTCCACCCTGGCAGGCGGGGACCGCCCAGCCTCCGCGGCACACGAGCAGCCACGAAACAAGCGCTCACCACACGTTTCGCTCGCCAGCCGTCTACTGGTTTCTAAACTCAGATTCACTCATCTTCTTAAAATTTTACAAGTTTTCAGCATTTGTGTGATGTCAATCCAAACCATTCACTTTCGGCCATTTTTTTGCAGTTACTTTAGTCTGCGTTTACATCAGTAGTTGGCAGCACTATGGTATCTTGGCCTTCACATTAGGTCCATAGCCTTTACAACAAGCAATCTGGGGGGCTGGTTGAGTTCAGAATGGGTTTTAAAATCATGGTCAGAATTTCATCTTTTCTTCTTCTTTTTATTCCACAAGCTTTGGATAAAACATACGTTTCAA
>JAUESF010000014.1:12536478-12548360 GCA_032274765.1 Malacoctenus tetranemus | reverse complement strand
TGTGTGTGTGTGTGTGTGTGTGTGTGTGTGTGTGTGTGTGTGTGTGTGTGTGTGTGTGTGTGTGTGTGTTTGTGTTGAGGAGGAGTCAGTAGCGACACCAATACAGTAAGTGTTTCCATGTGCTTCTCTTATTCATGAAGACGCACGCAAACACATGCGCGTACATAGACCCACAAAGGCCTACTGGCATATCCATGTCAACACAAAACACACACACACACACACACACACACACACACACACACACACACACACACACACACACAGAGCTTGTGTGACTCATTAGGTGACTCAGGTCTTGACAGTAAAAATAACATCTGAAGACGTTTACCGTAGATTCATTAACATTCAGTCCAACTTGTGACGAGAAGCACTTTAATGGATTTTTCATCAAATACGAAAATGTCGCCTGCGCAACTGGCTGCATGCAGCTCCGTACGTACACACACCAACAATGTGTTTCCAAATATCTGCGCCTCCTCCTCCTCCTCCTCCTCCTCCTTCGTCTTCTTCCCGATTCTACTTCCTCATTCAGCAGTTCCTGTGAGCTGTCGTTGGGTTTATTTCGGTGCGTTCACATGAAAAGAGAAACTGTGCTCTGCTGAGAGTAAGATCGACTTCACAGAGTAGAAAATAACCAGGTGGATCCAGAATCTGAGCGACTCCTTTATTTGTCACTTCCATTGTGTGTCGCTCTCAAAGAAAGTGGGATTTTGTTCACCACATGTAAGAAGAAAATGTCATTAGAAACAATAAGACCAAACGAATGATGTAGAACAACAGCATCTCCAGGCTGCTGTGAGGCTGCGTTGAAATAACACTGAGAGAACAGTCTCCTCTGTATTTGCTGGCTTCAAAATTCTTCTCAATCTTACCTCAGTGAGAAATCGCGGGCGCAGCCCTCCCATTAACACACAGCACACTGCGAGCAAAACTCCACTGCATCGATATAATGTAAAGAGACAAGATCCAAGACAGCAGAGGGCTGGTTTTTACTGAGAGTCAAGTGAGACGAGGCCAAACAAAGGCTCCTTGTGAGATGTCCAACTGTCCTCCACAGTCCCAAATACGGACCTTGCCTATCAGGTGGTTCCGGAGGGAGGTTGGTAGAGTCAGTCGCCGTGGTGATTGATTTAGAGTTTTTCCCTCAGCTCTCTTTCTGTAACCGGAAAATTAGAGTTTCCCCAGAGTTTTCACTAAACCTGCTGCGTGTAAATACCCATCGGTGGCTTCTCGCCAACTGCTCCTTCATGTTCACTGTGGAACCAGGACAAGCGGGGGTCTTCAGTCTGAATACCTTGTCATTTTCAGTCTTTGTCTTGGTCTGTTTTTAGTAAAAACAGGACAGACGTAAACCACGTCACATGCTGAATAGAGCGAATGCAGCAGCAACTTTCAGTGTCTTCATTTCGTTGATATTAATTTGCGTTTGGGCTCCGCTTGTGTCTGGTCTTGGAAGGACGCTTTGATTCTGGCGTGACTTTGAGCCATCGCGGCGGACCACCATGAAGAGGAGGGAGCATGTAAGAAAGACCATATGTGTGAGTGTGGGCACGCAGCACTGACACCCCTGAGGTTCTGCATGGGCTCATGTGGGGCTGTTGGACTTTGCTCATACTGTGGTACACATACTGCAAGTACATGTACTATGTGTTGTGTGTCCACACGTGTGGGTGTGAGCATTTCTCCACAAAGTGTCACTTGTCCCGCCACTGCTGAGTCTCTGCTATGTGTGTGTGTGTGTGTGTGTGTGTGTGCATGCGTGCGTGCACGCGTGCACGTCTGTGTTTCAGCTTTTGTTTAATTTCTACTTCCTGTTTTATTCTTGGCCTAATCCAAACGCAACACAGCTGTGCAGTCAGCCAGAGAAAGAGGGCTTGGGGGATGGGTTGCCAGGTCCTGGTGAGTGCAGCCATGCTCTACAACTGCTACCAACAGATGGAAGAGAAATGGGGTTACCAGCTTGGGCTTATCTTCTCTTTGTAGGCCAGACTGACCACCCCCCTCCCCCCTCCCCACCTCCCCATCTCCATCATCACCACCACCAACACACAGAGTTCCCCACCCCCTCATTTAGTCATAATACTATAAATCTTTATTTTTCTTTTTGGTGTTAGCTCTCTTTCACAGGAGGGAGGCGATACGTAAACGAGTAAGAGAAAAAAAGGTCATTTCTCAACTTTTTGACTTGACCCCTGAGCTGAAGGCACTGTGACATTTGCAGAAACAGAAATCTTGTTTATAGCTGGAGCTAGTCAGCTAACTGCTCCCCAGCTGCAGCCACAGCTCCTGGTGATTTACCCCGTCGTCTCTCTTCAGTCATCCCGGTCATTCCCACTTCACTGAGGTGGGCAGACAGAGAACGGAATAAAAAAGTCTTGAACCCAGACTGCGTTTTGTTACAAACTTGGAAAGTCATTCAAAGTTGTTGCAAAAAACTGGAGATTTCAGCTTCAGGGATCTCCAGATGCTAATGAGACACCACTCGACACTCAACGACATAAATGAGTGACTTATCTCACCCAATATCGACTCTGTCTACATTAAGTTACAATATCAGCTTATCTTATAAGTTTGGCTTCCTACCTCATAACTTTAATACTTGGTTTCCATGAATATTAACATCTTTATGAATCTCATTTTTTCTATGAAATGCTTTGAAGATTCGTGGGGAAAATGAACCATTGAATTAAAATGAAAAAAAACCCAACTCTTTATTTCCTCATTGCTCCCATGGACAGAATGCATCGCGTTATGTTCTGTGGTCACGTAACCGTGCGTATATTTTGGGTAAAAATCGCAGTGAAACATTTGTCTGAAATCGCCACTTCTTCATCTCAGGAGGGGATGCTGTTGCAGATAAATCAAGGAAAACATCGAGGCAAAGCATTAGATTGATTCAGATGAATATTTAAGGCGCAATTCCTGCTGCTGCTGCTGCTGCTGCTGCTGCTGCTGTTTGGGTGTGTTGTGAGGGGGGCAGTCAGATAACTAAGATGTGGAAGTTCAGACCGAGACTGAAGTCGGACCCCTCCGTTCTCTCTGCTCTTCATCTGTCTGTGGAGAGCTGAGGCATCCCTCCCTCCCTCCCTCCCTCCCTCTCTCTCTCTCGCCTCTCTCAGCCCAGCACAGCACATTCATTATTAATCTACCACAGTCTCTCCCTCTTTCTCAGCTCAGCCAATTACAGGCGGGCCCCTGCGACTGCTGCCTGTCTCATTTGACGCCGCACTGGCTTTCTTTGATGTCTCTATCAACACGGAGGAGCCGGGGACCGAGTCTTAATAGAGCAGAAGGGGATTATATGACTGCCAGCCTCTGGGGGTGGAACATTTTTCAAAATATATATGTTTAATTCATACTTTATTTTATTATCTGGAGACTTTAGGCCATGCTCTAGCCAAGGTCTTGCCACTCTCTGCTCTCCTATCACAGCGACATGGTTGTTAATCCTGTTACTCTTTCATTTGGGGAGTCGCAGCACAAGCCTGCAGTGGAGCGGGCTCGCCGTCTACCCAAGGCCTTCCAGTTCCTCCCTCCTGGGCTGGAAGCCTTTCCTTCCTCTGCTCAGCTCATGTGGAGAACGCCTTGATTAAGCAGCAGCAGCAGCAGCCACTCCACATGCAACCCTGTCACGGTCCGCTGCGAGCCCGCTCAGGCTGCTTTCGCCACACAGATATTCAGGTTTTAAATTGGAGTTCAAAGGTCAGTCTGCGTCGAAATTGGATCGAGGGAATGTGAAGGCAAAAGTTCACTGATGCTTGTACGTACTGGTGTACAATCTCCAAATCGTTTCTATAAGTGTCTGCTGTAAAAGGCTAAAAGACAGAACATTTTCTTCTGAATAACACCACTGACACGCGACTGCATGGTGGTCCAGCGCTGTGGTTCCCAACCTGGTGTCCAGGACCCCCTTGGGTGAAGCCTGACGAGGTCCTCCAAGGCTTCGCCTGCTCCAAGCGTGTCAAAGAAAACCGAAACCAGAGACTTCTTCCAGTCCAGAGCCGACATAAAAACCTACCCAGCGCTTTTATTTTGAAGGCTACAGCTTTGATGCATTGGTGAGTGTGGGTGTGGCTACCAGTGCTCGGCCTGTAACAGGACAGGTGGTCTGAAGCTTTTCTTGGATTCAAATTTGGACTGAAAAGTACCCGAGAACACAAAGGAAAATACGAAGGTTGTTTTTCTAGTTTGATAGTTTCCGTAGAAGTGACAAAGGAAACCGCTCGTTGAAGTTAAATCACCTGAGAAGTCTGAGCGCCAGCAAGACATTTCAAGACATTTGCGTGGACGTTCATTTTCAATGGAGCTCTTCGGCCCAAGCTGAACTCCTCACAACAATCCTCCATCACTTCCTACCTCAGGTCCCACCCGCTATTTGCAGCACTGACCTTTAAAGCAGGAAGTTACAGTTAACGCGGCTCCAGCAGCTGCAGCGACGACCTGCTTTACAACGTTTTCCTCACCGAGCGCGGCTCGTGCCATTTCTCTCCCTCCCTGACTCGACTGCGAACGCTTCGTGTCACACTGGCTGAAATCCAGACGACGGGGTCGTCGCGTTGTCATTTCAAATTAAAAAAGACAAAAACCCAAAACAACCTGATGGCGATGATGTCGTCGTCACGGAGACCGCTGGCCTCGCCGCCTGACGACAACAGCGCGTTGTGAAATGTATTTTCATTGGGCATGATTCTCATTAAGTGCAAACAGCGCAGGGAGGCGATTACATAAAGGCGTGATGTAATTTTCTGAGTGTGACTCAAAGCACTGGGGAACCCCACGCAGAAGACACAGCTCGAAGCGGGTTTCTTTAAGAAAAGACAACATTGCATACATTTATTAGGGATGGACGCCAATTCCAATACATGCAAATCACCACTGTCCTTTAAATGTAGTGTCGACATTATTGCAAACACTTGTCTCCCTGCTGTTTTGTGTATTATATTTTTATTATCTTAGGATAAAAAAAACATTAACAATTACATGGGATGCCTTGTTCTGCATAATTTAACGTATACACAGTGGGAACAGGAATGGCAATGCTTTAGACATCATCACAGCCTCTTCATAACCCCGCCCACCCCCAACCCACTGCCCGCATGCAGTTTGCACTGCACAAAGGCCAAAAGTCACGTGAGACAGCCTGCAAAGAGCACAAGAAGCATTCACAGTAAAGGAATATAGGAAGGAAGGAAGGAAGGAAGGAGGAGGAGAGAATGGAGGGTTGGAGGGAGAGTAAAAGATGAGGAGGAGGAGAGAGGAGAGGAGGAGAGGCAGGAGGAGAAGAGAGGGAGTGAAACAAAGTGACTGCAGCACTGGCCTTGGTTTAGACAGGAGAAGGAGCAGCATAGTCCTAATACATCATTCTAACTTCTCCCACACTTCAACTCCCGTCTCCTGATTGTGGTACTCTTTCCATTGTCTTTGACACAAAAAGTTTGTTTATATATGCATGTATATATGTATATACATATACGTATGTATATATATATAAACACATTTTTTATAGCTACAGCACCTTTTCCCATGGGGCAACAGTGTCAATACCTCGCACATGGTACATGGCCGTGCCAAAGAAAAAAAGAAAAATAAAATAAACTTAAAAAAACAATATATTGGTCAGGATATTTATCTTTTTTTCCCTAAAGTTGGCATTTGACATGATGATATTCTATTGCCGTCTGGGGGAGGGAAGGGACAAAGGTTCTTCTTTTGAGTTCATATTCAAGTTTTCTCCTTTTTTTCTGGTGTATAATTTCTTCTGTTCCTGTTTTAAAAAGAGTTCACACTTTTGTGATTTGCGTGTGCTGCTCTTCATCAAAAGGTTCATTTTCCGGATCAGAGTCAGTGGTGTCAGAGTATCGATAATGGTCTGGCTCATTGTCGCTAACGTCCGGGGTGACGGATGTCGAAGTGCTAGCCTCAGAATTCGAAGGCTCCTCCACGGTTTTCGTAAAATACAACTTCACCTGGAAATGGAGAGAAGACACTTCAGCGAGCGCAGAGAGACGGTCGTAAACATGTTCAGCCATCGTTCGTTGGCCTTCCTAATGCTAACAGTGGTGCAACAGGTCGACAATGTGGATATTCAGATTGCATCCTGAGTTTGTGTTTGCATCTTTCAGATCAGGTCAACAATCAGACTGTTTGCATCATCAACATTTTACCAAGTTGCTGAGTTTTACTTGACGAGTCGCTTAACTTTCATCAACTTTAACCACACATACTAGAGGCAGTGCAGAGTCTGTGGGAGCGACTGGGGGCTCCGAGCGCTCGTTGTGGTGACTAGGACGGAACCAGTGATGGACTTCACTCTCCCCGCTCCGATATCTGAGCCTCTTGGTGACTCGAACCAGCAACTTTCCATTCACAAGTTTAGTCCTCAAAACTTCAGGCTAGCAGATAACTGCCAGCTGATGTCTAGAATAATAATGAATCCAACTGTGTGCAGAGTACTCAAATCATGCAAAAAGCATGTATGTGCTGAACTGAGCATGATGAGTGACAGTGAGCTGTTGCACCACTGAGTGTTATAGTGAAGGTACATGTTGATTACAGAGAAAAGCGCTTCAAAGCACCATATGAACAGGTGTCAACAGCAAGCACTGCAAACTGTACACACGTGCATGAACACAAATGTATCTGCAGATTTTTCTGCTAAATATCTGAGTTACACGTCAAACCTGCTATTTCAATAAAGACTGTTTGACAAACTGTTTCACTGAGATCGGCGTCCCACCAGCTGCTTACCTTGAAGTTTGGCGAGAAGTAACGGTTAGCTTTGTCTTTGTTGGCCTTGTCCAAGTCGTTCTTCGTGAGCGTCAGGATGAGGTACTCCCTGTCGCCGTCGCCGTCCTTCACCCTGTCCCTGTCGCTGTCCCTGACGCCGTCGTCGGTGCTCCGCGGCTGGCCCTGGCCCGCCCCCGGGCCCGACCCCCTCTGCTGGCTGTCTGCATTGTTCACCGCCCCGTTCTCCATCTTGTCCCCGCTCTCCTCTGGTCCGGGGATGAAGAAGGTGTTCACCCAGAAGTGAAACATTTTATCCTTCAGGTGCAGAAGCGAAGACACAGAAGAAGAAGATGAGAAAAAAGGAAGAACCAAAAAAAAAAAAACCCCAAAAAACTTTTTGGGCTCAGACCTCAAACCAAAAAGGACTATTTTACTCTTCCTCAACCAAGTGAGAGTCCAAAACCAGCTGTATTAGTCAGTCTCATGCTTCCAACTTTATTTTCTTGCCCCTGAAGAGGCGAGTTTTTAGCAACAACCTACAAATATAGTTTCATTTTTAAAAGAGGGTTCAGCTATTTCAGGACATTACCAAGCCGGGGGCCACTTTAGTTTTCAACAAACATTACTCAAACAAGCTAAAAAGTGTGTTTGTTTGGTTCTATTCTCAGCTGTGGATGAACACACGGTGCATTTACAGTGGTGGGATGGAGCCTTAACTCGTGGTACAGAAGGGTCACGTCAGTCCTGGGAGAATGATATACTATCAACAACAACAAAAAAATTCGGGCCATTCATTTGGCTTTACGGCACTCAGCTAAGTGGAAAAAAAGGCTTAGTCAGATGCCTGTGTATTGTTCTTTGACCTGGCAAACATCATGACATGCAACAGCTAAAATAAGCTCCTTATGACAGAAATCTGAGAGCAAATGAAGCTACAACCGCAGCACGTAAACGCATGCAGACGCGACTAACCTTCTTCATCATCTTATTCTGTTTATGGAAGAACTCCACTTTGATGTCTCCGCACACCGGCAGCGGCTGGGGGAATTCGAAAAACATGTGCTTGTCCTCGCGCCTCGTGTGAGCGGGGTTCGACGTGTGGATCTTGACTTTCAGCTGGTACACCACAAACTGGGGATCTGCAAAAGAAGGAGAAGTGGCGGCGGCGGCGCACAGGGATGGAGGGCGAGATGGTGAGAATTTGTGAGGAGGAAGGAGACCAAAAGCACGACAAAAGAAGAAGAACGGTTGAGATGGGAGCAGGGAGTGAATCGGGATAGCGAGACGGGATTACAGTGTTATTACACGAGTTTGTCAAAAGGAACAGCACAGCACCACCTCCCCTTGATTAATAAGTGCAAAAGCAGCGTTGCAATAAAAACATTCAACTTGAATTAAAGAGGGAAAAAAAGGGAAAAAAAGTAGGACTGCAATATGAACCACCCAAAGAGACCCAGAACCAGAGACACAGGACCCTATTCTGATGGACTCAGTCATGGTTCGGTCTTGGATCAACGCAAACACACTGCATACAGGACACTTTTATCTGGTTTTCCCCCTCGTTGTCAGGGTGGAAGGGGAGGCTGGTGTTATGACTTCATAAGCTTTTCCTATCCTGCTTGGCAACATGTCTACGATACACCGTCTCTGCTCTGCCTGGTGCATCTCTGGGGCCACATAAAAAGCAAATGAGTGAAATAATAATAACAATAATGGATGAAAAGCTCATTTACCCCAATGCCAATTCCCTTTCTTGAAGCCCTGAGGGGTCGGCTCGCTCCTGTTTTTAACGGTACTGTCCCCTTAGAGAGAAAGAAGGTGGTTAGCACAAAGAGGGGGTCCGGCTGGCCTTCCAGGGGCGTGACAGCACAGCAGTCACAAACACAAGAGCTCGACATCGACACAACATACAGTACGTGGTTTAAATGCAGGCGTGTTCCATTCAAAAGGGCAACGTGGAACCTTGTGTGTGACACACAAAAAAGGGGAAGAAACAAAGAGGGAAGTGGAGATTGCTGAAAATCTAACGTACAGACATGTTTGATAACGACTTCACTACTCTTCATTGCTGTGACCGAGTCTTCCAAACACGTGTGAATACCTGAAGCTCAGAATAGGGCCTCTTTTTTAATAAGACAGAGTTAGCAGGAATGAGGAGGAGAAATACATTGAGGATTGTGCAGCACAATCAAGCGTTAGGGTGAAAAAGCCACAGACATGAAGGAAGAACAGGCGCGTTTTCTGACCGACAGCTAAAAACGGACAAATTCAGATAGAGAGCAGAGCAGAGCACAGCACTGTGTGACTCAGACACACCGGAGCAGAAATATTTCATTTTTTTCTCCTTCTGAGGCTCCAACAGGTTATTATTATTACTACTGAACCCTTAAAAACTGTTCTCACCAAATGGCATTTTCATGCCACCTCACTTCAGTGATGGTGAAAATTGTGCACAAAGACTTGGTGTGAGTATGAACCTATTTTTTGAGTATTCTTCTTTGGATGCACTCAAGAACAACGGAGCACTAAAACAGTGCCTTTGTGTGTATGCGTGTAAACAACAGAAACAACAGAATAAAAACTCTAAATCCTGAAATTGATTAGATTTTGTTTTCATGATTTGGACACTTGAGACAGACTGAGTCTGACCATGTTGTCTCTGCCACTCAAACGCAAGAAAACCAATGTAACATGTTTGTTTACACCCTAATTTAAAACACATTACATCCATGCATGCCGAGCATTTATGTAGCCATATGCAAACGCTCCAGATGCACAACCAAAACTAACAACAGATTATGTGCGACGTTTTACTGCTTGTGCTTTTCACATGCAAAAAATAAATCACTGACCAAAACATTTAATTCCTCTCCTGACTTTGGGTTACTTCCTTTTAGTGAAGCTCATAAAATACACTGCTCATGTGGCGTGTCGCGTACTGTGTCCAGTTCCTCTGCACGGTTCAAACAGCATAAATTGAAATTGTTCCTCTGAACATGAAATAAAGCTGATTCACATAAAAGTGACGCTGAAAGAAACTAAATGACTCAAATACTTTGATGCTACTCTCTGGGTAAATAAATGTCTTCAAAGGTTGAGGGAGGAGAGCGAAGACATCTAATGATCTGAATAACATCTGAAGTTTTTATAATGACAACCAAGGATCTGACTCAACATGGCTGTTCTTCAGGGGGCAGACAATCAGCTGGCCTTGTTGTACGCGGCACCAAGAGGTCTCGATCAATACGAGGCTGCTCTTGTTTGTCAAAAGGACCGAAAAAACCAGCTGCAATCTCAGCCGCACTCGACTCAGCTTTAACAACGCGGGCGCAGGGCGACTCGGCTCTACCACGGATGACCCTGCTCTGTTCTCCGATGCTGCACCGGAGCGTGGGTGAGCCCTACAGAGCGCCACACATCCGCGGCTCTCACTCCGTTTGAACAGCGTTGCCTACGCCCTAGTGTGAGGAGCTGAAGTTGAACATGACTCACTGCAGGTGCCCCCGCTGAACATGGGGAGAGTCTCAAACACCATTTTGTGGAAGAGCAGCGCCACCGGCTTGTACTCTAGCTGGTTCTTCAGTAGGTAGCTGTAGTAGTAGACGTAGCGGCGCTGGCTCGGGATTGTTACTCCCTGCAAAGGAACAAAGAACGCCACAATTAGCTGGTCAACAATCTGAAAATTCACAACAATTCATGAATTGTCAAGTAAAAGGCCCTGTGCAGGCACACTGCATGTACACAGCTGCCTCAGCATGTGGTCCTAAATGTTGAAAGGCTTTTATCCTGTTTACATCATTTCAGAATTTGAGGAATTAAGACCAACAGGTTACGATGTGTCGCATTCGATACAAGAATCAGAAGTTGCTGCCTCGTTTGCAATGAGTGAGCTGAGCCAGCAAAGGTTTGTTTTGTCGCAGTCTTCTTCTGGGTTTTTGTATTTTAGCCTCACCTTCTTGTCCCTTGTTCTGACTTCTCCGTAAAAGTCAAGTGCTTCGTGGGCCTCCAGGAATTTGCCGCGATGGAGGAGATAAGCGCAGATCATGACTCCAGTGCGGCCCTTCCCGGCTTTACAGTGGATGGCCGCCACATGATTGTCGTCCTCGCTGAGCCACTGGTCCAGGTCTTCACAAAACGGCTTAATTAGCTCCAGCTGAGGAGGGTTGTGGTCTTCGAAGGGGTACTGTGCAACTGGTGTGACGGGATGAACACCCACACAAGAAAACAATGGAGGAGGAGGGGGGCAAGCAAAAGGCAAACAGGTCAGTTAAGACGCCAGAGTTTGCATTTCGTGGGATATTAATGAGTTTGTGTGTCATCAGGCTTTCAGGTCGGCAGACAGCTTCAGACGGATGCACACAACCTACCTCTGCAGTTAAATTTGGCAGCATCGTAGTGTCTTTCTGCACAGCTGAAACGGTAAGAACAGACTCCAGTTAGAGATCACAGAGGAAGTTGGTAAGTAAACAGAGATCTGCTCGCATACAAACAGTGTGTGGGACACTTACAGGTTGTAGATTTTGTAATGGTTTTTATGCTTTGAATCCAAAAACCTGTTGGAGAGAAAATAGACAGCATTACTACTCGGAAATCAACACGCATATCCATTCATAAAACACACTCCTTCTACATTTCCTTCTTGTGAGAGCAGAGCAGAAACGTTACTCACCGTACTACGTCGTCTATATTGTTTCTGTACACGCCTTCGAGTCTCTCTGCAGGAAAGCCCATAGCAATGATGTTTGGGTAGATATCTGTTCACGCAGGAGTCAAGGAAACATTTGCAATGCATCCAAGAGGGAATAAACCTTTCATACCCCAAACAAGTCTGGTTGTCAAGTCACCAAGCATCAGAATGATGAGAGAGAACTTGGTGCACATTTCTATTCTGAACAGCAATGCATCGCGACTGGGACGCTTCTACAGGCAGCTGAACAGACAAAAAAAGGCCAACTAGGGCTTTTGTTTCAGGTTTTTAAGTAAATCAGGTCATAACTGGACTGGCCAGAACTTGTGTCATTACAATTGCAGTCAAAACCTTTGATGTAAAACCTATAAGAAACCGGAGGGTCGATCGATTATAGAACCTGAAACAGGAAGTTGTCGGCTGAAGGCCGATATAACTCTGGTCTCTCGCTCTCAGCAGCCATGAC
>JAUESF010000014.1:12515027-12536378 GCA_032274765.1 Malacoctenus tetranemus | reverse complement strand
CATCACTACACTTGAGATGATATTTCTTGAAATGTAAAGAATGTGAAAATGATCAAAAGGCAACAATCATGAACCATTTTTGTATTTTTCTCAAGTAATGGTGTACTTGCCTGTTGTAACTATATATTTACAAATGAACTTCAAATTATTTTTTGCACCCAACACCTTCACCGAACAGATTGCAGTGACATTTACCAAATCCGGACCAACAGCGATCCCTCACACTGCTTAAAGCGATCTTTACGAGACTGTCGATAATTACAGGAGCCAAAATGAGAATATGAGGATGTTGCTGTGGTTATAGATGGACAGCCTCGCAGAGGAGGGGCCCGATCAGTGTGTGAGAGTGTGTTAGCGTGTTGTGACAGATGGCCTCGACAGTGAGGAGCAGGGAGAGAGGACAGGAGTAACAGTGCTCCGGCTTCAGCCAGGCCCACATGTGGCTGCACGAGGAGAGCCTCCCGCTCCCTGACCTGCATGTATTTTTAGAGCCCAAAGTTATATTGGGACGATCGCAAATGTTCGGCTTATCTCCCTTTTGAGCTCAGCTGGACTCATTTGAATATCTGTGGGGTTGAATGCAGGCCATGTCAAGTCACAGGTGGGGATGGCTGGGAAAAAAATGCCCCGTGAATTACCAAAAAGCTGTCTGTTATGAAATCTGCAGAAGGTAAATGTTGCATTCCTGTGACATACATTGAGGCACAAGCAGAAACACACACAGCAGCTGAACTCCGGGTGGCATCGCTTTGCTCGCACAACACACCCGTCTGCCTTTGGTTGCCTGGCATCACTGATCGGGGCTCTATATTTCAGCACAGGACAGTGATGGAAAATGTCACGGCTGATTACATGGTGACACACATACAATCTTAAAGGCACACATCAGCATCGTGTTGCAGCAAGAAAAATAATTCAGTTGGCATGCATGTCTTCGAGGCTCGGCTGCAACGCCTACCTGTAACTGAAGTCTGCTCGTCGCCATAAGCTGTGGGATTTCACACTTTAACCACTGACTAAAGGGCAACCTTTTCTTACGCTTCCTGTGCTACACTGTCAAAAATAGAAGAGCTGAATTTTTCTAATTGGATGTGTCGCGTTTCGTTTAGAGACGACCCCCCCCCCCCAAGTCAAATCACTTTTTAACTGGTCAGAAAAATTTGACACACACAACTGACAGCTCTGGCTGCTTGCATAATTTGGCACAAACCATCAACTTTGCCAGGAATACCTGCAAATGCAGTTAAAAAAAAAAGAAAAAAGAAGGGCATGAGGATGACTCCTTTCATGGTGTGCTTGGCGCACACACACCGTTCATTGTTCATTCTGCCGACCTACAAGTACAAGAAGAAAATGTGGGAATGTGACTCGAGTAGCTGTGCAACCATAAACGGGGAAAACAAAGACTAGCATACTTTCAAACGTGTGTATGAAGAAAACGGCAACAAGTTTTTTGTGAGTTCAACCGTTTTGCAGCAAAGACCTTGAAGATATGATCTGTTAAATACTCAGATATACAGTATATTAAAAATCTAGGTTGAGCTCTGCTTGGTTGGGGGGGTTAACGAAGTGGGTTCGATCGGGGCTGGCAGGTTTGTTAGACTTGATTAGCCACCATCTGTCTTTATGGTAGTTCTGTGGCGTTGGCCAAGGTCTGCAGTTGCCTGTGGACCAGAAATTATTGAAACACCATGACTGAGACCTCTCTCGTCACTTATTCCCACGTCTCAACATAACAAAATTATTATAAATCCAACAGGACAGGGTAAGAGACCAAGGAGGGGGCTCATGGGTGACACGTGAGCCTCACTCACTCTTTGGTCAGAGTGGAACACACAGCGCTCTCCAGAAGTATGCTGCCTCTATAGGTTTGGCATAGTATTAAAGCCCTCAAATTTTTCAAACTGCTCCTTTAAAGCATGAATTCATACAAGGCTAACAGCAAATCTTTGCTATCATTGCAAAATTGCCAAACTCCTTCCCTAAAGCTCAACACAATAGCTTATACTGTGCCATAATCCTGCACATTAATGCCTCAAAGACTTAATTAGGAGCCAAATATAGGTATTCATTGCTATCTACAGGCCCACTCTAACCCTTGGACCTACAGGCAAAGTGATCCCAGTCAGACTATTCTAAGTGTTTTTAAAACGCTCCAAAGCTCCCAGGAGAGCCTCAGCCCAGGGCATGGGGGGGCTTGGTCTTTGCAGCTGGGAGGAAATGCATACGCGGGACCCCTGACGGAAGCTCCAAGTAGGAGGGAAGGGGGGGGAGGGAAAATCTGCCGCTTTAGGCACGCCTTTTCTTTAAAGCCAGCCCTGCTCCAGCTCTATGCATACACCAAATCCACAACTGAGCGCAAGATGGGAGGGGGGGGGGAGTGGGAACCAGTGAGCACTAAGTGAGGAGGAGGAGGTGGGGAGGGCAGGAAAGGAGGAGAGCAGAGGAAAAAAAGGGGGCAAGCAGAGGGAGGGTGAATTAGAGTGGGAGTAGTAAAGAAAAAGAGCAGAGGAGAGATGGTGGGTTGAGAGGGTAAGAGAGGGAGAGAGCACTCAGACGGCAACGCTGATACGAGATCACTGGCAACTCTATTTTAAGGGCAATTCCCAGAACTGTGATACTGCATTACATAACTGCAGAGAGCCCATATTGTTTTTAGACACCATGCCAAAAATGATAAAAGGGCCGTTCAAAAAAGGCCCACATCTGAACAAGAGAAGATTTGAAACCAAAAGGAAGATGAGCGGCGTGCCCTCCCTTCACACCTGCACAAAGCAGCCAAGGCACACCGCAGAGTCCTGTCCCCGGCAGACATGACACCAGATTTACCACATTATAAAACCAGGTGACAAACATCTGATCAAATGACTGTGATGCACACGCTTCAGCATCTGCAGTCACACATACATCACAGCTGTCAGCTCTGCCCTGAAATCAGTTCATTTTGTTTCTATCTTTAGTGGCAGTGTTGAATCGAGGTAACTGGCACTCAGCTTTTCATTTCCTTTAAGTCAGAGGAGAAGAAAAGCTACCGAGAACAGTTCCCACGTTCACAAGCAAAGCACGGACATTAACAAAAGGCAAATTATGTCATAAAAATCTTGTAGGCCTTCTTGGCAAGCTGTGAGGAACCAGATAGGCTTTCAAATCGGTCAGTCACACCTTTTGTGAAATAGATTATTGACAACCGTGTCTATAAATTCTTATTACAACATCCGAAGGCCCAAGTTGACCTATCCAAAAAAATTTCTGTGAAACCACCAGCCCACAATACATCTGTTATAACACTTGCTATGACAGGAATTTGAGAGAACCAGCTAAATGTCTGATTAGCGAAGTGGACTTGCAATAAACCTAAAAAAGTAAACATGGAAATGTTATAGGCGACGATAGCAGGTCAATTTCGTGCCGCCCCATTTAAAATTTATTCAACCCCTTGCTTCTCCTCCTTGACCAGAAGTACCACTCACACGACTTAAAAAAAAGCCAACAAGGCAGCTTGACATCTCAACACAAGGTCAAGTGCACACCACCTCTGTCGTACCTTTAACCATGACTCACTCTCAGCACTGCCACACATCACACTTTGCATTTAGGTGGTCATGGTCAACCACCAACATACGACAGCAATTGCCAAATTAAGTGGTATGACCAAGTTCAGTGCTGGAGACACCGCACCAGGCAAGCAGGTCAGCTATACAACAGTGAAAACACATGAAGTCTGTCCTGCAGAGAAGAGAATAAATGGTAATAATGTGGAGGGACACCATCTGGACTGATCACAGTGAGTGACGTCTACATTTGTAGGTATTTGTTCAAGTTAGTGCTGCTGAACTAAAACGACCAATTCAGGGACGTGAACTTCAGCAGAATATCCTACCATCGACACAACTGCTTTCAATTGCCATTGATTAGAAATGCAAAGCAACACTTGATTTTTGCTCAGCATGATCCAAAAACTCACCACTGCCCCAAAAGAGCCAGGGGCCAAATGCAACCAAAAAATATTGCAGGAGGCAGCACTCCTCCCACAGATTTGTTAGGCCTGTTCACAGGACTGCAAGTCTTATTTGTGGGCAAATTTATTTTTTTACCCAAGTGATTGATAGACTTAAGGACTGATCCTTTTGAAATAAATGTCACTCTGGTCAGAGTTGTTTTATCCTCAAACAAAAAGGACCTCTATTCCCTTTTTAGCACAAGAAATGTCTGAAAATCTTTAACTTCACAGTATCCAAATTTTCCCAAAAAACCCATGCACAAATAAAGTATCGGGTAAATCTTTACACTTCTGCAGATTACAGTAACAAGCAATGTCGATCAAACGTAGATTTGCTGATAATGGAATGATGGGACGACTTCTGTTCGTGCATCAAGACAATTTCAGCACCTTTCAGCTGCTCTGCAATGGTACTCTGATGATTTTGGTCACGACAGTCGTGATGTGAAATTACCATATCATTACCTCTCCATACTGATCATGCATTCTGCGAAACAGGACCGTTGAACATAGCTGCTCTTCAGACAAAAAAACTAGTCGATCTACGAGCTTTGAAGCAGCAAATGCAACCAACAATTTCACAATCTCCAGACAGTCTACCGCTGGGAGACTGGTATGCAACCTATCAGGCCCGTCGTTTTTTAAAAACACACACGCGCGCGCACACACACACACAGTACTGTCCAACCGAACGGGGCTTTCCAGCTATAACATGACTGTGACATTTATGCGTGCCGCTTTGACAGATCCACCATCTTTCAAACATGCTGGGTGACAGCAAACTAGCCAGCGAGCTAACTCGAGTAGCAGCGAAGCTAACTAACCTCACGTTACTCCGCTGACTGGCTCCACTTCCACTCAGCAATGCAAACTGCTCAACGTTAGTGATCAATGCGAGCTGTGAAAATTAGGAAGGCAGGAAAGGATACACGTTAAGTCCAGGTCGAAACCGTCCTCTTGGTATCTCCTTTTGTTCCGACTGACCATTTCTTTTAGGATCCCAGCCATTGTGGCAGGTGACAGGAGTCTATATGGGGTAAATGGTAAAAACAGGTTTATCTGGTATCGGCCGTCGGGTCGCGTATGTGTCGCAGTCAATGTGGCTCTGCTCTCGGTCGCTGAATTTTTGCAGGTCCTCGTAGAGAGCCAGCGGAGCTGGCAGTGGCCGTCGGTGGGATTAGAAAGGCTTCCTCTGGATCATAAAGACGGGCCTCGCTATGCTCCTCCGCGCAGGCCCGACTTTCCCCAAATCCTGCAATTCGTCTTGCAAACACCCCCCGGGTAAAATACATGCAGTTGTCCTCGGAAAAACCGCTCAGGTGCCAGACACGGTCCAAGCTGACGGCTCAGTGGCAGCTGCCGCGATTGACAGCAGGAGGACAGAGAACTCACCGGTTCTCGAAACCCGTAAAGACGTAGCTAGCTCCGCTAGCTAACTAGCTAGCTAGCGCAGCTAAGGCTACCTCCTTTTTCGATCCAAAAGCCTCCTAACGATTCAGCATTGTCATCGACCCACCGCCGAGAGCACATCTGAAAAAAAGTGACAGGCTCCACCTTAACTGTATACGGACTATACAACGATCAGAGGTGTGCAGAGGCTGGTTTGACAGCTCCGTCCCGGGGAATCATCTTCTTTTCTCTCTCCTGTCGCTCCAGCTGAACTCTCAGGCTCCCATCATGGCCTCCACCGAAGGAAAAAAAGAAGGTAGCGCAGGCTGGGATTTTACAACACATATCCCGCCGCCTCCAGCATATAGTCCCACAACTACAAATAAAATCCGCACACGCAGAATCATTCAATCACCCCCCAGCAAATATTATCAACCACCAAAAACCCTCTGCTCAAGCATGTGCACGTTTTAGCGGTCGAAAGTACCGAAGTGAAGTTATTTCGTTCAACTGGCGGAAGGATCAACGGTGTACTACTGCGACGCTCCCTTCTGTCAAAGTGATCACGTGTGGCTGTAATTAGGGAAGTTTCCAACATAATGTCACTTTTCGCGGTTTAAACTGTCATTTCAGTTTAGAGAAAATATATTCATGAAGCCTATCGATTGTTAAAAAAAATTGGCTCTGAAAAGAGAGATTTTGTACTTTTTGACGGCCACACCATTGATTTCTTCTCACAATCTCTTCAAATCAAACCTGATATAATGCAACCTATTTACTGTGGCGCCATTGACAACAATGTCATCATTTATGCTGATGGAAAGTATCACGAGATATACAGTTGAAGGTAAAGACACAGTAATACATTGACTTTTGGTAACTTGTCAAACATTTTCAACATTGCTGAAGCAATAACTCAAATATAAGATCATTTGCTAGTAAATAATAGGAGTATTTATTGAACAACACTTTTTTGTCATGGGGGAAAGATTGGGGGAACTCAGATAAGGTTTTATTTTCCTTGTTACATCCCCTGTTGTTGCTTTAACTCTTTGGGTTAGATTTAGGTTATGGAGAAAATCTTTAGGCTACAATAGTTTTCAGTCATGTGGCATTTGTGACCATTTGTCCTTTTTGCAGTATCACTGTGAAGGTTAAGATCTGTCTACACACTCTGACAATCTGTTCTAATTTACAGGAGGATGAGCAACTGCTGCCACAATTCACCAATATTTCATTTGCATAACCTTTGACAGGCGCTAGATTTTTTTTTTAAAGCATCCATTCAAAACTTGAGCGCTGTGAAAAGATGAAGAGATTTTCATTTCAAATCCAGAGACCTGCATTTGAAATGAAAGCTGCAGTGGGCCCACAACTCTTCCTGAAACGTGGCAATCTTCTGTTTTGAGCATTCCTGCATTCAATGCTTCCAGCAGAGACCTCCAAGTGTCCCACAGCACGCAAATGTTTCAACCCTGTCTCAGAAAAATTTGTGAACCACCATTTAAACCACCATTTCACACGAGCTGAGTTCAGCAATTAGGCTGGTTCTTGATCAATTTCCTTTGATTTCACCATATTTTTTGTTCTTGCACAATTTGATTGGTGGCGACTCCAGAAACTTTGGCTCTCAGCTCGAGTTTTGTCAGTTCTGACTAGAGTGCACATTTCATGAACATGCTGTTAACATATTTCAGACAAAGACCATCAAGTTTGTGCAAATTACCGCCTGTCACTCCATTTCAGGTCAGCTTTTATTTTATAGGAAGAAACATTGCATTTTTGTTTTGTCCATAGGCCAGAATTATACAATTGAGTGGATAAGGTGTCTTTTGTGTCGGTTGGGCCCCACGTTGTGTGATGCTGAAACAACACTAGTACATATTGAGAACGATGCCTGCCTGTAGGACGAGAACAATTTTACTCTCAGCGCTGCCCTGGTCAATCAGCACTGACATGACATGTTGCATGTACAGTAGTTGGAGATTTTGTAAAGCACAGAGGGTGCAGTTCAGCAGATTTAAATGGGGTTACCTGGAACATCGCAGATTAAATGATCTGATCCCATGTAAGGCTAATTAGGAATCTGCTTCTTAGAGGGGAGGCTCGTTCTCCTCATAGAAGACGCTCATCTCATAGCAGTGTAAGCCCTTAGAGCTTAATGACTGGCAAAATTAATCAGACCTCCAAGTTCACTCGACCATCTCTTAAGTGTAATTTGAAAGCGTCTCAGGGTCTCTATAATCTGTATGATAAAGATCATGTATTCAGAGCTAAATCAGAGCAGAACTCAGTGTTTTCTACTGCCTGAGGGCTCCACATTCCACAGCATTTGAATAAATATCGACGGATGACTTCTGCTCATCCGGGTTCATTCTCTGTTCAACAGAATAACTGCTTCAGGGTACTGTGTATGGATAGATGACTGTAAATATGCTTTAGTGATTAAAATGTTTCTTATATCGTATTGATGGAGTTACATAAAGTGGCTGAGCTTTTTCACAGGCATTGTCAGTTGTTGTTTTTTTGAGTTGTTGCCAGCAGGTGGCAGCCTTGTACTTGCAGTCCTTATGGCCACAAAGCGCCTCACAGTCCACCTCGACGTCAACCGTGCAGAGGTGAGCGTGCACCTTGTACAGAGATAAGTAAATAAAAAAAGTACGTTGCACAACCAGAGGTACTTGGGGCGACAGTCCAGATCAAATCAAAACATCACAATGCAGCTGATTCGGGTTAAAGATCACAACGTCAGTCACGCATGATACTTTGAAACACAGTTTTTCTTTATTACTGCAATAACTCCATTTTCTCGAAACTGCATTGGTTGAATACACGAAACCACCTCATACCATCACTCAAATCTCAGAGGCTTTTCACATAAACATCTTCAAGGCACAACAATCCCCTTCCACAATGGTGACATTAGAGAAAAGGCACTTTCACATTATAAAAGGAAATCAATGTAGTATTTCAGAATAGCAATAAAATGAAGACTCGATTAACAAGAGGACTTCTACAACAAGCAGGCACTGTGTGTAGCGAGACAAAACTACAGTGTAACTTTCATTCATGTTGGATTGAATTTACATACAGTGATATGCTTTTGTGTTAAAATGCTACAAAAAGTGAAATCTACATACATTTCTTAATTGAGATCCTTCAGATATTACATGGAAGTATAAAAAAAAACAGATTTTCCTGTCTTGGAATGTGCTCCTAAACATACACAATAGATATAAAAAAGAATCTCGATTTACCTTTAATTTATTAAAATACATGTCTTAAGTTAATATGCGTATAAACATTTATAAATCACACTTTCATAGGAATGTAAAAAGTAATGCTTCTGAAAAGAAACCCTTAATGCAAGGACTTGTAAGCCTTATCAGAATAGTTTTGACATCACCATGTGACTTGTCTACAGAGTGTTTAATAATCGACTGATAATTGATTTAATAATCAAATAGTTGTAATAGAAGCTAGGACTCCAGAAGGCTTTGTTTGTTAGTTTGTTTTTCATCCCTTTTTCCACTTTGTAAGGCTTAAATTCACCTTCTTTATCACTTGTTGATGGAAAATCCCAGCCAAAGGCAGTTAGGAGGATATTGTAGCCAATGGGACTGTTAAATAAAGTAAAAAAAAGAGACTTCTGTAGTGTGTTTAAACTTTTGCATCTTTTGCTCATAAAAAGTACAGATTATAAAATTATTGCAATGCCCAGAGGTCAAAAATATATTAAAAAGGTTAAAGAGTCCCAATAAGTGACAATTACAAATGTGATAACCGCTACAATTCAATAGAAGATGATGATGATACCATATTAAGGCTCACAAGTCTTTTTATAGCTGAAGTTTCTTCTAGGATATGACTCTTTGATTTGGTGAAGAAAAAGCAAGCACCCCAGCCAGAACAATTCATTGATTTCAGCCTATACCCTCCATCCCTAACATGTTGAATGCACCGTTGCCTCATTCAAAGAACCACCGTCTTCATTTCACGCAATCGACTGAAGAGGTCAGCGTTGTTTTTTCACTCCTTCTTCTGAATGGATGAATAGTACTCCACCAACACTTTCCAGGCCTTTGGTGCCATGAAGCCATCAGGAGGGTTCTCCCCGCTGCGGGCCAGGTTCCTCATCTTGGTTCCAGAAATGAACTCGAAGTCAGCTTGACTAAGGGACGAAAGAAGCAACAAATGTGAACTTCACGACAAATATTGTTGTTTCTTAAAAATATCTGACATCGCTGCAGCCTGGATACAAAGAAAAGTCGGTTTCTCACTTGATTGTGACCCAAAAAAAAGCTGCAGTTAATTTCTACTCACCGTTCTGGGTTGTAAAAGTCCATCGCCTTCTTTGTCTTGTTGTAAGCTGCCACCCTGAAGGGTATGATCTCCACAGAGGTGAGTCCAGGGGCCATGGTGAGGACCTTCCCTCCGTGGGTGGGCTCATACAAGTCTTTCTTTGTCAGTGGGTGAGGCATGCCTGCAGGGTCCCGGCCAACAATGTAAAAGTTTGCGCCGGCAATCATTCTGGCTCGACAGTGCCACTGAACCTGGAAGGCGCACATGTTGATCATCAATCAGGCGTTTTAGCAGCAAAACGCATGCACTGCGTGTAACCCGTGAACCGTCAGCTGCTGCTGCTCACCTCTGTGGGTCCAGCATACATCATTGGCGATGGGAAGATTGCAACGACGGTGCTGGCTGGGTCCAGGACGCCGTCCTCCAAGACGGCTGCGTGCTGCTTCATTCTCCAGGCCAGAGGCACGTCGTCATCTTTGGTCCAGCCACCAAGTGGGTGAAGTAGGAGGACTGGGTTTTTGTATCCTCGCTCCAGCAGACGCCGCTTGGTGTCTTGCATGAGCAGGGCGTGACCATTGTGGACTGGGTTACGCAGCTGGAATGCAAAAACCGCATCTGGGGGGGGGGGAGGAATACAACACAGATGACAATGAAATAAACAGCATTTGCTATAAATAGAAACACAACAGACATGGTGTGTGACCTCCCAAATTAGCCGCATTATATTCTCGCAGTTAAAAAAATGAATGTGAGTTTTGACAACAAACATTGGAGAGGCTCCAGCAAAAACAGATACGTCAATGTTTAACAGGCTGTGAAAGTGAGAAACTACAGAAGAACTAAAAAAAAAGTGATACACACATTGGAACATGCTCACACCCAAAACCTTGCACAAGAAAACTAAAAAGTGCCAAAATACACATGACACACGACCTCATGTTGTGAAGGCTATTACTGAGTGTGACCATTTCAGAGTGCAGCGTTCTCGCCAAAACAAGTGAGCAAAAAGTACTTCTTCTTCTGCATCTCTTCACTGATTACACAGCACATCACAAAGACCATGCAGCTATGGAGTTACCAGTTTACTTTTCATCTGGTCCTTAGTCAAGTTCCTCTGAAAGACAAAGGTGCATCACTTTCATGTTGGGCGATCACTTTTCAGCCCTGCGTTTAAGGTTATTTCGTGGACTTGTGTGGAGAAGTAAGTGTCCGGGCAGCAGCTACTTTTGACCTTTGTTATTTTACTGGTTAACGTGTCGCAGGTTTCTAACCTGCTTTCATGTCTTTAAACTTCTGCTTGAGTTCCTTCGGGGTGAAGCGGTACTGGTCGAGTCCGTCGTTCCATTTGACTCGCTCCAGCACCTCCAGGTCACCGCCTACCAGCCAATCACCTCCTTCCATAACCATCTGGCAACAAACGGAAGACACGAGCGTAACTCCTTTGAAACTGATACCCACAGGTGTGGACAAATTGATGAAATATTACTCTCTACTTTAATCAATGGTTTCCAGCTACTGTCAAATTATCTTTCTCTCTGCAATTGTGTGGTAGAAACTGATGACATTTGATGGATCTCTAATTACCTTAATGTAAGGGTGCTGCGGGCAGGTGGTGCCCCACTGTCTGGCACAGCGTTCCTCTTTGCGGTGCTCGTAGAACTCGGGGTTCCTGAGGATCGCCACGCGCGACCCCTGGTACTCCAGTGCGATCGCGGAGGAGCCGTCCAGCTCCTGTTTGGTCTCGGCGCTTACCGGCAGGACGATGGGGACGGTCAGGTTGATGGCCCCACCTGCGATGGAAGAGCATGCAGTTACATTTACCAGTGTGACCCAGAGCAAAAAGCAATTCAGACATGTTCTGCACCTCCATCGACACAAGCCACTGAACACACACCAGGAATGTAACAAGAATTTACATAAAACTCACCAGGCTTGACAATAAAAAAGGAAGTTACAGAGACTTCCGTAACTTCCCAATGACCAATTTAACAGTTAAAAGCAAAAGAAGGGTGAGACAGCTAAAAGTAACAGAAAACCAGAAATAAACCTCAAAGAGAGTTAAACGATGGCTTCATGGACATGCTGTATATAAAAATGGATATTCATAAAAATGGATATTCATAAAAATGGATATTCATTAAAATGATCAGCACAAAAAAAAAACAGGAATTCCTGGGAATCGAACACACACCCTTTCCCAAGAGTCTAGCATTTCCCTTTGCGTTACAGTGAAGCAATCATTGGCACTGTCCAGACTTGTTTTGCAGGGACAAAGTTCAAATGAAAGTTATAAACACAATGAGAGGTTGTAGTGAGTAGGTTTTTCACCCAAACAGTGACATTTTTACCATCAAGCTAAAATACAGAAGCAAATGATTTGCTAGGCAACCTGTTGTTGTGTAAACCTACTCCGAATGTCCTGTCTCTGATCCCATGTGCAAGACTTCGGACCAGTCGGTCCACTTGAGCTCCTCACACAGTCCCATACTGAAGCAGACTGATGCCTTTAATCTATGTCCGGTGTTTACGGCTTCCTTTCTCAACTTCAAAAATAGACCTGTGTCACATCTGTTCATTTTAACTTGACCAAGTGTTAGAAATGTAAACACTTCCTGTGACAAACTGCCTGATTATGTGTTTAGAGGCTTTTTGAGGATGATCATTACCAGTTCTTTTCAGTCATTCTGTATTGTAACGATGCTATATATAATGCAACTACACAAGAGAAATAACCAGGCCAGGTCGTGTCTTACCATCCAGCAGGTTTCCAAAGTGCAGGACCTGCAGGAACTCTCTCTCCCTCATGAAGCCCTTCAGAGGACTCGCCCATCCTTCTGCCAGCACCTGCACCCACTGCAGGTCCAGCTGTGCACAGACAACACAAACAAACGCTCAAACTATAGTTCTTGTCCAGGAGAGTCTCTGTGTTGGGTGCATCACAACCACTACTGATCAACTTATAATCACTCATTGGGAAAAGTCTGCAGTGCTAAATGAAAGTTTAGACGTCTCCTCACTTTCACATGAAATTTGCAGCTCTTTATCACTTTACAACTGTCTCTGTATAAAATGATCTTTGTGTCATGTTGTGAGACATGTTTACATCTTTCTAATACAGTGTAATTGTGTTTTTGTCACAAACTTGATGCAGATGCTGGAGCATCATTTTAAAGATAAAATACCTTGAACTCTGGCTGAATGACTGCCGACAGATCGCTCTCATACATTTTCTGTCACAATAATCAGTGAAACGAGTGGCTTGATGGAGCGGCATCACAGACGGCTCTCTGCTGTATCCTTCAACAACCTTTTTGTTACTTCACTGTATGAAAATGCAGAGTGATTACCTCCGTGAGGCTGATGGTGGGGAGTGTCTTTGCATCGGCAACAGCGAGGTGCAGCTTGTTCTCGGGGACGAAGAGTTCGTTAACCTCCTCGATAATCTCACCTGGAACAATATTCTGCAAAAACACGGAGAAAAGGAAAAAGTTAATTTTCCAACTGGAGTCTGAACTCAGCAATGCAAAGCATCTGACTAACACAGTTACTCAGGTTGTTGCTTTGTCACTTGTGCTCACTTCAGAGCAGAGGTCAGACTTACTCAAGGTGCATCATTAACTGATAGCAGATGCATCTGCAGGCTAAGACCTAAGCTCTCCATGGCCAGAGGGCACTGATCAGTCTAGAACAGACGAATACCTTTCTTCTGATTGTAGTAGTAGTTTGGTACTACTTCAGGATTAGGTTTTGTGTCCAAGGTCACATTAACACTTTCCTTTCCAAATCATTAGGCCTGGGATTACTTAGATAAGTATTCATTACATTGCTGCCCACAAGCTCATGAGGTTGTGGATGACTGTGACTGAGCTCTGAATCTGTCCAGGACCCTGAAACTGACAGTGAGCTACGTCGTACAGCAGGATCACTTCCCAGACTCCTGTTGCCAAAGCATTAATTCCCACTCCAAGCAAAGCTCCTGTCCCCTCAGTGAAAGCGCTGTGTGTTTACACAATTTGACTGTGTGTCTCCCTTTGTCAATCCTGTGTTGGACTGTTCAATGTTTACCAACAGAACTTTATCTAAGCCCACCTCCTTCCTTTGGATAACAACCCTCAGATGAACTCTGCAGTTCACCTTAAATAGCCTCAGTTCAGCTCCAGGCCGCTTGTTCACAAATCATATCTTATCATTGATACATTACCCACACTTTTCATGGCTTTCTTGTGATCTTAAGCTCAAAACAAACAGTGTGAACTAAACAATTATTGGTGGTTTAGTAGACAGGGATGCAAACTGACACTGTTTAAAAGTTGTGCAGGACACAAATTTAGATCCACTTGTGGTGCTTGTTTGATTGTCTTTTCCAGACAAGACACATACCTGATCAATGAGCAGGTCCATTACTTGGTTGAGACATTCATTCACTGAGAGTTCGCCGGTTTTCAGGATGAGCTCCGGTGACTCTGGCCGCTCGTAATCTGAATCAATCCCGGTGAACCCTGCAAACAAAATATAAAAGCCCATCGCATTCCTTCTATGACTCACAGAGTTGTGGCATGCAAAATACTTATTCATAGTTTTATGAAGTGACTGTTGTCACACACACCTTTAATCTCTCCAGCTCGGGCCCTCTTGTAAAGCCCTTTTACATCCCTGCTCTCACACAATTCAAGGGGAGCATGGACAAACACCTCAAAAAAGGGCAGGCCTGCATTCACATGGACCTTCCTCGCCTCATCACGGTCCTGTGGCACAAAAACAATGAAAACATCACAATATAAAAATAAATTGTCAACGAGTTGTCAAAAAATCTTCATGGGAGTGAATTTTGTGAAGAACTAATTCAGTAAGCAGTGATGTTTTCTCACCTTGGTGAATGGAGAAATGAAACTGGTCACACAAACAAGGCCGGCGTCCGCGAACAGTCTGGCCACCTCAGCAACACGGCGGATGTTCTCCTCGCGGTCCTCAGATGAGAAGCCCAGATTCTTGTTCAGGCCGTGGCGAATGTTGTCTCCGTCCAGCGAGTAGCAGGGGATGCCGTGGGACACCAGGCACTCCTCCAGGGCAAAACTGATGGTCGTCTTCCCGGCGCCCGACAAGCCTTGAAAGAAAAGCAAAGTGGCTCAAGAGAGCGTTGATTGTTCGTACTGGGTTCACAGTACGTTCACATTCTAGATGTTGTTTTGTGTTTTGGATTGAGGCAGCAGTGATGTCATTTTTGATCACTTTTGCTTTGCAGTTGCGTGAGGCAAAAGATTCGATTCATTTTCTGGTATTTTTCGAGATGTATTGTAAAACAAAGCTAACCTCTATACTTCTATTACAATGCTATGTGCTGTGTGGACTGCGTCAATTTGGAGTTTAGCTGAAATGCAACAGGAATCAGAGTGAAATCGTCTGTTTAGTTGTCTGGCGCAAACTACAGTTCAAATGGCATCGTCGAACCACAGTCAGAGCGTAACTAACCAGTTCGTAGTGTTGAACCGACATCACAGGTGAATAAGACGGCTCTAAATTTATCCCGAACTCTGGTTCCAACTTGGCAGATGATGGAACCATCTCCAGACTTACCTGTCAGCCAGATGGTGCAGCCCCTGAAGCCGCCCCTGGTGCCTACGACCTGCCCTCTCTTGCTCCGGCTGACATGATGGTCTTGGTACACCACGTTGGTCGACCTGTTGAAATCCTGGAATGAGAGAACAGACAAATCAGGAAATCACAAACTGACGTATAAGTGAATAGTCCTTTTATTGTACTTCAGTTTGATGTATTCATATCAAATTAATGTGTGTGTGTGTGTGTGTGTGTGTGTGTGTGTGTGTGTGTGTGTGTGTGTGTGTGTGTGTGTGAAGTATTGTCAATATTCAGTTGTGCTAACATTAGTTCATGAAGTCATGAGTCCAAACCTGCTCCCCAGGTACTGCCTAAGGTCAAGGTAAACAGATGACTGACAGGAACTGCATACACTGAATAGGATATGCGAGGTTGAGCTGTGACAGTTAAAGGTGGAGTCTGAAGCTCCCCCTCCCGAAAATGAACTCTATATTTAAAAAGGCGAAAACCAGCTCAAGCCCGAGACTCGGGCCTCTTCTTTCCAGTGGTAGTGACGTTTTTTGCAACTCCCCCTCCCCCTAGCTGTATTTCCTCTCTGATTAGCCCGAGGGGATGGGGCTCTCAGTTTGAACAGTGCTTGTAAACTGAAACGAGGATCAGCTTCGGACTTCACCTTTAAGGACGGACACAGGTCGACAAGAAACTACTCGTCCAGCGGGGCCAAACTCCTGTCTTGGAGGGCCGGCTTCCAGACAGCTTTGCATGTCTCCCTCCTCCAACACACCCAAATCAAATAAATGGGTCCTTATCAGTCTTTCTGCAGAGCTTCATGTTTTCACAGTGATCAGATTCGGCCAACGCTTGAATGGGAGCAAATAATAACCTGCAGTACAACGGCCTGCCAGGACAAGATCGCGTTACTCACTGAGACAAGAAAGGGAAGAATGGAGTGTGATAAAAAAAAATATAAAGACTACCTTAGATGCATACCCTCAGTTGAGCAGTACACTGCTACCCGTCATGCCTGTAGCAGTACAGGCATGACTACCGTATGAAGCAGTATCCTGCTGCTCTGCTAAACATGCGGCTCGAGTAAAAAGACGTGTTTTCTTCACATTTTATACTTTTGAGTGTCTCCCCAAGCAGATGACACAAATGACTGAAGGCGATTCATGCTGAAACTTCAGACTTTAAGGCGAAGAAAGACTGGTTGTGCATGTCTCAGGTGATGATTCGCAGGCCGGGCTGTGGATAAACGGGGCTGTATTAGCTGGTGGTGGGGCGGAGTAAAGAAGGGAGTCATGGAAGGGATGAAGGGAGGGACAGGACTGACTGGACAATGTGGCCAGTGTGCTGCATGCAGCCCAGCGATGATGTGGCAGTGCTCGTGCCCACACGTTCGCCCTCTGCACCCACTCTCCCCTCTCCCCCACATCCTTATGCCTTGAGACTGCCCTAAAGTAGTTTACAGCACCAGATCCTGAAATCATGCCCCCCACCCCACCTTACACCCCTCTTTCAACCGATAACCTCAGACCTTGTTTTAAAACTCCTTTCGTGTGACACGTCACAGGAAGGTGTGCTTCAACCTAGAATGTGGAATAGAACAGGTCTGATTGTCATCTTTGCGGCACGATGGTACACAATGTGAACAATGTCCACCAAATACATAATGGTGATGAGGCGGAGGCGGAGCAGTTCAAACATATAATGTCGTTTAAGTCCTTCATTGTGAATAAAATTAGCTCCAGCGTCCTCATACAGCCTTTCACAGCCAAAGTTCTTCAAACAGGATTTTCAAGTCACCCGATAAAACTGTGACGCTTTTTAGCAGCACTGAATATTTCATTCCATACTTACGATCTTGTTGCATTTATCTCATTTAACACTTGCCTTATCCTTTTTGTTTCACAAAAGTACGAGCAACATCAATCTGATGGATGTTACGTAACATTCACGCTGTTTTTCAGAGTGCGTCCTCCATCCTCTTTTTCAGGAAATAACAACAGATAAGGTGATTAGAATCAAGCCAAGCAGTGTAATTCAAAGGGAAACTTAGCGAAACATATTACCACAAACTTTACGACCCACGAAACGTTATATTAATGCCACATTTTGGAGCTGATCATCGCCGTAAGCCACTTGTGTGTGAATACATTTATACCCTTGTTGTGCAAAACCTTCCTGCAACTATCTGACTCAAACAGATGAGAAACCAACGAAACGAGATGTCTGCGTGGAGCCTTCAGTGGAAAATGATGGTAACTTTGCAGTTCAGATCAATCCACAGTGAGAGTTGGCAGCCAGTATTACACAATACTCCACCACAAGTGACTAAAACCTGTCAAACGAGTTGCCATTGAGCAGCTCATGTATTTTTTGTGACATCCATGTGTCAATGAAAACACACCTACACATAACTAATAGGTATTTTCGACTGAAACTAAATTTATTGCACTGCGGCACAATACCGGCCCACCTTTGTAATCTGATTAGTCACTCAATGACACTGCCAAATTTCCATTTATTTTCAGGCAGATTCTTTAGACCACTTGCGCCGTGTCATTTGAATAAAAAACAGTCATCTCCAACAGACGTTCAATAGAACAGATGGAGAATGACTTGACCCATGTTGCCATGTATTTCACTCTGTGCATCAATGGTACTTTATTTAAAAACAGACCGTACTAAAATCAGGTTGATGTCCCTTTGCACCCCTGAAACTGCTTCCACCTTTTGTAGTTCTCCATCCAACTAATCCGCCAAACAAGTTATGGTGATGAAGCAAAGCAGAGCCGGTCCCACAATGTGTCTGTGAACCTTTGAAGAGAAGAATGACTTTCTTCATGCATACCAAAAAAGGCTATTTGAAACGTGTCAAAGTCACTGTCAATGACGCGCTGTGCGAATTTAGGGCTGTGAAGTCATTCCTTCTATGAGTATCATAGTGCACACCTTCATTGTAGCCTTTTACAAGCAAGACATCTTTGTTGTTTCTAAAAACAGGTAACAATAACAATAGCAGCAGTAAGAAGTTTTAATCAGACTAATATTTGTGAATATTTCATCAGAAATTACTAACATGTCAAACACACTGCTGATTTAGCCCTTTATGGGTGCTGCTTTTCACAACTTCCCATAGAAAGTGGCATAAATATGTCAATTTGCTGATTAAGCTTATTGTGAGTTAAAGATGAGAGAGAACTACTTAGTGTGTATGGCAGCGCATATGACGGATAAATGTACCACCTCTATGGAGGCTGACACATTTTCTGTGAAATTACCAAAAATTGTTGTTAATATTGCATCATTCATCAGCAACAGCCACTAAAAAGTATCTAACAAGATGCTGATTGAGCTCTTTGTGGGTTTATGTTCCACATTCACAGTGACTCAGTCGTGTCACAACTAGATGCTGACGGAGGTGTGTGAAAGTGTCACCAAGCCTCCCTTAAAATTTAACAAAGACGGTCAGGTCACTTTATAGTTAATAGTGACTCTACAAATGTATGCGAGAGCCGGGTGAAGTTGAGCTGCATTCCTGAGCACCATCAGTCTGCCCCCTTCTTCCTCACACTGGCTTCTTTCTCGCCCTCCCCAGACAGCCCGACTTATGAATGGGCCAGATTGACCAGGACACGTCCCTGCAACAACCGGCCCATTGAGAGCCAAGGCCACCCGATGACCATCACACCTGGCAGTACAGTAAAGGCGACTGAAAGTGAACATGGCGTTGCAGATGGAGAGGCATTGGCAATTTCTTTAAAGCAGCGACCCAAAAGGAGGAGGAGAAAACCAGCCAGTTTCCTGAACGTGCCACGGATTTTCCAGCGAGAGGTGCCGGTACCACCAAATCAGTGTCCATAACTAGTGTTTACAGTCAGTGAATGACTTGGGAGGAGTTTACCACCCCAGTTATTCACACTTGGCTGCAGTCTTCGCAAACATTCAGTGGCTAATCAGATGACATCTTGAATTTCACTTGCCCCCTTTTTCTCTCCCTCCGTTATATCCCCTCACTCACTCACTCAGTCACTCACTCACCGTGCGAAGCTTTTTCAGCCCGGACATTTTCGCTCTCTCTCCCTCTGTCTGTGTCTTTCTCTCTCTTCTTCCGACCGAGCGCTGAACACCGGCTTCGGGACCGCTTGTGGCTGTAGCGGGGGCCTGGATGGCGGTGGCTGTGCAGCTCGGCGGGGCTCGGCTCGTCACTGCCTAACTTCGGGCTGTGTGTAATCTCGGAGGGCGACTGGGAGTTTTTAAAAGGGACTCTCAAGACACGTAGCATTTCGCTGGCCCTGCCTCCGGCCCTCCCTCGCTCCCTCCTTCCCTCCCCTCCGCCTCCGACGACGTCCAAAACAATCTGCATAATTTGCGACTATGAAGTGAGAACGCACGAAGAGGAGCGCAGAAACTGGTATGACGAGCTTGGCGTTTGGGCGCCGCACCGCCGCGCTGTGCTGTCACGCTGCTTAAATCTAAGCGCAAATGTTGATTTTTGCGTATCCGCTTTTCAAATCCCACGAGTAGGAACTGACCATGATCACACCCCGCTCGGCTTACTCACATAAAACCCTGAATCCCTCATTTGAACAAAAAAAAAAACAAAAAAAAAACTTCCACAAACTTAATTTTAACTAAATCACAAACTCAACAAGTGCATAATAACAATAAAATCGCAGACAGATCAGTTAAAGCCATGGTGAGTGAATTGCTTCCAGGGAAAATCAAATTACACTGGTTTAAAGCGACAATTACACGAGTTATTAATGTTAATAATGTATTTCCATATATGGTCAATTACTCCTTTTATTTTTCAGTGATTGCATATATGTGTAGACCATTTGTGGATATATACTGGTATACATATTGAAAACATGTAGTTAATGCAATAAAGACATCGATAAGCATACTTTATTTCTTTGAACATTGTCACCTCGACTGTCTGTTTCCTGCGATGCAATACTCTTTTCAGACCAACTACATTTAAGTAATGTACTGTGTGATCTATCATACACTCTTCCAAGAGTAAAGCACTTCTTGTTTCCTTGGCGCTCGAGTACAATATAGTAGCAAACTGTGATCAAGTGTCCATTCTGCAACAACGCAGTGAAGCTGTTCTTTTTTCACAACTCTGGTGAACTCTTGTGAGTAATACAGGTGTCCTCTGACGAGAAGTTGACTGAATATTTTCACAACCTTATCCACAGTGCCTGAAAGTTGCTCTCTCATGGCCAGTATCTCTTCACTTGTAAGATTCCGTGAGTAATGCAAGCCAAGGGCAACAACCTGATATCTGTTCAAACTGTTCATGTCTTTTTTGACCAGTTAACTGGTTGTTAAGCTGGACACATTCCAGCACAGCATTTCTCAGTGCATCAGTCTTCAAAAGAGGCAGTACCTTTTCCTATGTGAATTCCTTCCTTTTCTGCAAAGGAACACACTGCATGCTATGAAACATTTTCAGCAATTCTCCAATAAAACACTCAAAAATATATCCTGAAGGTACCCACAAAGGTCCCCAGTTCTTAACAGACTCTGGCAAATGAAGACATAAATGTACATAAAGAAGACATTTTCCTTTCCGTAAAGTATTTCAAATTGTTTGACAAAAGCTATTCCAATCGACTCCAATCACAGCATAGGAAGGCAGGACTGCAAGTTAATAAGCCCGAAAAAGAGAAGCTAAAGTTAGCAGGTAAGTTCTTGTTCTTAATTTTAGTTTATTTAATTTTAACATTAATTTGAATCCTAAAAAGTAGCATGAATTTTGTTAGTAAATTATGGCATGTCCTTCCTGTGAAATACACAAGTTACAGTCATTCACACATCAAGTATTGTTAGCTCAACATTGTTAGCTAAGTTTACTGGGCTAATGTTGAAAGAAATCAATAGAGTGTTCTAAGTGTTCAGAAAAATGTTTTAGCTCTCAAGTATGATGTGTTGATAGTTTTTTTTTTCACATTTTCCCACTCCTGAATAGATGTAGAAAAAGAGTGTACATTGAGAGCTGCTGAGCAGGACCTTTTAGAAGTGGACATGCCAAAACCCAGCAAAAGACCCAGGAAACCCAAAAGGTTTTCCTTTGTGGAAGAGGAGAAACT
>JAUESF010000014.1:12494845-12506431 GCA_032274765.1 Malacoctenus tetranemus | reverse complement strand
TTTGAATGGGCTGGGGCCTCCTGGACAATACCCCATGTTAATGCGGCCCTGCACTAAACGTACCCTTGATGTCCCACAGCCCTGTCAGTCCTGCCTTGAAGGACAGCGTGCTGTTGACACATCTGTGCTTCGAGCTGGTCATGAACTTGATGAGGCCAGCTCGCAGGTTCTCCTCGGACAGCAGCCCGGGGAAGAGCTTGGACAGCCGGACGGCCAGATGGCGGTGGTCGTTGACGCCTTTCTGGACGAGTCGGCCGTCCATGTCCTCCGTGTACCACATCGTCCACTGGGTCTGGATCTCACGCAGCCAGCTCTCTCCTCCCGAGGCTTTGCGCTGGACGATGTCGTAAAGCTTCTGCATCTTCTTGACATTTTTGGAGGTCGGGTATCTTGTGCCGTGTCTTATTATGGCAGTCAGATGGATTTGGCGACATTTTGCAGACGGAGGCTGTAAAACAGATGTGTTTACGGCGAGTATGTCCTCTATGAGATGCGGGTTCACTTCCTCGTACCGTCCTTTGGTGGTGAAATATTTGGCGATCGCTGGAATATCTGGGTTGTCCTCGAGCACAACATCGTTACGGTAACAACCGGACAGGCAGCTAAACGTAGCAAAATGAATAACAGCGAATTTCCATAAAGAAATCAGCATGATCCGTGTATGTTTAACCGTCCGTGTGCAGCAGACCCGGAACTTGTGACGTCAGGCGTGGTGGACCGTCTGGCCAATGAGGTGCACGGAATCGAAGGACGACACGGAAGTGTAACGGACGTGTTGTATCAGGTACTGTTGATACGTCCATGTCATAAAAACACAGATTTAAAAAAAAAAAATTAAAAATTCTGGTATGACTAAATTCAATTGAATATTGATTTGTCAAACTAAACAAAGATATTAGTCGGTAAGTCAAAAGTAGAAACTTTTCAACATTGCAAATTTGCAGAAAAAGGTGCTTTGAAAGAGAGCTGCATTGTTGTTGTTGTGAATGGAACTTTCATAATACACCAGTTGTCTCTGGGCTTCAGGGGGACAGGTTTCTCAACCATCATCATGGGAAAGAGGAAGCTCTGCAATCAAGATTGTGTCCAAAAAATGTAAGGTAATGTCTTTCAATTGCCCCCCCCCCACACTCTGTTCCACTTTTTAACAACAACATAGGAGTTATGTTCTGAATATGATTTCAGAAGTCACCAGTCTACATACCCTGTTCTTCCAGGTGCATGACAAAAATAAATGTCTTGTTCTCTTTTTCTAACCATTTGCGCCACCTGCCATCTGCTGTGGGTAAATGTTCAGCCCAAAAATGTAATGCTGTCAAACCAAGTGTCTCTCAGCAGACTGAAATGATCTGTGGTTTCTTACTAGGAGCTTTGGTTATAAAGCTGAAAAAGTTGATATCGTGGAATATCAGTTGAGTCCAAGATGGTAAACAGAGTGACACTTCAGTCCAAGAGGATAGTATGTGGGACTGACTATCCTCAGGGGTGTGAGGTGAATCACTTCAGAGGAGTGTAGCACTTAAAGATATCTCAAGTGGGCCAACAGGGAGATACAAGCCAACAAACGTTTTATTTTTTCAAGCGTTTATACAAGTAGCTTGTAAAAATGAAGACATTAAGATCACTCCAAAAATAAAGGCAACATACTTTACTAGATTTTTTCAATAGGTATTGAGTCTCTTCATCAGATTGTTAAAAAAGAGGAGTCAACACATGTCCTGCATATAAGTTTATTCAACTAGTTATATTTTCATTTAAGTTTCAGACTGTATGTTCAAATTTGCAAAGAAATTAGTGGAGAATTAATGTGGCTGGTTGCCTAAACTTTGGTAAGACATCTACAGCTGGCAGTCAGTGTTAAAGTCACAGCCTTGGAGCAACCTCTCGTAGTGTTGTCTCACATCTTCATAGCGCTGCATGGACGCCTCAGAATTTGTCAGACCTGGGACAGCCACAGGCCTCTCGTTGAGCAGAAGCTGCAGTCTGAAATCATCTACACCACAGTCGTACAGCACAAAGAGTAAATTAGCTGCATAGGGCATCATGTGACTGGTGCGGAAGGAGCGGTGGGCCTGCGTGATGTAGTTGCTTGATGTCAGGGTGTCATTGTCTTTGAAGAATCCCAGGAGGGTGAGCAGAGGCAGGAGTGTATCTGCATGGCCGATCTGGACAGTGGCAGCAAGTGGATTCAGCTGCTGGACCTGCCTGGACCATGAGCATTATGAGTGTGAGGGGGTCATATCTGATTTAGGGTCTGCTGGAGCACCAAAAGCAGCATGTATTCCACAGAAAACACAAATCATGACTTTTTCTCTTCAGTAAATATGCAATCGTCACCAAGTGATCCTCAGGTGGGGAGACAAGTCTTTATGTTCCCACATCTTTCTGATACAAGCAACATTTAAAGACATGTTTGAAGTTATAATCTCACAATGTTGATGAACTCTTCAGACAAACAATAAATTCAATTCAAGTTAGAAAACAAACAAACAACCAAAACCAACAGATGCACTCATTCCTTTGCCTTTTTACTCCAGGCCTTCAGTATGTTACTTTTACTGGACTGCACATCAATAAACGGCTACTTACTCCTTCCTGATGGTTTTCTGGTCCAGTTGGTGAAACACGTCATGAAAGAGGACACAGCTCGCTTTACTGTTGATATCGTGGCCATAGCCTCTTTTCCAGAATTCCCTGAGGTCGCTAGCATACTCCATTACCTGTTGAACCAGATAATTTTAAAGCTCCCCAGTACAATTAAGACATAACTGTCCCAAGATGGCAATCTGTTAGTTTTCTATTATGCGAGGAGAGTTTTCAGGCTTCCAGAGTTTGAGGTCAGCTTGTACAGAGGAAACACAAAACCTCCTTTCTTATGGGATTTATGCCAAAGGGGTTTTTCAGTCATGAATAATGTGAAAAAGCAGAGTGGTAAGTGGTGACCGGTGTGTACACCGCCCTTCCTCCCTTAGAAACAGGCGACATGATACCTCAGAGCTACATTTAGTCAGGCTGTTTACTTTCTTCTGTTTGTGAATTCAATAGTTGGCAGAGTTTCAATACTTTCCTGCCCCTGGTTGACCTGAACACCCCAGCTGTTGTCCCAAAGTGCCCGTTAGATCAGCTGAATTGCTTTTGCGGTGAGTCTAATCATCTGTTATGGCCCCAAAGGAAAAATTGGCCTCACATTTAAAGGCAGTCTTCAAATGTCATCCATTTTGCAATTGATGTGATGAATACATCAACATTTTTGAACCATAGCTAAAAAGAAATATCTCAGAATTGGCTTCACAAATGTCAGTAAAAAAAGTAAAAAGCTCACTGGTGACACGCACTCACCTTTGCATCTTCCTCATCGAATAGCTGACACCAGGGGGAGTTCACCTCCTTGATTGCAAATTCATATGCACACAAGTAAAATGCAGCCTCAGCTCCATCTGCAGGAAGAATGGTAAGTGGCTCAGTCACACAGGTCCTGTTTATGTTAAATCTCAGATAAGCAGTGAGGTGACCTGATCAATAAAGTGGACATCGCTTTAGGAATGCAAAACTTCTCCTGTTAGAACAGCATCAGGTGCAAGATGGATGTCAAGCAAGTACAGTGATCAAAACACTAAAACTCTAGTTGCAATGTCCTTACACAGCTGATTCTAATGACAACAGTTTGAGGTTGATGACAACCTGATGCTGAAGCTTCAACGTATTTTTGAATCGGGTCTTTCCCACAGGTATGACTGACCATATGTAATGTCATGGTGTGAGACCTGAAGACGATCCGCGATCTTTTCCCGGACCCTCCTCATCTCTGACCCCTCCTTAAACTTGCTCACTTCTTGCACAGCCAATGGGTCGTTGTCAACTTTCTGCACAAGCTTAGCACACTCAGCAAAAAATCTCATGAGGCTATTGTTCTCTTCATGGTCAAACTCCATATCTGCACAAATAAAACAAACACACAAAGAAAATAAATAAATAGATAGCCCAGAGAAGAACTGTATCTGAAGGGTTAAAGCCAAGCTTTTCAGATTTTGACCTCACCTGTAATGTTCCAGAGTTCTGTCAGTCCTGCTTTAAATGACAGCGTGCTGTTGATGCATCTGTGTGTTGAGCTGGTTATAAACTTGATGAAGCCACCTCTGAGCTTCTCCTCTGACATCAGCTCAGGGAACAGCTTGGACAGCCTGATGGCCAGGTGCTTCAGGTCGTTTACACCTTTTTGGACGAGCCGACCGTCCATGTCCTCCTTGTACCACATGGTCCACTCAGTCTGGATCTCACGCAGCCAACTCTCAGCACTTGAGGCATTGTGCAGAACCATGTTATAAAGCTTCTGCATTTCCTGGATGTTTCTTGTGGTCGGGTATCTTGTGCCATGTCTTATGATGGCAGTCAGATAGCGCGGTTCACATAGTGCAGACGGAGGCTGCAAAACAGATTTGTTGACTTTCAATATGTCCTCTCTCAGATATGGGTTAATTTCCTGATACCTCCCTTTTGTATTGAAGTACTTTGCAATGACTGGTATATCCAAATCCTTCTCCAGTGAAACATATTCAAGTAAAGAGCTTGAAAAGATAAAAAAATAAAATGCAGGATAACTTAGCATCGTGTATGCTGTGCAAGTCCAAAAAACAGCAAAACGGCAAACATCTGTTTAATGGAGTCAAATTTGTGAGTGAACAGAGTCCAGTTGAGTTTGTTTAGTTGCATTTCCTCATAGCAGTCCTATAAAGTAAACATGTTTTTGTGCAATGCTGTCACATGACAAGACTGTTTTAACAATCTCCGAGAGATAGAGAGCGACAGAGAGGGGAAAGAGAGAGAGAAAGACTTGCTGTTCATTTAAAGACAGAAATAGAGGTCTACAAACAAACAACGTGTGACTAAGAGCAAGGACGACCTCTCGTTAAGTCAGTTTCCTGGGAAACTTTTTATGGTTTGTGTTGGTGGGCAGTTGTCTCAGGAGCTCACACATTCTGATTTCTCATGTTTCAAACTGGTCAAACAAGTGCTTTTTTTTTATCAATGTTATATCTGCATGCAAATCATTGTTGTGCAAGTCAACAGACCTCCACATTTCCTTCCCCATTTACGAGCCATGAGTTTGCAATTTTAGCCTGACCAACTGTAATGCACCCAACTATGAACCGCAAAGTTACCATTTGGTGACGTTTTTAAATTGTTTCCAACAATTCAGGACTGAGTCGAAGATGTTTAATTTGAGATTGCTTCTTTTTTTCCCAACGAAAAGGTCAGAATCAGGGTGGACCAAGACATTCAGATTAATATCTCATCTCAAAGCTCGGCTGTGGAGATGTGCCTCACTTGCCAATGTCCAAAACAAAAGATTCTTTTTTGCTCAGCAGTTGTAGAAAATTATCAATTACATCGTCATGCTCCTCTTAAATGGAGGGGCTCGCAAAAATTCATCAGATTACTTCTTAAAAGATCAATAAAAGGGCTCCATTGTTGAGTCATGAAGGAGGCACACTGTTTATAAGATTGGGCTGACAAGGATGAAAACAAACTGAGAGAGTGAATCCTCCTACTAAACAGAAGAAGATGTACTTAGTTGGTATTCAAGATAACACAGTCATCCTGATTCACTCAACAAAATTAAATGACCAGTGGTAACAAAAGTAGCATGACTGAAAAGTAGTAGGAGCTAAGATATCAGAAACAGTTGATCCCAAAGGTCAAGTTAAATTGCAGATGTGTCACTCTGCTTTGTTGTGTGGAGAATTTATCGTGAGCTGTTATCAATATGACAATTCAGAATCAATATTTGATCATGTGCAGTCTTGTGAAGAAACAAGTGACTGTCAAGGAGACTTTAAAGTGTGTCCAAAAATCTGATAATCTGATGCAAAAGGAAGAACACCAGAGTTAACGAACTGAGTTCAGTATGTTGTCAGTGTTAAACTGAAATTGTGTTCACAACTAGATAGATTTCACTCTATATCCGCCTGTTTGAGATAAGTCAGGGGTAAAAACTGAGACATCAGTGGATCTTTGGAATCGATAATTTCTTGTTAAGTGTCTGATTTCACATTATGAACAGAATTTTTGAAGCCTGAATCATCTCATGGGGACACCAACAGTAAAGCAGAGATTAAACTAACCTGATGTGAAACCTGTTACTCAAATATTTTTGATTTTGCAATTGGTCAATTTAGGGGGGTCCCCATCATTTGTTGTGCATTTTCTAACGTTTGATATATTGTCCATTAAAGCCTCTTCTTTCTTTTGCGCCTTTAGACTTTGTATAAAACATCTTGAAATTTGATGTACACTCACAACAAACTGGTAAGCCCAGATGCTTATGTTATTATCCTTTTTTGAAACGTCCCTTCCCCCATTACCTCTTTTTATTGGTCACTATAACAACGTTATCATAAACATGTCTATTTTTGAGCTATGGATTGTGGTCAAATCTTCACCAATAGATGGCCTCATGTGAGCGAGGGGGCTGGTCGGGTCTCTTCCAACGCAGCATTTTCGACGTAGTTGTCACCAGTGCTGCATTCAAATACTGCCGTTATTCGTCCGAAATCAGTCGATGAAGTGTCAATATGTTGCATAAAAAATAAAAGAATAAAGAAAATAAAGTGTACTGCGCTGTTGTGTTTTCCTTTCAGAGATTTTGTGACGTTTTAAATGTATTTTATGTCTTATTTTATTTTTGGTTTCCTGACCGCATTGCTCAATCACAGGGTTGGTTAGTTTCTCTTTGATGGTACGTGAAGGCAGCACGGTGACGGAGTGGAGGGAACTCCCCAGTCACAAACCGCCTACTCCATGAAAACACCGGACATACTGAGAAGGAATTCATACCACATTGCGGTGATAACCAACACAATTTGGAGTGAAGTCCCACAACATTTTGACGGCTCGGTGAGTACTCTCCACGTACCTTTACCACAATTTCACGAGGCGCAGACGCAGCTATCGACTGAGCTCTCTCAGCCCGGAGTGAGGTTGGTTAGTTAACAGGTAATGTGTTAAGTACACTGTGGAACAAACTTCCAGATAAATACAGCGGTGTTGAAATATACGCTAATGCGCCCCTGACTGCAGCTGTATAATCTCTCGGCAACCTTAGAGATATTTGGAACACGTAGCGTTAGCCGCTTAATGGCCTTGTGTTGATTTTTTTTTTGTATCAGTTGTCGACTAAACGTCTCCCGTTATTGTTAATGCCAATGATGGACAGAGACGCTGCTCTCGCTCCGTGGTGGGTTCATGTTAACCAGAGCACGTATGTCAATATCAACAAAAATAAAAATGTCGAGCTGCATAAAGTGTGGCGTTCAAATGCAAATAACACTGCGGGATGTAGCTAACAGTCTTCTCCCCAAATCCCGCTACGAATTCAAGAGGCTGAACTGTTTTCTTTGAGCTAGCACGGCAGCTAGCTGAAATACTGAAGACACCAGCTTGCTTATCTATTTTTAGGTGGTCAGACTATAAGCTCTTAAGCCACACAGTATATACAGCGGCTGTCGAGGCCTCGTGTAAATGAAAGCGGTTGTTTTAGCACGCTTAAGCCACTCGTGTCAGCCGTGATTTCAGCACAACGCCAAATCACAGGTGTGCCCACTAACGTTACAATGCCAGGGAACCGGTGGAGAAAGATCCCGCCTCGGCCTCGTCTGTAAACACGAATTTCGGAGTGGTGAAATACGCATCGTCGTTTATTTTATCCGCTTCTTGACAGAGCGACGTCTGGTTTCGTTTTGTGGCCGGTGAGTGAGGAGCAGTGCTGTGGACATGACCTGATGTAGCCCTGCTTTTTCCATGGACAGTCACAGACACGTCAGTCCAACTCGTAGGGACAGATTTCATTACAGATGTGTTTAAACACGTGTGCCTGCCTCATTAGCAGGGCCGCGACCAACTCCTGCTTGGATTACCGTAACAGAAGGGGGAGGCGTGGACGTGTAAGAGGGTAGAACGACCGAACCCTGTTTTGACTAACTATAAACAAAAGGTCCGATGTGGCTGTAATTTAAAGGAGTGTACAATAGTTCGCCAGTGTGTATAGTGGCTAATTAAATCTTGCCACAGACGCCTAGCCTTTCCCTACTGAATCAGAGGCCTATTTGTGCACTCATTTAAGTCGATTGTATCTTCTGTTGCTGTTCCTCTTGTGTTTTAGTTTAAATCAATGTTACCAGTGCCTGCGGTGGCCAAAGTGCATAGTTTTCAATCGTGTGCCAAACAACAATTTAATCTTACAACGTGCTGAAAAACTGATGAAGTTCAAAAGAAAGTTGCACTGTTTGCATGCCTTAACAACTGTCATAAGTGGTGACAGATGTTGAACTGTGAGTCCTTATACTGAAAATATAATGAAAGGTAAGGTAAAAAAAAAAAAAACAAACAACAAAAATATAGTAATGATTTTTCATGTTAAAGAAACACTTCAAGGAGAACATCAGGTCTCAAAATAAGAATTACAATTTCATTTTGGAAACAGTTGGTGTTTACATTTGATCAGCTCACGTTAACCATGATAGGAAATGTATGTCTTTGGGGGCCAAGGAGGGCAAAGAAACTCCCTAAAGACCAATATAAACAGACAGATCAGCCCATAGAGACAGCGTAGGAAACAAACGGCAAGATTTCTATGTGGAGGAAATGGCGAGAAAGCAGCTCTTCATGGGCATAAACAGTATGACAGCAACCAGTGTCAAGAGGGCAAAATGTTAAATGGGGTTCATTGTTTTAACTGTATCCAGCCCCCGCTGCAGAGAAAGCCGTATTGCCAAAGTAAAGCCTGTCAGGCTCTCAACAAGCAAACGGGTGTATTTGACAAGCAAAGCAAGGCACAACAGCCTGTTTTGTCCTGTAGTGGAAACAATGAGCTTTTCTGTAGGCACAGCGACGATCTAGCCATGGAAAACTGTCTCAACTGACAACTGGTGCATTCACCAGCCTTACCTTAGATCACAGACTTCCCCTGGCTGGGCAGTCTGGAAGGAAATAGGTATTTTCATGCAGTGAATGGAGTAAATGAGCTGTGTTTTGTTGACAGATCTTTGGGATTTTTTCACATTTTAGTTTGATTCAAAACACATTTTACAACACTTATGTAATGACTGTGTTACATTCAAAAGCTTCAAGTTATGTGATGAGCTGTATTATAAAAGCAGCATTACTTTACTGACTATGACCAGTTAGAGGTTCAAATACATTTTAAAGGGTCTTCTTTCATTTCTGAAGAGCTCTGCTTTCAGGTTTGAAATATCGGCGTTACAATAGGCCAGAAGTTTCAGGAATTATCTCCATATTGACAAAAAGGTCCCAAATCGTGCATCCACAATGTAATCCAGTTCAAACAGCAGTGCAATAACATGTGTCTTTACGATGCTCTGCAGTGACTTCAATCAATTATCAATAGCTGTTGATCATTACATTGGTTTTCCTCCAGAGAAACAATACGCAGTGACTGCAGTGCTGTTCCTGCCATAATTAGAAACACATGTAGTTTTACCGCTACTCACATGATGCCCCAGTTTCCTGTGGCCTACAACAGCTTGTGGAGGTCTGGGCTACTTGTGCCTCAATGTTGCCTATCTTGTTTACTTTCTACATAAACTTAAAAAAGCAAATCCCAGTTACAAGGATACTTACTCAATTTGGCTGTTTTTGAAGAAAGGAAGATGCAGCTCGGAATTCAGCTGTGTTTTGTTGAAATTGCATGGTGGAGAAGTTTGAGTGCAGACAGTATTGGTAAGGAATGTTAAGTAATACAAGCTGCCCATGCGAAGGCCAACATCTTGTCTGTTTTGTGCTATTGTCTGCTTCCACCTGAGCAGAGTATCTCCCTGTCCTGGCTTGTTTTGAGCAACTCTCTGACTTCTGTCTGCATTCCACATCGAGTGTCTCAGAAAGGGGTTCATGTAGCTAAAAGTAAACAAGCATGACGATATATTGGCCGTAAACTGAACACCCATGCAGCTTAATTGCTGCAGACCCATTCCAGACCCAGTTTCTGCCTACTTTGGCCTATTTTCAGGGAAAGACTCAACTCTTTTAAGGTCAGAGTTTGGGCCTTTGGCCAAGGGTGGGACAGGATGTCATTCTGTGATGCAATGAAAGACACAATGTGTGAGTCAAATGTGTGAATATGATGGCAAGACGAACACAACAAGGCCATTAACTCTTGTAAGACAAGGTTTTTGTGTGTTTACATTGTTTTACAAAGACTGTATTTGTAGTTGTTTCAACATGTGACATTGAACATTTGCGTGATGGAAACATTTGTCAAACTAAGCTCGATGTAACTGCACAAGTCTGTATTGATGAGTTTCTCTGTCTTCCTGTGTGTTGGTGCAGCTCCACTTGTAAAACTTTCTTTAGGCCTGGTGAGTGTTTTGTGGATTAAGAATAAATGAGTGTGCACACTTCAGATGCCAGAATGGACACAAAAATGGTTGGAAAATATGACGGCACCTGGAAGTCTCACTGGTGAAGTTCTCTTGTCTGTGAATTATAATAATTGCTGTACATATAAATGATGAACTCACAAACCACAACATTGTCCTCATCCTACTGTCAGATTATCCATTCACAGAATTTGTGAGAACACAGAAGTTATTGTTTATAACATTGCTGACTTTATTATCAATACTGAAACACTTGTTGGAAGTTGTATATGCTCATAATGTATGCCAAGTCATAACTGGCTTGTTGAGTTGCCCTTCTAAACTCACAACTCCTTGTTGTTCACATCACTGCTGTATGAAGAGACGGGCTAAACGTTGTGCTGCTCACTAATTACTCCCTGTTGACAAGAAGTCCCCCGTGTGCTATCCAAATATCATTTCTGATGTGTCGACAACGCATCGGTTGAACTAAGAAGAGAGGCAATTTGTGTGTTGGTCCTCTGGGGCTGTACGGGCCTGACATGGTCATCAGTGACTCATAAAACCACAGGTGTTTTTCTCATTAGCAGATGGCACCTACCAGTACGATGGTTGTGTCATTCAGCTCCACAGAGGCTTGTGCAAGAGCAATCCACGTTTTATGATCTGTCTCATCGTCACCCTCGGTCGGTCGGACTTTGTCTCAGAAATTATATTATTCTGTGATAGCAAGACACATTGCCTTCATTTATGTAATTGTGTACTCTTTGCTGCAGGTTTATTTGGCATTATAGACTTCTCAACCTCATAACAATGGAATAATGCAAAAACGTTAATTAGGAAAATATCACACATCACGCACTGTATGTGGTTAATTTTCCACACATTTTTCAAAATAAAATTGTTTGTGGAAATATTCCTTGGATTTCCAATTAAAGTTCAGTTTATGTACTACATCAATTAGCATGAAATCATGACCAAAGTGACACATTAAAAAATCCACCATGGAAAAAGATGAAATGAGAATCATTTTTTCCCACCACTCTTTAAAGGAGGATTATTGTCAACTATCTGTACTCCTAGTACAATTAAATGAAAAAGGCAGAGTGATCCTGTTTCAGAAAATGGTATATAACCGTAAGTTGTCAGTGGCTGTTGAACACGTGGCATTAGCTGTGTTGCTGCAAAAATCCAGGAAGTAAATACATTACTGTCA
>JAUESF010000014.1:12340916-12376867 GCA_032274765.1 Malacoctenus tetranemus | reverse complement strand
TGTGTGTGTGTGTGTGTGTGTGTGTGTGTGTGTGTGTGTGTGTGTGTGTGTGTGTGTGTGTGTGTGTGTGTTTGGGGGTGTGCCCTGGTGTGATTTTGGAAGAGGGAAGGCAGAGGGAAGTGTCATGGCATGAGGAGGAATTGTCACCTCAGCTCATTGAAATAGAGTCTTTGAGTTCAGAGCTGACACGGAGAGTGATTGTCAGTCACGATTAGCACTTCAGTTGAACCGACTCAACCGTTCCTGGCCATAATTTACAGCCTTTTTTGCTTTATCTGCTCCTGTTAGGTATTTGAAATTCATCATCGCTTGAACAGGATTTTTTTTTCTTCTTTCAAAAACCAGGCCATGAAATAATCTGCTTATGGGACACCCCCTGAGGAGTTCTGCTGCCTGTCTGTTGTGTTCATTTTTCTGCGTTCGAGTGGATAACGCTCCGTGTGGATTGGAGCTTTATAGACGGCTCCGACAGGGGTGTCTTTTGTTGGAGGGCTGCCCTGGGCAGTGCGCTGGTTCAGTCCCCGTCGGAGCTTTTCCCTGAGGGACTCTGTGGGCTGGAAACCTCTCGCAGCGAAAGGATGGATTCCTGGGAGACGGACTCGGAGGATTCGTGCGATTGGGGTGACTCCTCTGAAGACGCGTCATCCTCAGAGGGAGACGAACTCGACGTCAAATACAATAAAGAGTAATGACATTCCCGCGGTGCTGTGTGCTGCCTTGTGCTGCCTGTTGATAATGATTTTCTGGTTGTCTGTCAGTTCCAGGGAGAATGGAGATGAATAAGCGATGACGAAGTGTTAACTCTAAACTATGTCCATCACCCTGGCTCTGACGAAGCGTTTAGAGGGATTAATTTGATTTATTAATGGCGGTGCCGTGTGTGATCACCACATCAAATGTTCTAGTTCTGCTGTTGTGCCTGATTATGCTGTGTGTTCCTGTTTCTCCAGGGAGGACATCAGGACAGCCAACGTCATCGCAGCCGAGGCGGTCACCTGTTTAGTCATCGACCGAGAGTGAGTATCGATACAATGAATCCCTGCAGAACTTTGTGATTGTTCTCCACAGTCAGTCCTTTGCTTTAAAGCCTGCCAGTCAAACGAGGGTTTAGTGAACAAGCAAGTGTCTCTTTTAAACATTTACGCCTTCGCAGCTCGCTTTGCATGCTTTGTTCAGATGAGTTGCGTCACCATGAAAAAAAACCCAACAGAAAGCAGAAAGAAAAGCCCCATTGCAGCGCTGTTTATTAACAACCCAAACACTAAGACAAAGACGAGTATTTCTGTCTGTTTTTGTAGAACTTGACAGCGGAGGCGCTCACATCTTTCTCGCCACCTGTTGGTCTGTTTACATGAACACTGAAAGAGACGAAGAGACTTTTTTTTTGGTTGTTGTTTCAACGTTTTAGCAGATCCTCCCTCAGCAAATAAAAGCACTCTGAACGCACCTACAAATTCTGGTGTAAAACCAATAATCAAACTTTCAAAGAAAAGATTTCTTGCATTGTCAGTCTTGACAAAGTGACATTCAGTGTGAAATGAAACGTATCATTTTGTAGTTGCTGTTAATTTTAGACATTTTGTTCATTTAAAGTCATCATGTGATTTTTGCCCATCGTACCTTTTTTCCCCTTTTCTACTCCTGCTCTTGTTTTCCTTTATGTGTCGTTGTCTTCGATGGCTGTGGTTCCCAGTTGTCAGCATAGTCTAACTTTAGATGTCTGCGCACTAGGTTCAGTAGGTGTAAACGCTATAAAAGGTAGTCACATCATCACCTAACTGTCTGCCGTCTGAGCCACGACAGGACTCATCTCATTGTTATGCAAATGTTTTGTAGCTGCGGATGTGACTGAAAGGAACTCGTGAGTCCTGGACTCTTTTTGTGAGATGAAGTCAGACAGGCAGGTGTAAGAACGTGTCCCGAATTCAACCTCGGGAAGGAAATCTATGCAGGGATCCTTGACAAAGGCTTCATGATGCTGTTAACGCTTAATGACAGCTCAGCTCAAAGTTATTTTCTTTTTATTAGAGTGTTATGACTTGGCTTTCATTACAATGATTTCCATATTTTTTATGGGGAGAGTCTAGTGCCTGACTGATGTGGACGCATCAAAGTTTATGGCAGGCTACGCTGCGAACCAGAGGCAGAACCAACGGGACACGGAGCCTCTGTGCACCAATGTGTCTTGCATTAAGTTCAGAGGTGGAAATAGAGTAACAGAAGGGTGTTGGGCACGGGGAAGGAGTAGTGTCGTCTTACCCAGGGCCTCCCTTTGGCCTCAGGGAACACGGCAGGCACAAATGGACCATCTTCAGTGCCAGCAGAGGGGATAGTGAGTGAGTCATCCGGCGCAGGTGATTACCGCTGCCTGTCATACGGCCAGCTAATGCAGTCACAGCCCACAAAGTTAGTCCTTTATGAGAGTGTGTGTGTGTGTGTGTGTGTGTGTGTGTGTGTGTGTGTGTGTGTGTGTGTGTGTGTGTGTGTGTGTCTCACCGGTCCACAGCGGTTTTTGGTGCAGGGTGTTTTTCGAACATCTGTCATGCTCTGCACGTTTCTCCATTTTGTGTGTATCCACGCATGTGTGATGCTTCAAAATGAAACTGCTCTGCTCAAGAGGTGAGATGAGGATAATTGCAGGAGCCATGGGAAAGAAAAAAAGGAATAAAAACACAAGCGGCGGGGAGTCACACACCCGGTGCCACAGACACTGTACGCAAACATCCAAAGAGGAGCAGTGCCAGCTCGCAGGCATTATGGTCTTGACAGGAGAAAACACCAGATGCATTGCTGCTCTCTGGCAGACGGTTTGATCAGCCGGGAACTCAAACTGTGTTTGATCGTCGCTCTTCCAGGAATTTGGGGAGACTTTTTTGCGTTTGCTGCAAAAAAACAGAATCTTTCCCAGTAGTTTCTCTTTAATTCAAGTTGAAAATATCTTATCACGCTTAAATTGGGACGTAATCGTCTCAAAAGGAAGTACTTTCAAAATGGATTTGTAGGTTTGCAAATAAATCTTGAACAAGCTGCTTCATGCTTGAAATAAGCAAAAAAATGTGGCATTGGAACTCAAAGACGATGATTGTTTCCTTTTAGGTGTGATAACATAGATTTGACTTGAAATATATAAAATCAACTTGTCAGTTTTTGGGTTTTTTTTGCCATGGACGCCTTCTTTCTTCAGAGCAATGAGCGTTGTCGCGTGTAGCTTTTCATGTACGCGACGCTCCCACGAGGGCGCGCGAGGAGGGTTTTTATTTCAACGAGTTAGCGCGTTTTGTAGCTTAATATCCTGCAGGTCCCATCCCCTCCTAATCTTTCGTTTTTACTCCCATAACATTTGTAGTACCACTAATGAGAATCCACATATTCATTTTGATTTGCAATTTCAATTTTAAATACGATTGCCTTTGTTTCTCGGAGTGAAATAATATCCCTGGATTTATTGGGTGCTTGGAAAATTAAAAAGGAAAACAATGATCATGGGGTTTCTAATGATGACTTACGTAACACCCGGCTCCTCTTTTATTACTTAGCACACTATGTTTTTCTTCTATTATTCATTCACTGAAAAATTTATGCACAGTCTCTACTTTTCTCTCAAAAATTCCCACTCGCCCACCATCTGCCATCACACTGTTTTACACCTCTGCGGGGGAGCTCTGTCTCCTCATCTGTCTTCTCATCTGCGATTTTTAGAGGCTTGTCTCGAAAAGCAGACTGATGAATATTTAATCGTCACTGGCAGTGTTTTTTATGACAGTCTGGTCATACATTGCACCAGCTTCCTCCACCAATCGCCCGCGGTGTACAAACTGCTCGATTCCCTCCGACCATAAGCTGTTCCTTGAATACATACGGCGCTGAAGAATAAGTGGAGTGTTTTTGTCGGGGTGGAGGCTTGAAGGTTTTCATGAAATATGCTCGTCTCACTTCCTGTTTTAATGTTTTGCTCTCTGTGTTTCAGTTCATTCAAGCACCTGATTGGAGGTTTGGAAGATGTGTCCAGCAAAGGCCACGAAGACGCTGATGCCAAAGCCAAGTAAGCCAAACAAAGATCAACGTTCACCTTGAATGATGTGAATAACAGAGGCGCAAATGTGTATGAGAAGAGTGTTTTCAGTGTAGATTTTTCTTTTCCTTTTTTCGCCCTGCTCCTCTTAATATTCACTCTCACATCGTCACTGCTCAGTGGCTGCAGTGCTTTTATGAAGACGTATGCTCCAAGGCAGCTGTAAATGCTCTGTGCCTTTAGGTCTGTTACATAACAAACAATACCCGGGTGGCAGAGCAGAAAGCGGAGGGTATGACCCTCGCCTCTATTTCTGGAGGAATTAATATGTACTCTATTTATCGTGACTATGGTAACAGGAGAGCAGCTCTATAGCAGGCACGATGCACCTTGGCAGAGAGGTGGGCATCTTTGGGTTCATTCAGTTATCTCTCGCCACAATCTGATACCACGCGGCACTATGTGGTGAGTCAAGGTGAGGAGAAACAGGAGCCCAGTAATGATAGATCACACAGGGCGGAGGGAGCGAGCAGGCAGCGCCTCTGATATGTAGATTGGAGACCGCGGGGAGAAGAGACGAGGAGCGATGAAGACGGGTGACAAGGCGGGCGAGACTTCTGTCCCGATGTTTTGGCTTCCTGGCAGACTGCTGAGCGCGTCAGTCATCTTTCTCTGCAAGCCTGCGCCAGTGAGTCGGAGGAGCGAGGAACGGAACACCGGCCCCAGAGTTGGATGGAGGCAGGAAAGAGGGGGGACGGTGTAACGTGAGGGGGGCTGCGGAGGTTTGCCCCTGGCCTCCAGCCCAGCCCACACGGCCCCTTCGGGCTCACTGTCACTCGATGGTTGTTCGGTCAGCCACCGACAGCGACTGTTATCGCACCGTTGGAGAGTCGATACTGTCGCATAAATACTTAACATCACAACACAATGTACATCCGTCAACTGCTCGTCCACATTTCAGTATTCTGGCGGGGTCGAACCGGCACACCTAAGCTGACTGTCACACTGGGGGAATGGTGATTTGAAGGACTGTGATTGCAGCGAGACTGTTGGGACCAGATGGGCTGATTGTGGTCCGAGCAGTTCACAAATTCTTGATCTCGTGGGATTTTCACAAGTGATTATTCTGGGTTGAGAAAATATCAAGGAAGCGACAGATTTTCTGGGGCGAAGATGGTTGTCGATAGCTCAGTTCAGAGGACGATGGACAGTCGGGCGCAAAACGTCGGAAAGACAAAAGTAACTCAAGAAAAGAAAAACAAAATGTCGTAGTTAAAGCGAAATGAAGTTTTGTTGGTGTGAGTTTGCTTCCTAGACTTTGGAGATGAGTTGGTGACGGACAATTATTTAGGGAATTGATGCAATCACCTGTTAAATTGTGATGAAATCCTTATCTTGTACTGGAAGGTTCCTTTTTTCCTGAAAATGGACGACTTCATATCAAGCAGAGTGTGGAGATGTTGGCTCCTGTTGAAAACTGATAATTTTGTTTGTTTACTTAAATTCTACTGGATTTTTTTGCACTTTCATTCAGTTCAGTTTTACCTCTTTGCCCTGAAAATTCAGATCATCTCTGTGCGTCCCGTATGAACAAGCATCAACTGAGGTGAAGAAAAGAAACTCAACAACTTTGAATTTTAAACTTCTAATTCTAAGCAACGCGCTCACTACCTAAAAACTGTGCCCCCACAGACTCATGGGCCCCGCACTGCGTTTCATAATAGAATTAGCAGGACTCTACAAGCTCGTGAGTGATGACAAAACATGTCCAACGGACTGCTGACAGGATAATTAAGTGTGAAGATACCTCCCCCATTCTTCTCATCACTCACGGTTTCGGGGGGGGGAGCGAGTTCCGTCTTATGCAAATGGCCGACAAATTGCACGTTTGCAGGACTGTCATCAGCGACCTTATCATCAACTTGTTCTCTTCAGAACTTTGCCTCAAAATAGAGCCACTCGTTCCCCTCCTGCCCCCTCAAATCTGTCTCATCAGAGCCTTCTTCGCCCTGATTAAGGTAGCTCTCCCTGCCATGTGCCATGTCGCCTCTTGCCCCCCCCCCCCTCGCCCGGCAGAGCACATTTGTTTCATGGTGAGGAAAGCCTGAGTCAGGATCCCACCGTGATGGAAACTATCTCTAATTGGTCACAGCGGATAAGCACATTTCAGCAGCGCTGTAACTGTACAGGAAGCTACAGCTGCTCTCTGTGAGGTTGACAGGTCTTCTCTTCAAACACTTCCTTCCTGTTATGCGTCGTATGCACACATTGTTTTTGATTAAGCCGGAGCTTCTCACTGTGGAAGGAGCCTCATACTTGCCATAGTAGAACAAATACATCCGTCTCACTCCTCCTAAAGCTAGTATAGTATCTCGTGTATTGAATCCAGAGTGACAGTGTGCAGGCGGGACACCAAGAAAAGTTTCTGGATATTTTGTAATATTAGTTCCTTGAGCTCAGTTTCCTTTCTGGCAAAAAAAGAAGTTTGAAAAAAACAGTCTTTCTATTTGGGTTCCATTGAGGAAGTAATTCAGCTCTCCTCCAATCGGCAACCACCTGCTTTCATTGTGTGCTTCTTGTGTTCAAATCATTCATCCTGCCCTTTCAGGCCGCCATTCCCACTCTACTTTTCAACTTATGTTAATCAGCGACTCAGACCTGTCTCGAAGGGGAAAAACACAATTTATGACTGGAGATTGATGAGAAAATGTGACCCAGAGTGATTCAGCATGTCCACTGGTGTTTTTTTTAGAGCAAGTGTAGAAATTCAATAAATGGGAATTACTCATAAATAAAAGTGGCATTTAAGGAGAGTCAGCTTTAAGGTCAGAAGTGCTTTCTTCTCATCTCAGCTCCCTTGAGTCAGACTAGACCAAGAAGAACTCGTGCTGAGTACACACACACACACACACACACACACACACACACACACACACACACACACACACACACACACACACACTAATATGCTCACACACGCGTAGATGCAGGAGGATTGCATCATCCCAATGACCTCATCTGCTCATTGATACAGATTATCACCCACTGGGGTGCTACTTGACCTGCACAGGAACACTCTGTATAATTGTGCTAATTTGCACTGATAAGTTACGCTGGTACAATGTCATGTGAGGCACCTTAAAAAACGTAGGTTAGAGTTACTAACCGGGATTGCGTTACACAGCGTCAGTCGCAGCTGAGCTCTGTGTTCGTTTTAATTCAAGGTCACGGCTTAGACATCTATTTAAGGTGGATGTATGGTTCCACCTCCCAGTGGATCAACACTCCGGTGTCATATTCCGGTTTCCAGCATTCAGTGTTTTGAGCCGTGGACACAAACAAGTATCGTTTTCTGCCCATCTGAACAAAAAAAAACTGTGCTGCCACTTTAGTTAAGGTCTCCACTGCTCATCAATTCCAACCCAGCTCGTGTGTCCTTGGTTGAGACGTTGAGTGATGGATTGTGTTTTATCCGAAACAAACTCATTCATAACAATTCATTGCAGTTAAATGAAGCATTTCAAGGTTGTCAGATTTACTCGGGAGGAAAAGCGTTCATCTTTTGCACTGACTGAATACATAGATTTACTCCTTTACTGCCTTCTTAATCCAAAAGAAATTCAATTTATGGTTTGGACTTTCACTGGCAGATTTTTCTTCTCTCCAACAGCTGGTTAAATAGGTTCCTTAATCTGAAACTGTGCTGCCATCTCCTGGCTTGATGATGCTATTACTGTCAGGTTTGTCTGAGCGCGGCACTCAGTCAAACGATCCTGATTCATCATTCCTTCAGGGCTTGGCAGAAATCATGAAATTCTCTTCTCCAACATCATGCCAACAGCTCATGCATGTTTCATGAGTGTGCAGTCTAAGTCGGTGTGTGCACTCCTTTCGGTCACCTTGGACTTATTAATAATCCTGTGGCACACACCGTAACTCAGGCCACACTCGGTCCCTCTCTCTCCTGTCCTTTTCTTAAGTCGGGATCATTCGGGGATTTGGCACGTTTTCTGGGCCGCCATCCAGATGTGGGGAGGGGAGAGAAAGATGAAAGGATCACCTATAAATCTCTCTTAATAGTAGCAGTGCCGGCATATACACAAATAAACCACGAGTGTCCTGGCAACCTGACGGTTTTCTGAGAAATGCTGCGCTTGGTAAACGTGCCAACACGTGCCACCACAATGCCCACTGGCATGCTGCAGAAGGAGAGGGCTTAATTGTCCTGGCCTGCTCTGTGCTGGTCTGAAATGAGTGAAATTTCCTCGTCACATATGACGTGCACAGAACCAGGGTTGAAGAAAGAAAAATGCAAACAATTCAGCTTGGATTAGAGCCTAAAAAAATATAGGTTTTTTTTTTCATCTACTTTTTTCAAGATTCCTCTTTACTTCCTTAAAGCAGAGCGTTGGATTATCTGTTCGTGTCTATCCCTTTAGAGGGAATTTCCAGATAAATGTCTGACTGTTGACATGCAGCCGTACTGCTTTTGTAAGCGAAGAGGCCTTACAATGAGGCATCAGTCTGCTCCGAGTGACCCAGAAAGGCCTATCCCGGCTCAGATCTGTCTAAAGCCCACTGATCCAGAGACTGAGCTGATGAAACTCCGTTTGGATCAAACAATAACCGGAGAAGACACGGGGCATCTGGGGATAAGGGATGGACACGTGGAAACAATCTCCGGTGCCAGCGTGCGCAGGTCAGCGATGGCATGTAGTAGCATTCAGCGGCGGAGCCAAGGCACGTCTTCAGAGCCAAATGAGCAGTGAGCAGCTTGTGGGATAGATATCCCATCTTTGTTCTTTCCCATCCAGAATGCGGACAAGCTGGGGACAGTTAGTCTGTGATCAAACGGAGGTCAGAGTCATTTGTCAGCGGGCTGAACTCGAACACATCCTGTTCCTCCATTCATAATAACACTCGTCACATCCTCAATAACATCCTCAATAGATTACTATGGGCGGATTCCTCTAAGATTTGCAAACAAATGAGCTCAAGGAGAGACGGATATTTTGTCTTAGGTTGTTGAATGTGGATTACGTGTTCTTTCATCCTTCATCTCACCTCCTAATCCCGTTTCCACTCCCCCCCCCCTCCCTCTCCTCCCTTCTCCTGGCACCACAGGTATGAGGCTGAGAACGCGTTTTTCTTCAATCTCAACCTCGCTGACTTCAACATCATCGACACGCTGGGAGTCGGCGGCTTTGGACGGGTGGAGCTGGTACGAGACGCTGCATCCAGACCCTCACAGAAGATTTATACACAGTCCCCACAGGCATTTCTGCACATTCCCATCGTCGTACATTGTTGCACTGTCGAAAAAAATCCTGAAATGATTGAAACTAAAATACCAACAGGCTGCAATTCTTAACTTGAAAGGCCTTTAAAAGAGCTGCGTGCTCACGTCATTCAACTGTGTAATCATTCACATTAAACTTAATCATGATTGTGACTCAGATTTTAAGCATGGTGTGAGTTTGCACAACTTCATTCTTTGTTTTTTTCTTGTCTTTGTCACTGCAGGTTCAGCTCAAGAGCGACGAGAACAAAACGTTCGCCATGAAGATCCTGAAGAAGCGACACATTGTGGACACGAGGCAGCAGGAGCACATACGCTCAGAGAAGCTCATCATGCAAGAGGCCCACTCGGACTTCATTGTCAGGTGACCGCCTCCCTTTAAAGGCCATATAAAAGATTTACTATATACATCACAAGTCTGCAGGGCAGTAAATTATTACTTTCAAGCTGCAAGGGGCAGAGTTTGTTTACCAGACTTCTCTCTGGGGAACTTGCAGACTTGCACTTTCGCTTGGTAATAGATTTCTCCTTGCAACAACCAAAACTGTGCAGACAGTGGATGGTGGATGATGAATTGTGCTACTGAGAATGGAACAAAGTAGGGCTGATCTCAGGATGTGCACCTCGGTGCAGCCCACGTCAGTTTACCTGTGAGCACTGCAATAAAAAGTGATTACGCATGCAATTTCCAAATGAGGATGATTGCATGAAGATAGTTATTTCAAAAAGCCAATTAACACCACAACTGTTTTAAAAGGCGGGAGTCGGCTCACAAGTAGCAGCAGGCTACTGAACATGTGCCAAAACAGGGTGTCAGCTGTAGTTATGTGGTTGAGCTAAATCCATGGTACCAATAAAAGTCGGGTTGCGAGCCATCCTTGAAAAATGACACCACACATAAAGTGCAGTGTTTTTTTTTAAAGTGGCTTTGACGTGTAACAGATATTCATCCATGGAAAAGCAACACTTCAGTGATCTGTTCAGGTACTACAAAGGACGCACAAAAAAAGGGAACGTCTCCACGGATTGTGTCCAAGAAGAAAATGATTGCTGACAAAATGGCACAAAACTGCAAGATCAAACTTTGCCAGAGAACATGAAAAGAAACACGCTGGGTATTGGCAGCTCATCCTTCGGTGAGACGAAAACCAAGATAAATTAGTTTGGATCAAGTCGGGCTCAGCCTGTTTGGCGTGGACGAGGCCGAGACCACAACAGTGTCTGCGCGGTGCCAGCTCGGAAGCACGAAGGTGGCGGCGGTGGTGTGCAGATATGAGCTTGGCAAAGGTATTTAGAAGATGTCATTTTGTGGCGCCACTGTGAATGCAAGTTGGTACACGGGAGCAGAGATATGTCACACTTTCAGGATGCTTGGCCGGAAAGACGCTTTCTGACTTGACATCTTTTTTAAAGAGACAAAATGTGCGGGTGTGACCTGGGCGAGCGCGTCCACTGACCCCAATCCCACCACGTCTAGTGTCCGTAGAGCGTCCTCAAAGATGCAGCTGTCATCTGAGGCGAGTCATTGGTGTTGGCAGTAACTTTGTGATCAGCAGCCACGCTTTTTATTTCCCTCTCAGTGATCGGCCCGCCGTCTAGACATTTGACAGCTGTTGGTTTTAACAAGCTTTTTTTTTGTTGCTGTTGTGTTTTCAGACTCTACCGAACCTTCAAGGACAGCAAGTACCTCTACATGTTGATGGAAGCCTGTTTAGGAGGAGAGCTGTGGACCATTCTGCGGGACCGGTAAGCATGGCATTCGCCTACAACGTCACAAACTCCTGAGATGATTTGTGAAGTTTGAATTAGAACTAGAAGCTTACGCACTGTTTCACCCTAAAACACCGTTTTGACTGATTTTTCTTCTGTGTTTGCAGAGGGTCGTTTGAGGACTCGACCACCAGGTTTTACACAGCCTGTGTGGTGGAGGCTTTCGCTTACCTGCATTCCAAAGGTATCATCTACAGAGACCTTAAACCAGAGAACCTTATACTGGACCACAGGGGTTACGCTAAACTGGTAAGAAATCAACATCCAGAAAAACAAAACACTTCATGAATCGTGTGATTTAGGCTGATGAGAGCAATCTTTGCAATCTGTCGATTCTAGTTTTGCCGTCTGAAAAAAAGATTTTTTTAAAATACTAAAATCCTTCAGCTTTAAATGAAATAATCACAGAATAAGTGGTGGATGATTAAGGCTTTTTTTTTTCTCCTTATTGGAAAACAACTCGCCTCCCTTGGCAGGAAATCCATCAGCTGCTTAGCTTTCTTCAAAAGCTCTTTTCGAAACCACAAATGACTCTTTTTTTTTTATCCTTCTGAAATATCAAGAGTAATCTCTCGCAAATAAATCACCAAAATAAAATGAGTGTGTTAGAATTCAGCCCAAATCTGACAGCGATTTCCTTCTGTTTCTCCAGGTGGACTTTGGCTTTGCCAAGAAGATTGGCTTTGGTAAGAAAACGTGGACGTTTTGTGGGACACCGGAGTATGTAGCACCCGAGATCATTCTTAACAAGGGCCACGACATCTCAGCCGACTACTGGTCTCTAGGAATCCTCATGTTTGAGCTGTTAACTGGCAGGTACATACAAGCCCGGGCATGCCTGTATCAAGTGTTCTCGTGACAGCTCGTTTGTTTCCGTGCTAAATTCAATTTAATCAAAGTTCCCGCACTTGAAAGTAAATGCTTGGCCTGGCTCTTGCAGCCCTCCGTTCTCTGGACCCGATCCTATGAAAACCTACAACATCATTCTGAGAGGCATCGACATGATTGAATTTCCAAAGAAAATTACCAAAAATGCTGCCAACCTAATCAAAAAGCTATGCAGGTGAGTGTTGATGCCTGGAGCATTTCAGCTGACAGTAAGTTGTTTAAGTGCTGAATCATGTGGGGTTTTTTTTTCTCTACTTCAGGGATAATCCTTCTGAAAGACTGGGAAACTTGAAAAACGGAGTCAAAGACATCCAAAAGCACAAGTGAGGGGAAAACAATGTCAATAAATGTGATCATTTAATGAGCGTGTCGTTCTGTGTTGCGATGAAGCAATATTGTTTTTCCGACAGATGGTTTGAGGGCTTTAACTGGGAAGGCTTGAAGAAGGGGACATTGACGCCTCCTATTATTCCTAATGTGAGTGCACCTCCACCGCGCCTCCTTTAAAGTGGCTCACCTTCCGCGTCTTCATGTGAATGGCTCCTTTGTCGCCCCTGCAGGTCACGTCAGCAGTTGACACAAGTAACTTCGACAGCTTCCCAGAGGACAACGAAGACCCGCCCCCCGACGACAACTCCGGCTGGGACGTTGATTTTTAAAGCCCTCCTCCCGTCTCCCGAAAAAACCAAAAGAAACTCTTCTTTTGTTTGGCTTTGGATGGCTTGGAGGCCATCTCGGAGGACATGGCTGTGCTGTAGAAACAAACAAACAAACAAACAAAAAAAAACTGCGTTGAATATGGACGAGAAGATGCGGAGAAGGAGATAACAGAAGGATGGCAAACCCTCTGGGTCACCGATATGCCTTTATTTCACTGTGGCTCTGGATCAAGCATTTATAATGGGACTGCTGTAGCACTTCTTCGGTGTTGTCTTACACTCGGGTCTAAAGGAAAGAGGCAGAGAAAAAGCAGGGATACACACAACTGATGAGAACGGGAGGCTGGTCATGGATTCAGGTTTTCCAAACTAAAAGCGAAAGACGCTTAGTGAATAGACGAATGCTTCAAAATGTGTCAATGTTTTAATTCAAGGTAAAATAAGAGTGAGGGGAGAGGATTTCAATTTTTCGAGGTGTGTTTCTCTGCAATACGAGGTCATATATCTGGTGGGTTTGGGAGAAATTAAGATGTCCCTGCAGTTGCTCTCTTAAGTTGTGGAGAAGCAGACGCTCGCTGCAATCTGTGATACTTTCCAGAGATCTACATACACGACAGTTTGCAAGCAAAACTGGCATCAAGTGCTCAAGACTACCCTGAATGTCACAGATTATTCCTCTGGTTTAACAACGGCATACAGTATGTACGGTACAAAAGTATTTGAATTTACAAGTTACATTGTCACACGTGAACACAACTGGGCTAAAATCAAATACTTAGTACACCTTTTTTTCTGTGAGATTAATCTACCTTGAAAAAGCACAAACACTGTGCGGTCAGTGGAAAGTGACGTGACTCTCAAAGTGCCCTGCTTAAAAATTTAACGAATCACACACCGGCACACATGAAATGTCAGCTACTACTCCCATAAAGCAATGTGTCATTATGCACTTAAGACCATAAACTGAGAAAGTCAGCTGTTATTTATCGCTCATTTTAAGCCTCATTTGAAGTCACACTTGTTTTGTTTTTGTTCTTTTCTATGCTTTTATTCACACCCAAAAGGCTTCTCAGTCGCATTTTTCTTTTGATTTTGTTTTTTAAATCACCAAATGCCTCGTCTCTCTCTCTCTCTCTCTCTCTCTCTCTCTCCCTCTCTCCCTCTCTCGCTCTCTCTCCCTCTCTCTCTCACCCAAACCGGACGTCCTCTGTTCACTCCTGTATATTTCTGACATAACTGTGAACATGGTTTTAATGTCTTTGGTGCTGTTGATGAATTATATTAAGCGATGTTGAGATGACAGTACTGGTTATTGTTTTCGTAACGTGATTCTTTTGTGCTTGATTACTTTGTAACGTACTTGACGTCATTCTTTAGAAAAATTGGAGACTCGTGCGAGTTCGTGTACTCGAGTGAAGATTTGTTCGGTATCGCTTGACACCATGTTGCGTTGTGCTCAGTGGTCCTCTCAAGGGGTTTTCAACAGGTTTAACTGTTTCGTTTGATCATGTGAGTTCGCCCATCGACTTTATGGAGCTGAAACCGCCCACATTCACATCAACTTCCAGACTATCGTGACATTGACATCATCTGAAAACTTTAGGAGTGTTTTCCAGTGAAGATAAACAAGAAGACAAAGTCTATATTTTGTGAAACTTTGACCACTAGCGCCACGAACTCTCCACCATCAGCCCACACATCCAAAATTCAGAACATAATATCAACCGGATTGTAAGTGCCTTAGGTCAACGGCATACAAATTCAACATTATGAGACCTTTTCAATGCTGCATGAACACATATACACCTCAGAAACTTGTGTCCTCTTAGATGGCTGCTTTTCACCCTTTGTTATATCTAATAAATACATTAATCACCATGGAAAAAGAATTCCTAAGTCATTTGATGGCTGACGAAAGTGTATCTGAAGTAAATTTTCCTGTGTGCGCCTTTGATTTATCTCACGGGAACATTTATGAATTGAATTTTAGAAACTGTCATACCTGATGTGGCTGCAATGACATGCTCTCCTCTACACTTCTGGTCTGATCCTACAACGTCTACCACAATAAGCCTGATCTAAACCACCAGGAAGCGTTAGTCATCGCTCAGAGAGACCCTTCATCCATCGTGATCCCAGTGATTAGAGACGGCAGGAATGACTTGCAGTTTTAAACATTTCAGAAATATGGAAAACAATATTCTTGTTTACCACTGTTGACAATCTTTAACGGTATGATAGCATCAGTCAGAACGCATTGTTTACAAGCCTCATTTCATTGTTTGGGTTAAATGAAGTTGAACAGCTCGACGGTCGTACTTCATCCGAGAAAATCAAACAGGCTCGCACATTTACTTTTGAGTTATAGAAATGTGTCAACATAGAGCGAAAAATGAGAAAAAATGAATTCTGTAGATGTACAATAAGTATTTTACTGTGCTGAGGGCAGGATGTGTTGGTCACAAAGCCTTATGTATGTCACCACTTCCCAAACCACTGGTTTTGAGATTTCTATTGACTGCCTTCTGCAAAGTTACCTGATATTTGCCTTGTGTTCTGTTGTTTTTTCTGCTGTGAATTAATTTTGCAGAGTGCCACGTGTAAGATTTTTAAAAAATTATAGAGTAAAAATAATAATTTTGAGTCGTGTTTGTCTCTTAGTCATTTTAAACAATTGGGATTGTTGCATGGCACCATGGTGGTTATCGCCCTCGCCGAATGAGTACCAGTTGAGCTGTCAGGTGAGAAGTTTCCATGCTGAGTTTGCATGTTCTCTCTCTTCATATGTGGGATTTGTTTTTCTTCGGGCGCTGCAATTTTCCTGCCACAGCCTCAGAAGATGATGCATGACTTGGAGACTCCAAATCCATCTCGAACCAACAGTGTGTGTGATCATGTGTCTCTGTGTTTGACCTGGGATGGAGGTGTGTGACCTTTCTCCTCCCAGCCAACACTGGGACAAAAAAGTAGAAGAGAAGACGAATGAATGACAGAAAGAGAGAATTGGGGGATCGTTCATGGAAGGTTTGTGCTGCGGAGATACTGCAGTTACGTGTGGTAGCCACAGGAGGGAGCTGCTGGTAAAAACAACATTTCCTTCGCTCAAGCGCCTCAGTTTGATGCGAAGTGTTTTCGGTTCCCGGAGATCTAATAATGAGCCCAGGAGTTAAAGTCATCCACTTAGCAGTAAGAGCAGGATGATTCAGCCTCCATGGTCTCCGTGTTATTCGCACAACAAATCTGTTTGGGGGACAGGGAAATGGCTCGAGCTATAACAACAGGGTGACACTTTAAGAAGATCAAAGGGGATCCGAGTGCATCAAAGGAGCTCAACTTACCAGCACTGACATTTAGTAAAGTGGAGATAAAAGCTCTCCTTGAAAAGATATGCAGCGATTCAGACGCGCAAAGTGCGGGTGTGCTTGTCAGGTGTACGTGTGCGGCGCGTCTCTCATCCTCACACGCCGACGTGCGCGCACGCACGCACGCACGTACGCACAATCTTCACATTCAAACGTGGGCTATATGACCAGCAGATGACGTCCAAGTGCCAACATCCCTTCATGCGGGGGAATAAAAGGCTCGTTTCCAGCTCGCACTTCAGCACCTGTGAGCTCGTCTGTGCGCACTGAGAGCACTTCTTTTTCTCCCGACGCTGCAAACAGACCCAAGTCAAAGGACTCGACTGTGGAAGGTTTCGGATTCAGGAACAGTTTTCAGACTGCCAATTGAAAAGAGGCGATAACAGCGATTCAATAAAAAGCTCCAACGGGCTCCTAAAGCATCTTGATTGAAATTAGAAGAGACCACTGAGAAAATCTAGACAAACTTAAAGAAAAGGCCCCGAATCAAGTTTGTTCTTTAGAGTAAGCGAATGATAAAATAGCAGGATGTGCCTGGAAGATGAAGAACAAACGCACTTTTTTCTAGACCTCATTTGAATATTGATGATTAAACACGTCCCTGGGGGTGGACGACTCCTGCAGCAGCGGGGCCCAAAGGGTCAGAGAGCAGGACACATCAGAGTCCCCTTTAATCTCATGGTGCCAGTCTGCCCTGAAAGGCCTCCCCGCCGGAAGTCCATTAATTCGGTAAACTTTTCACAACTCCTAATGGTCTGCATATCCAACACATTGATGTCCGCCACCGGTGTAATCAGGCACACTTTGGGGGGATAATTATCCCCTCTTTGCAATCTCAGGGATCAAATGAAGCAGTTCATCGACGCGAGGAACTTCAATCGCGGTCCTCACACAGCCAAAGGGCAGTGGCTTGAATGTCAAAGGAACGGGAAGAACCAAGCGGCTCCTACAAAGACGCGCAGGTAGTGAGGAAAGACCCCCGCAGAGTGGAGAGCACTGTCCGATGGGTGTGAAAACATATCAAACAACAGCATGGAGCGCGCTGTCGGAAAAACACAGAAACAACATTTGGAACTGGCATAACACGAAATTCACGTGTAAAAAAATGATTCATTCATCTAAACAACAGCCTGGATCATTGTGATTTCTATGTAGGAGGATTAAAATCATCTCTTGGAGACGCAACACTTTATCGTTTGGCTTTTAGATCTAATTTGTGCATCCAATAAAAGAAAGGAGGAATGAAGGGAAAAGAAGGAGAGAAGGCAAATGTATCCCTTCACTCAACTTTATTCCATATTTAAATAGATATTTCTTTAGATAAAGCTCTAATTGCGCGTACTGTCCCCCCAGTGCGCGTCAGTCATTGATGCGCACTCAGACGGACTTTGCAGGTCATTACCATTACACAAACACTGTGAAACCAAGTCTCCCGTGCGGGGAGAATAGAGGCCATTTCCGTACAGTGGGGCTCTGTTTGAAATTCCACCCCTCCGCCTTTGTTGTGCACAGCGAGGGGCGGGAAGACAAACAGGTCCACATGTATAAAGAGATCATCCCAGGACTGAGAGGCAGGAGACCTCCAAGCATCGCACCGAAACTCTCTGGAAAACTTTGGGATTCAGGATCTGAGGCCGCTTCGTACTCTGTCGCTCGTTCATTTTGTCCTGCGACTGAAACCAAAAGGATTTTTTTTTGTTTCTGTTGCGTTTGCGGCAGATTTCAAAAGAGGAGAATCATGAAGATGCCGTCAGCGCGCCGCTTCTTGGCTGTGTATCTCACGCTCTTTGGATACTTTGGGGACGTTTACGCGGGCGCAGCGCTGAAAAATTCCAACGCCATCAAAAACTTGCCCGGTTCACCGGCCGGCAAAGGCACCGACACCGTCAGCCCCAGTCCGCGCACATCCCTTCCTGGCAGCATTGCTCAGAAATTACCCGCGGACACCAAACAGGTAACCAACGCGCCCGTGCGTAAAAGTGAACTCTGCGCGCGACGACTAAAGTTTGCTCAACTTGAGAACAAAACAACAACAGTATATCAGTTTGACGCGGCGGTGCTTTTGTTTTCATGATCTTTGCAGCAGTCAGGTGTGTGCACGGATGATGAAGACTGCGGAGGGGATGAATTCTGCAACGATGCTCGAGGCGCCTGTCTGCCCTGCCGTAAGAGCCGGAAGCGTTGCGCAAGGGACTCCATGTGTTGTGCAGGAAACCGCTGCAGCAACGGTGAGCAGATAAATCTCACTTAAAATAATTACTGTCAGTTATAATAACCAGGTTTTTGCTGATGTTATTTAGCCAGACTGCTTGCATTACGGTGTATGTCTCTCTGTTCGGTAATGCCCATTCATCCCCATGCTGATGGATGACTGAGGTAAATACAGACCCTAATTGCACCTTTCTCTTGCTCCTTGACCTTTTTAGGTGTTTGCCAGGCAAATGACATGGATGTCACGGAGTCAACCATCACCACTGGTGGGCACCGACACAATCAGACCGCAGAGCACCACGCCAAGAAGCCCCCCACTGCCCAAGGGCATCACCCCAGTGCTGTCAAAGGTGACTGTCCTGATCTGTTGGCTGTTTGGAGTAAACAAGCGTTGACAATAGCAGTCTGTTTCATGTGACTCATGACATCCTTTCTGTCTTCAGGACAAGAGGGGGACGTTTGCCTGAGGTCCGCCGACTGCTCGGATGGTCTTTGCTGTGCCAGACACTTCTGGTCTCGCATCTGTCGGCCCGTGCTGACGGAGGGCCAGGTGTGCACCCGCCACCGCAGGAAAGGCAACCACGGCTTGGAGCTGTTCCAGCGCTGTGACTGTGGCGAGGGTCTGACCTGCCGGCCGGAGAGGGGGGAGCGAGAGCACGGCGTCAGCAGGACTGCAGCCCGGAACCTACACACCTGTCAGAGACGCTGACACAGACGCGCGGACATCGCACAGACACAAACTCTCGCGCACTCACACACTCGCAGCAAACCCATAAATCAGTCACAGACACTGACAAACACTTTTCAGCCTTGCATACACCACGAATGCTGACACACACGGACACACACACACACTCACACCGAGATGGCCAACACCTAAGACATTCTTTCCTGCCAGAGTCGCTGACACAAACACATCACCCGGAAGGATAGACAAGATTCCTGGAAAAGTGATACACCCACAGGGATACAACGGTGCAAGACGGACTGATCCAATTCCCCACCTACACAAGAGGAGTCGGAAGCGAGGAAGTGACATTTCAGAAGTATCGGGCAGATCGATTCGTGTCGTCACTCATGGCAGAGCTGTTTTGTTTCTTTTTATGGAACTTCATGCCGCAGTTATTGCAGTAAATTACTGTATTGTAAATAATCTGGAGGTGGCACTTAACAGAATTAAGTCAACACCAGTATTATACAGACATGGTGCTGCATGTATATTGTTTTATAAAAAAATGTAAAATCTATTTGTTTTATTAAATGTAATCTTAGTCCTACTTTCTGGCCTGTCATTTCTGACATCCTGATGTTGTTTTTTTCTCCAAAAAAAAAGGTTGTTATTCAAATTTTGCACCTCGCACAGGAAAACAAAACAACAAAACTTCCAGAAAGAAAATGCAAAAGTTGTTGGAACATTCAAAATGACCCCAGTTGCACATAAATTAGTGGTTAATGATCATTTCTTTGCTTCAGTGTTTGGCCCAGATATACTTCATACTACATAACTACTGAGCTTTATTTTAAGGCGAAAACACACCAAACATACACTGAAAACAGAACTCTAATGAGTCATTATAATCAGTATGCTGAAGCTTCAACCAGCCACATCAAGCACATGATCGGTCAGGCGAGGTTATGTCATTAGATCAACATTAAAACACAGGACAGGATGTGGCTGTATCAGATGATAACAGCAAAGAGGTAATAACATGTGTCCTGGCGCGTGTTTGCCACCTAAAGCTTTGGTGTTGGCTAGTTTCTAATTATAACGTCCCTGCCTTCATGTGCAGCAGAGCAGATAGCTAGCTGCCCAAGATAAAGCCTCTAATTACTTCATCTTACTCAATCTACACAAGGATTCATGAAATGAGGTGCACCACAGCACTTTTTTTTTGTTGTTGTGACGCAAACCCAAAAAAGGATCTCGGTTCTCCGTCTCTCTCCAATTGCACAGCACAGCGCTTTTCCTGGCTGTTGAGCAATGGATGGATGTGCTCTAATATGTAGGCTATGAATCCGCTCAAATACACCTTGGTGCCTGTAATTAGACCTGTTTAGATTAGAAGATGGTGAGGAAATTACTGTACTTTTTGCTTGATACTCTTGTCAGATCAAAAGAAGCACAAGACCCTCTTGATATCTGACCGAGCTGAATAACCTCTTCATCTGTTTACATCCATAGATGTTAATTTGGAGTTGGTCGACGGCAGATGAGGAGATGCTTACTCTGCCTGTCATTGAAGATGAGTGGTGATAAAGGATCACAAAGGATGTTCCTGTGTGTCTGCTCTTCAGCTGTGTTTCCATTTTACGTGAGTTTATACTTCCTGGAACACGATAACAAGGCAAGAGCCAATGAAGTACAGGGAACTGTGTCTCACAGCACAATGCTCTCATCTGGAATCTCTAAATATTAATGCTTACAAATAAAGAGACCTGGACGATACAAACAGGAAGATTTCGCTTGGATTTCACAAGATCTGACCAGAAAACAGCAAAAGGAAGATGTTTAAAGACAAAAAAAGAACCAACACAAAAAAATCCTTCAAGCATCTTGTTGGACGACCTGTAAAATATCACGTATTTCAGGCCTCGTTAACCTTTCTGAGGGGTCCTCAGCAGCTGTAACTGTAATTGGTACAACATTTTATTGTGCGTTTGAGAAATAAACCACTTTGGTGGACACTGTTGTGTTACTTAATGCTTCCTGTTAGTCAGGCACAAAATGATAAAAAGAAGTTGTAAATCGGATCCAGTAGGCACCAAAAAACTCACAGTCAGAGCACTGAACATTCAATTGATCACATGAATATATTTTTATCAGTGTAAATCCACTGAGGTCAGAATAACACTTAATAACACTTAACTCAAAGGGTTAAACTTGGTTCCCCAAGCGAACAGTGAAACCATACCTGATTGCCCTTTTTAAATGAGCCTGGGAACACCACAGGGTTTTTTATCCCTCTGACTCTGTACAAGCACAATTTGCCATCAGAAATAATGACACAATATTATAATACGAGACATTGTCTCTCTGCCAGGAGCCATTCAACCTGTTGATCATTATAATACTTATCATACCAGGATAAAATTTCCTGATTTAACCAGTTATATCTAAATGACCTACATGCATTTTTGTTTTAATAGTGTATTTTTACATTGTGGTATTGCTATTTTTACTGAGGTAAACAATCTGAATATTTCTTTCACCACTGTTGAGAAAAGGCACGTTGACCAAGAGGCAGGCAGACTTTCAGAGAGACACAGTCCATTTAAACAATTTAGTGTCCATTCCTCACAGTAATTAAGAGTAATGGGAGCATTGTCAGCAGCACAATATACCAAGCAAGCTCAGCCAAGTCATGTTTGTGGGGGTCCTGGAATCTGTGCGTGTCTGCGTGTGTGTGTGAGTCTGTCATCATTACACCAACCACAGACTAACACAGGCCACAGGCATGTGCCCAAGCTCGAGGACGGCCAGGTTGTGTGTGCAGGCTTTCCACACGTAGCCAAGGCACATTTAGTGGAGTCCACAGTAACAACAAGGATGACAACAACAGCGCCACAGCGCAGTCATGTCCCCGCATGCCACCCCGGCAGTTTTTACACACACACATACGCACACACGCACGCACAAAAATGCACACACACACACTCACACACTTGAGGGGTGTATCTTGGGGTGTGCGAGGTTTGAAGTAAAAGCACACTCGCCCACGCAGCGGCATCCAAACCAACAACAGTTGATGTTGTCATACCACAAGAATGAATCAGCACTTCCACTGGCATGCGTTTTCATGCTACCGTACACTTCCAAAAAACTTGAAACATGTAACTACAACAAACAGTTATCTTAACAACACACATGCAGGCTCCAGCTCCAGAAAATACTGATTTACACTTGGAGCCTATAGTCAGACAGTGTTTACTCGTCTGTGCTTTTTCTTCTTCTTCTTTTTTTTAAATGTGAATTTTATTTGCAAAATCCAAATAAAGCAGATTGTGATCTGACTGGTAAGATTTTCTTTAAGTTAACTTCTTCGTAATAACATTTAATGGGCAATAAAAACCCAGGTATTTGTTTACACCAATGTCTTAAAATGTGCAATCTCCGTGCACAATCTTAGACTCACAATAAAGCTTTTATCTGCTTGAGTGCCTGGTGTATCTGCAATTGTTATTCCAACGCCGCTGCCAAACACACTTGACAGACATCCCTGAGTTAACAAACTCATGAGAGGATTGTCAGAGATGAAAGGGTGAAGAAACGAGGCAGAGTACACAGAGGCAACGCGTGTTATTTTGTCAGATGAAAGCGATGGTGTACTTCTGGAATGAATATTTGGATCGAAAAAGTTCTTATGCAAACAAAATTAATGGTTGTGGATGTCAAACTTCTGGGTGCTGGCACCGATCGCTTCGTGGAAAAGAAACACAATGCTCGCCATTCATCTTTGTGCGATGACAATCTGCTTGATTGAGCAACACGGGGAAATCTCCCTGTCCTTGGGAAATAATAATTAAACAAAGGGCAACTCTTGGAGCACAATGTGCTGAGTGTGTGAAAGCAGGTGGAGAACAGGTTTGCTCCACTCACCTAACTCCGGGCTGATGTCAACGCAACAAGAGAAACAAGGCTTTTCATAGTGAGCTGATGACGTGCTGGAGCCCGATTGGTTTCATATTTCATTTCGGTTAATTCAACAGTTCTCACTCACTTCCTGTGTGTTTGTTTCATGTGTTTTCTTTATTCATTTGCTGCCAGGCCTGTCGCTGCCAACACTTGGGTTCAATTTAAAAGCAGTTTACAACAAAAGATTTGTCAACTGAAAGCTTCTCAATAAATGTGTTTGATGTGCTGGCAAAAACAAGATAAATGCTATGAAATTTATCATTAATCTTGGTGAAACACACGCGCTTCTCAAACTACTGAAACACAAAAGACTTGTGAATCAGCTTGCTAACAGCCATGCTTGCTGCCTTTACTTTGTTCACTATCAATCAGCATATAATCAGCTCATATATTTAGGAAGGTGACTTGAAGCTGATTTTTTCCAATCTAAATCATTTTAAAGTGACAGTACAGCGTGGAAACATTCCTCAGAGATGTTGGGGAGAAAGTGTCCATGTGCTGACAGAAACGAGCCTGGATCTCACTGCGACGCCGGGGACCGAGCTGTGACACTGGGTTCCCTCGCCAGGGGAGGCTAATAGATGGCTGGTTTGATCCATCCTGGTGTTCCTTCCATCTGCGGCTGGTATCCCCGCTGTGGTCGCAGGTCCCTCTCTGATGAAGTCATCTGTTTGAGTCCATTCCCCACATGAAGGAAAGTTGGCCGCTTTGACTCCGGCTTTAAAGTCCTAAACAATCTGTAAGTGTGTTGTGCTAAAACCTTAACAAGTGGTCGTTTCATATTGTTCCAGCTGCCTCTTACAGTAACACTACTATGAAAACAAGCAAAATGATACTTGACCACAACAGCCAGTGTTTTTGTTATGCTTGGTTGCTTCCTGGACTCGAGCGTGCATATTTTCTCCACTGCTTTGGAGTGGCGGTGACTGAATTCGAGGACAGCACAGCCACAGCATTTAACATGGTCCTCCACCTGTACTTTTAGGTGGACTCTCTGTCTCTCTCTGGTATCTCCATATCCCACATATTCACTGTTTACCCAGCTGGGACCTCTTCAGCACAAACAAATAATCTGGCCATTGTTTTGACAAATATTGCTCCAATATGCAACGTCTGCCGGCTCTGCCAGTTGAGCCGGGAACGAACAGATGCACCAGAAGGGAGGCAGGGTTGCAGCTGGGGATAAAAATGCATACTCTTCATTATGGCTGGTCCAGAAGCTTGCTGCTTGGCGGCGTGGGGCTGGGGCTAGGACAAGGGCCAGAGCTGGCTCAGCTCCTGGCTGCTATGTAAAGTCTGCCTCGGCCACAACCACATTGCTCAAAGCTGCTTCACACATATAATTTACTCATTATTTACAAAGTTTTTTCGAAGAGGTAAAAAATAAAAAAAATATTGCAGAGCGAGAGAGTTGGTGGAAAACTAATGCAGTCTGAATTGCTATTCAGTGAAGAATAAAGTTGTATCCAGTTATATAACTGTGGAAGATGGCAGACTTATGGAGTCACAGTCAATTAGCACAGCTGATTGAGTAGAAGTAACCACAGAAACCTTATATTTTGAAAAATAACTCTTAGTACTGAGGAAGGACAGTTCAACCAACGATTGGCAAACCCCAGCGTAAGTGTTCATCATCTGTAGGCATTGCTGGTAACCATGTCTAATCCAGTATGCTCACAGCAGACAGACTGCTACTTTTACAAGGGCCAAAAATACATGTCTCTGAATTCTTTATTTACTCCAAAGAACATCCCCAATAGGACATGTCTCTCAGACATGGACAAACAGCTCTGTGGTGAGCTGGGATCATCAAAAGCCACAGTAGCTGTGAAACGGCATACCTTTACTCAACAGGGAAGCATCCTTTTCAGACAAAGGTACTGTAATGGCTCCAGTGGTTCAACCATTAACACTCACCAGGTTTTAATCAGGGCATTTCGCCACTTGGCACCTCCTTTCATGCCACGCTGCCTCCCCCCAGCCAATCTCTTCTCTGTCTCAACACCGAAAGCCTTTAATGTTGGTGCTGGTTCCCGATCCTTTCAAAAAGGTCTGCCTTTAACCCCACCAAAGACAATGGTTGATGGGCAATCTCATTTGTGTGAGGGTTTTTCAAAGGTGGAGCCCTTGGTAATAAGAATGGAGAGGGGCTTTGATCTCTCTTGGGGGCAAATGGATTGGATTGTCTTGCCCCTGCTGGTGGGACTAAGCTGGGGGCAGTGTGACTTGCAGGGGGTCATATCAAAGGTAGCTATCTTCAGAGAATCTTCTCAGCAGCACATTAGTACACTATCTAAATGTTGATTTGTTTACGCCAACATCTGAGGAAGCCTAAATGAGCTTACAAAAGGACATGCTGAGTGAATGCAAATGAGCTAAGTGGTCAAGGTCGTTTATCTCTGCTGACGTCTTGACATCACCGACTTGTCTATAACAAAGAGGTTCAAAAGTACAAATGTGAACACCAAACAGCAACATTTCCCAGAGTCACACCCTCAATCAAACCTGCCTTATTTTTTCTCTTTACGACCTGGTCCACACAGAGCAAACCTTAATCGCCCAGCATGCTTATTGTCTATGTTGTGGGTAAGGAAATGATTGGGAACACCCAATAGCCACAGCAAACAGCCATGTTGAGGTTGCTGACTGTGTGTGTGTTCCTCCGTTGTGGGTGGGAAACATCATATTACTGTCACTCTCACAGCTGACTTTAGGAGAAAGGTATAAATCACACACCCCAGCGCTCACTGTCAGCCACAGCCAGAGACAACGAATTAACTTTATCACGCATTACATCTTTTACTGTAATTTGATCAGCTGTGGACATCTACAAGATCTCACAAGTAGACCCCACTGTTATAAACCACCATGCAACTGTTGGAGACTTACAGCCATCTTTATCACAAAGTGATTGCAGCCAAACAGTAAAGCTTGGTCATTGTTGGGCAGAGAGAAAAAGAACAAGAAGCTACAGAGCTACAGATACTCATAAAATTAAAAATAAAAACTAAAAAATCAAGATTGTCTTTATAGTCCAATGACTCAAGTTTTGATTATAAAGTAAATACCGCAAAGCTCCAAATCCTCACTGCTTTTGTTTGTCATAAATACATGACCAAATTATATATTTCCAAATTTATTATTTCAGAGGCTGCCTGGCTTGTTAGAGTGAATTCCTGGCAATAACCATAAAAGAGGGGAAAATGAGACTCCCTGCCTGGTGTCACAGTTTGCCACTCACTGTGTGCATGGCCCAAATGTGGGATCGCAAATAAGCATCTCTATTTTTAGGGACTTTAAGACCAGTAGCACCCGTCTGCTTCATTGTATATCATTAGAAACAGCTCCAGAGATGAACAAATTCTCCTGGCACTCCGATATAATTTTGGTCCATAAACCTATAGTCCCATGAAATCAAAGCCAAGCCCAAAACCTCCCTCTATCCATGCTGTTATTCTTGAATCTCTGCAGAAATCTGGGTTGACATGTTGATTGAGAATGCCCACTGCTTTGGTTATCTAGCGCATCATAGGTTCAACTCAGCACATTCCCCAGGGGCTTAAATTGCGCTCAGAGGCCTCAGTCTAAACCCTGCTGACTATAATGTACATTTCAGCTCTTCTCTTCACTCAGTCATTATGCTGCTTGCTGTCTGTTAAGCCCTTTTCCCTGTTGGTAAATATTTGCTAGACGGGGGATTGCATTCCCAACTGGTACTCCTTTGCATAACAGTTGTTGTGGAGTCATGTATTGTCTCATTTAAACTGACCACATAGTGTATTTTGGTGATGCCGGCAAGGGTTAGCTTGTCCACAACTCTAATTAGCATTCCTTCCAGATAAAACAATGATCACTCGACTACGGCTGAGCTAAGCTTGCAGGAAGTGATCTTAAGAGCTGATAGGAACCCGTGATTACCATGCGAGGAACTCCAGTCCTCCATGCATAATGTTTTAATTCAACATCAGCCCCACCACCCCCGTTTTGTCCCATCACAAATCTTGTCTTAAGTTATCTTCAAACTACCGCTGGGCCTGCAGCTACAGGCCTTATCATTTATTGATTATGTCTCTTAGATTAAAGGACTTGCCTTCATTTCCACAAGAATGTGCCTCACTCTTTATGTCCATATGGAAGCATTTGCTGGACAGATGGGCTGCCCCCCCCCATCCCCCCCACGAGACGAGGTCCCACTGGTCAGAAAAAGGGATTCACAGGGACTGGGTGGGTAATGGTGCCACTGGTATCCAATGGTTGCTTGCTTTGAAGTCAAACCACCAGGTGATCTGTATTTGATCACTGATGCGAGAGAGAGAGAGAAAATAATAAAAAGTCGGGTAGAAAAAAGAAGCCAGTGCAGCAATACAACAAAGCAGAACATTATTCTGTCTCAACAATAATCACATGAGCAAGTTTTACATGTCGTCCTAATTCCTCCAGACATTTCAGGGCTGTCAAATGGCTGCATAATACTACCCCGAACCCCCCTGAAGCCTCCCAGACTTAATTCCATGTGCCGAGAAACCGAATTGCTTGAATGTGGGCTACACACAAATGACGGACATTTTGTCTTGGGGTAATTACTAATATGCCACTGTTGTTGCCCAGGCTGCCTGTATCTCGGTTTTTGGTTTGAATGTTGGGTTTACTCTCCCTGGGCTGTGTGGTTTGCAGCAGCTTAATCACAAAGCCACAAGCATCTCAGCCATTTTGATAGGAGCCAAACTGGGAAGACCTCATATGTAAGACTGTTTGTGCTGGTTCCACATATAGCAGGCATTTCTGCAGAGTCAGCAGGGCAGACCGAGCAAAGTAGTTCATGTTGACAAGCTGAAAACGTGTGAATACAATAAAAACGAGTCCAAAGACTGTAAAATTTCTCGGAACGTTGACTTCACCAAGTAGAAATTTACATAAACTCAAGCAGGAATTGAAATAAAATGACACAAACTCATTATTATTATGAGCTCAAAGTGAAAACATAAAACATTATCTCATGAGATTGTAAATTCTCATGCTAACTCTGCGAAGGAGTTGGCCTTGTTATTGGACAGTTTCCTCTTGCTCTCTTGTTGTCAGTGACAGCTGGACCATCTGGAGCCACTTTGCAGACCAGTTTCATGTTTGGAATCGAAGATGAGTAAGAAACCAAAGCATGACTTCCAGATTAAAGAGAATAAAGTGATAAACGATCTCTGGGTGGACATCACGAACCACAAGCTTCTGTGAGATAACCCAGATCACCAGTTTGTCGACAAACACATGGACAGAATTTCACTTATCGGCCTGCCCAGCATCAGACGGTCCCAGTCCCATATTTTCCAGCACACAGGTGTTTACAATCCTTTTCAAACAGCCCTGTTTACAAAAACAACAGCATTAAAAAAGGATTCCAAGTTACAAGCAACCAGGCAATTAACGCCTGTGTACCACGCCGAGTGCCTCAGCACACTACTAATGATTCGATGCCGAGGACCAAGCCTGCTTTTTTATTGCGAGCGCTGCTTTTGAGACGTCCAAATGTTACCTCAAGGGAGGTTTGGAAACTTTGGCCTGTGAGAGAGACAGAAGCATTTTTCTTGTGCTTTGTGTGAAATTTACAATCAAGCTGATGGACTTAGAAAATGTGCTACTGTTGACTCCTGCGTGGAAATCACATAAAGTTTCATTTTTCAACTTGATGCACTTTGGATGCTGTGCAGGAGCTGTGAGGCATTACGGTGAGACCTGTGCCAAGTTTGGACCGCCGCAGTTTTTTCCACTGAGGAGAATAGCTGATTCATTTGAAATAAACAAATTAGTGGCTCATTTATGACAGCGTACGGTAAATTTGTTTTCTCTATAATTTGAAGCACTTTGAGCTGGAGTCGCATGACAGGTGCTATAAAGTTTAGATTTATTATTGCTGGTGTGAGTCCAGTCCACTCAAGACATGTCTCATGTTTGCCTTTAACCACTCTCCAACCTGAATGACCACATGCACTCACCAGCCGTTTCTTTGGGTACACTTGTGCAGCTCAGTGTGACCCAGTGCTACCGCCCTGCCACAAATTGGGACTTTGTCTGAGTTTTGCCCCATTAAAATAAGTTGGTAAATATTACAAACACGTCTAAACCCTGAAAAAGTACACTGAATTACAGCTGCTCTGAAGGCCTCAAACAGAACTGAACAAAATTACCTAATTAATGGCAAAGCTGGTAAAATCTATAAAAGTACAGGCTAAGATGGAGCAAAATAACTTGTGAGTGTAGGTCATCTGTTTGGACCCACTGAACACAACGTTTAGGAATGTTGCAAATGAAGAAAAGACTCTTTTTTCCCCTCTATCCCTGCATGTAGTTTAGTTTTTAATAGCAATTTGACTTGAATCTCTCATTTCAGTTCCAGCTGAGGATTTTTCCAGTTAGTGGAGCACCTGATTAGAGGACTTTAGTTGAATTTTTGATCTTAGCATTGTCTGTACTAATCTAACCAGCAGTCCTCAGTCAACAGTGGTGGACCGACAAGTTGACAAACAGTTGCTGCCTTTGGAAAGACATTATAACAAAAAAACTGGGTCACGTTTATAATGGAAATCAACAGAGGTTAGCAGTACTATTTTCATCCCTTCCATCAACCCTTCCTCCTCCTTGCACCGACCAGCTCTTCCTCTTCGTCCCTCTCATACTTAGAACAGACAATAGAGGGGGCTGTTAAATGAGTTCAGCCAATTGATTTTATTAAAGTGGTTGCAGGAAATTGTGGGACTATTTTGTATTGACAGCACCTGCCAACCAACACTTGATGTGCATATTCTTCTGACTCAATTTAATCCAACAAAACCACATTGAGTAGAAACATTCTTTGTTGCAAGTGTCTTTACTCCAATTTCGATTTTGTCACGTAAATGTCTCAGTTCAGTCCAACCTTCCGACACTGTGTGTCACCGTTCCCTTAATCGCTCTCCGTTTCCCCTTTCTCCTTCCCCCTTTTTCCATCCCTCTGATCTGACACACACATTGCGAGCAACCTAACCCCTACTCCTCTGAGATCTGTGAGTACATTGTGAGGAATGTGTGTCCTTCCTGACATTACAACACTCTTTATCAACTAACAAGAGGAGCAGGCGGAGGGGAAACGGGGAGGAAGAGAGGAGGATGTCGAGATGCTAGGAGCAGTTTGGCAGTGGGAAAAAAAAGAGAGCTCTTTGTGGCCGCTTATCTGACAGGATATGAAGCAACCCAATGGCTTTGGCATTTGGCAAAATAGCTTCCTTCAATGGGCATTCACAAGAGAGGCATTCCCTGACATGAGGCCACATATGTGTGAGCAGCTGACAGTGAGAGGGGGGAAAGAAAAAGAGAAGTTTAGGAAGAGAAAAGACAGCCGGAGGGTGTTTTAGAAGTTCCGTATTTTGTTAATTGCCCATGATAAGATGGAGCAATTTGCCGGTAGTTGTGATGATTATCAATGGCAGCAATTCAACAGATGTTGGCGCACTGTTAGAGCTTTCAAACACATCACTCTTTCAGGCACTGGCTAAAGGACACATTTGTCAAATTTCTGGGTCCTTGAGCAATATTATTATGAGTGGAAGAAGAAACTTAGTCTCAACTCAGCCAGGAACATTTAAAGTTCTGCCTACTTGTCGAAACAAACACAGCACCAGACCCACCCACCCACACATGCATACATAGGTTTTGTTTTTATGCCTTCTGGGGACAACACAATGACTTGCGTACATTTCGCGTGGACTTATTCCAAACCCAAATATACAGAAACTACAACTTCCTTGAACTTATTGGAAACTTTACTCAATTCTGACATTGAAACAAAACTTTAATTCAAACTTTAACAATGTTGTTGAGGGCCTCAGTTTTGCCTCTGCGAGAGAAGAGGAAGGAGGACTCTCAAACACATCACACAGAGACATATGTACCGTGGCTTGAGCATTATTTTTTTCTAATGGGATCTAAGGGGACATCGTTTTCCTGATGTGGTGTAATTGAAGCTGCTGTATTAAAGGGTTGTGTTCCTCTCCTGCTGCTGAGACACAAAGTAATGCAAACCTCATCCCAGTTATTAACGCAGGAAGTCCCCACGGTGCACTGCACTCTAATAAGAGAGGCCGAAATGTATTTCACTTATTTACTCATTTTCATTTGGATGTTGCCCTTTTGACCTGGTGGCAGCTTCTCCGGTCCTCAGTGGTCCACCGCTGTCCTTGTGGAAAACTCGTCTAAACGATTTTCGAATGGTCCCTTTTCCATATTTTTTTTATCCTTTTCCCTGCAATTCATTTATGCCTTACTGGTTAATCTTATGTTATTTATACCTTTGCGACTGTAAATACAGTATTTGAACGTGGAAGGAAATAAAAGAGAGACTTTAATGAAGGTTTCGGAGCTACCTGTCACCTAATCAGGAGCTTTACCTTTTGAACTTCATGAGAAAGATACACAACAGATTTGCTGTCCCTGGAATTAGCCATGTCATCTCAAATAAACACATTTATACCATCTTATTATGTGGTGAGAACATGATTTGTACCACAGGCAGCCCCCCATTCTGTCATTTGGTTGTTCTTTAATTTAAAAATGTTTGCACATGTCATTGTCTTTGTTCTCTTCAGCCACAAACAAACTTTTCAAAATTAATTGTACCTGTGGGCTTGATCCTTTTTATCAGCTGCACACAGATATTTTCCATTAATTAAGAATTGATGTTTTCATCTGCCAACATTTGCAGATAAATCTAATTGCCGCTGTCCACACCCCAGTCCCAACACAATGGGCCTTCTTCTCACTAAACAACAGCTCCTTGTCTTTAAACAAATTAACACTAATGCATCTTAATAGGGTTGAAATTACAACCCCATGTTGCCAGAGGGCAGTTACTGACAGGGACTTGTTATTCCCGATCTAACCAAACATCTGGAGTTTCCCACAATGCACTTTTTATTGGTCCTCCGGCTCAATCTCCATCTTTCACCTGATTGACTTAGTTTCTTACAGTGTAGCTTGAGAGGAATGCCACCACTGTTGTGTATCCAAAGAAGAGATTACCTCCTCAGCACTCAAAACACTCCTGATTTTCTCACACGGGGCGAAAAAGCAGTCACAGTTGTATTGTTTCCTTTGCTTTGATGTCAGACTCCAAGCCGTGACGGACGTATAATATCATTTACAGTCAATATCAGGGGTGGTCCTTCATGGTGTTAACAGCTCACCCTGTTTTGTGTCCCACTGATTCCAAAAGACCAGATTTTTCTCAGGCTGTTGAACATTCAATGAATGGTTTAATTGCAAGCAGACTCAAAGCGATGGATATTTGAATCATGCTGAGTAAAATATAGCTCCATCTGGATTTGATAATCCCATAAATGAATGCCATGTGATGCTTTGCACTTCAAACAATTACATTAATTCCAAAGCACCTACTTTACTTTTGACTGCAGTGAATAGGCAGTAATCATGAAGCAGACATGTGGTGAGAAAACACGGAGCTTCGTGAGGCAAATTCTTCCTAGTTTTTAGTTGCATCACTTCAAAAATCGGTGATACGAAGAACAACAGAAAAGCATGAGATTTTTTTTAAAGGCATATTTTGAAAGAGAAGTGAGAGGGATTCGAGGGATCCTACTTTTTTACTGCTTTTTGTTCCCAAATGTTTCAGAAAAACATCTGCAAACAGATCTAGTGCAGTCCCTGGGTCAATAATATTTACACACTGATAGCTCTGATCATAAGAGTTCATGAAATATGTGTCAAAACAGGTTGCAGTGGAAGCATGAATCTATAATTATATAGATGGTATAATTATAAATCAAGCACGTATACAATTCATGGTATAATTACGATCTTCTGCCACCATAAGCCACTAATGGGAACTGGGAGTGTGGAGTTATTCAACATGCAGACAGCTAATTACTGTGTAGGCCTCGTTAATTGGTTATGCCCCCTGTTTAGAACCAGAGCGTGATCAGGTTGGCAGATTTATGGAGCACTAGTACACGCAGCTACACAACCTTCATGTTTTGAAGACATTTTTTCCTTTAAATCTTCCGGCATTTTTCGTCTGTGCTTACCAGAATAGGTGTGAGAAGAGTGTGACCCCAAGACCAAACAGATGATTCCTCTCACATTGTGGGTACATAATAAGTTGTGGCATGTCTTTTTTTTTTGTTCACGGCAAAAAGCAGTGATACACTTTGCCACTGCATGTGATACAGAGACTTTCACGCATGATCAGATTAAAAAAAAAAAAAAAGGAGCAGTGCAGAAACATCCAAACGATTAGCTCTGCGGTAGTGAGAAAGGGAGAGAAAAAAAGTGTTGGGATCACCAAAGCAGCTCGGTTTTGTATGGAAACAACTGTGGCTGGATGTTTGGTTCTCATGGAAGCCACATGACAGGGAGGTCATGAGAAAGACAGCAGGCCCGGCGCTGTGTGCGATCCCACCGCACTCATTCTCCACCACACTTTTGATGTTTCCCTCCTCAACTTTTATCATTGCTGCTTGAGGGACCCCAACTCTCACTGTCAGGAAACACACCCGCACACATGCTCGCTATTCTAAATCCCCCATCTTCTCCGTCTGCGCTTGGCTACTGTCACCCATTTCCAGCTTCACAAAACTATTTTAACAGAAATCATTTGGCGGACACTTTCCTGGATCACAGAGTGATGGCTTTGGGATCCTGAGTCTTTATTGATCTGTGTTCTCCGATCAAATGTATACGTCCTGGGCCAAGCCTAGTCAGCTTGGAGGAGAGGAAATGGGGGAGGGTGGGGGGTGGAGGATGAAATAGTGGGGGGTGCTCGTGTGAGACTGAAATGCGATATGGAGCCTGTGTCGCATTAGCCTTAACGGGCCGTGTGGCAGACGCACTGGCACCACAGAGCGCAGAAGACAGGGTGGAAGAGAAGGAGGAGGAGGAGGAGGAGGAAGACGAGGGAGGCAGATCGCTGGACGCCCTGACGCAGAAGGAGCATGTGGCGCTTATGCAGCAAGAAGGAATGTCATCATCGCGACTGGATGCTTTTTCTGGCACCCAACCTGCCCCCCCACTGCCTCGGTCCCCCACCACAACCATCAAGGAAGGAAGAAAGACAACAGAGGGAGAAGAACGAGTCTTATCCCTGCATCTAAGTCACCTTTGTACCCACAGCACACACATCATCACACATCCCCTGTCAGCCTGTCATCCCGCAGGGTCACGGTCAAGCTGGCGCTCCCTCTTTCTCTGTGTGTCATGTTGTCTCTCCCCTGCTCTGTAATTTCCTTTTTTTCCTCTCCTCTCTCCCGGAAAGAATGCGTCTCCTGTCGCTCCACCAGTCAGTGTCAGGGGGCAAAACAGCCCATTTCAATGTCTGACTCAGTTACTGAGTCTCACAGAGGTGCCTCAAGGATTCCAAGGATTCCAGCTTGTGCACCCACAACAGTGACGCCACCTGAGGGAATGCCTTAGAGATCATACCAGACACTTCCTGCAAACACCCAGGACGCGTCTTCCTGGTGTTTCATACCCGGATGACAACATTTAAGATGAGGTGAAAAAAACAACGTGATTGCACATGCGGGCTGAGAGGAATACACGGTGCAAACTATGATTAGTGTGCACATGCAGGACTGCGAATCGAAGGAAGAGTGATGATGACAGAGAGGATGAAGGAGCAACAGAGGCAGAGAGAGCAAAGAGAGGAAAGGAGAGACAGAGCCAGAGCGAGAAGAGTGGAGGGGTAATGACTAGGTCTGCTCAGGACAGAGGAGGCGACAGAGGGGGAAGCGTCTCCGATCGTCTCCTCGTGGCTCCTCTTTGGCGTCTGTGATCCTCGGACCCTTCACGCAATCTCCCTTATTACAAGGCTTCCCCTCTCCACACGGGCACCACTACAAAATAGAGCAATTACATTTAATTAGGCTGCAGAGGGTAGCTCGCCTGCCCCATCCCAAAACCTCAGAGAAGTGCAGACTTCAGGTAACACAACGGTCGGGGAGAACTTCAAAGAGATGCAAAATTACAGCGCCATTAGTGGAGCCACCGCAGAACTGCTGTGAAGCCAGGGAATCATTTGACCCAGAGAGGTAGATTCAAAGGAGTTAAACTGAAAAGCAGACCAGCAGAGACAAAAACATCTCCACAGCAAAGATTAAGGGGCAGACTGCACTCTTCTCTAAACATTGTTTGTGTTGTTTGGGGGACTTGAAAAATTAAGGAGTCTTTACAATGCCTATCAGTCATCCTATACAACTGTGGCCACAGTCCTTTCAGATTTTATGGGTTTATGGAAAATAAAAACAAGAAAAAAATCAAATCAAATCAATGAGGGAGTGTTGTGATGGGTCAGAAAGATGTGAAGCAAGGCAATCCAACTTTTTCTGCCTGCTCTCTGTGGTACTGTAGTACTGGAACTGGCTCACAGAGGGCATGATGACCCTAAAACTTTTATTGATGCTGACTCACTTGGTCTCCAACCGGAGTGGAAAATTCTGACTTGTATGCCATTAGATCTGCTCCAGAGACAGAGGGACTCTTGTATAAGTGCATCCACACAGGTGAGCAAGCAAACAAGTATGACTCAACCTGCATTTTTCCAATTTTTCTCATTGGCTGTAATGCAATTAAGTAGATTGAATTAAGTAATGACTCAGGGCTTTTTTTCTCTTTAATGACACACAAATTAAAGGGAAAGAAAAAAACTCTGTGTTCTCTGGTTATGAGAAAAAAAACAAATGCAGATGCTTTTACAAGACATTGGTATGTGTGTATTCCAGAACAGGCACAACTGGCGAGGAATTCCTCACATTACTGGAAAATTATATTGCCCTATAATAAAAAATACATCTCTATATATTGTAAACTACTGCACATATTTCAAATATACTATAATATGGGAATGAACCATGTTTGGTGGTGTATTGCAAACATATTTTGCATTGAAAACAAACAAAAAAACTTCCATTTTTACATGTAAAAGTCTTATTGAAATATTCAAATGTTTTATTTCTCTTAAGGCTTATTGCATTGCTTCACAGAATGCTGAGCAGAATAACTGCATTCTATCTCTCAGTATATAAAAAGCAGCAATTCCTTTTGCACTTCTCAGGGTAGAAACACTTTGCAGTTGTCTATA
>JAUESF010000014.1:12305132-12333354 GCA_032274765.1 Malacoctenus tetranemus | reverse complement strand
GTGTGTGTGTGTGTGTGTGTGTGTGTGTGTGTGTGTGTGTGTGTGTGTGTGTGTGCGCGCGCGTGTGTGTGTGTGTTGAGCAACAAGTTGAGGTTGGTGTACTAAGAGCAAGTGAGGGCAGCAGGTGATTGAGGAGGAAGACACTGGTGCAGGAATGGATTCCCATGGGATTTGTGGGCACCTTTTCCCCCTCAGCCTGTTTCCTCTCACAGATCCCAGAGGTGTGATCAGAATGACTTTAACCCAGATCTGTTGTGGATTATTGACAGGCAGATTCTGGCTCACAATAAACATCCCTTTTCTCACATGACTTGAGCAAGGCACAAGCTTTTGGATGATAATCTTTTCTTCCTCTCAGAAAGCATCTAATTGCGTCGGCTGGTAAGCCCACACAGAATGGCATGCAGTTATGAATGGTGTGTTTACGCAGGTCGTTTTTATGTGAAGTGTATGTTTGCTCTCATATTGCATATAATTTGCTCAATAACACTCACATCTGCTATTAACTTACCACAGAGTTACTTCAGGCAAAAACACAAGCGATTAACCCTTCGAGTTCTACTCTGTACTGCTCATGAAATCAACAGAAAAAAACAAGAAAAAATGTCTTTTTTCTTCATTAAAGTTTGACTTTATGTTTGAAATGAGTAACTGCACTTCCACAAAGAGCTGACATCTCAAACATTAAGATAATTTGGAGTTTTTAAAACTATATAGCCCATGAGCAGTCCTCCAGTGGCCACTTAAAAATGTATTAGAAAAACATTAAGTTCCATAATCATTGTTAGAGCAGCTGTAATGGGGGGATACTGTCTATTCCCATGCTAGCATTGTCCCTCCACACACAGTCATGGCTAAATCAGTGGCGCCACAGCCGCAGAAGCAGGTAGTAATAAGGCTCTGGATGGTGGCCCATAGATGTGTTAGCTGATGTGTTACTCAGAGGGCCCCTATGAAAAGACCCCAGGCGCCTATCCCAGTGCCTGTCTCCACAGCACTAAGCGACCATTAGACTGGATTTAAAGGGCAAGACATTTAGGCTGCTGTCATCTTGTGTCAGTCCACCACAGGGACCGCGCCGTGGTTAAACGGGCTCGTAAATAAACACCACAGGCATACAAGCAGGGAGCTGGGCTGTGGTGCTGCTGCTGCTGGTGGTGGGGGAGTTGACCGCAGGTTTGGACCAAGACTCTTTTCAACGCCCCTCTCCCCACCCCCGCCAAGCAACTCCACAATTGCCAGACCTAACCTTCAGCTTCATAAGTCATTGACTAGACTGACAGCTCCCCACACAGTCGCTTTTGTCCCACTCTTGCTTTTTCTCCCCTCCATCTTTCTCGTTCTCCCCCCACCACCACCACCACAGACACACACACATACACACACACGCACACTTTGCATCAGCCTCACACTGTCCCCTGGCTCGGCTCAAAGGCAACACCATCGTGGTGGCGGCGACAGCAGTGATGGAAAAACTGAGGGCTCCTTTCTCAGCAGCCCTGGGGTCCCACCACCCACCACCCACCCCTCCCTTCTGCTGTTCCTCACCCTCTGTCTCTCCCCTGTCTGTCTTCTTCTGGAGTGGGGACCACACAGATGTTCCAAACCACATCCAAGCAGTCTGGCTGTGATGAGCACATTTGCACACGGAGTGTAAGCTAACAATCTGCCAACAGCTAAAATGTGTCTGACGATGGCCTAGCACTAATCTTTGTCTAAGACAACGGCCACTGGAACTAAAATTGAAGCAGCTTACGTAATGCTGGGAGACACAGGCATATAATGGCAAATTATCACATGGAATATGGGATGAGTTGTTGCTCTGGAAACAGGGCGAACAACCTAATACCTCTGGGTTGCCTCTTGAAGACTCTGAACTGTCAGCGGTGGTGTTTTGATCATCAGAAATAAGACCAAGCATAACCCTGTTTGCAGAAGGGCTTGTGCCTGAGATCGCTCCAGAAATGAATATACTGAGCGAGAAAGCCTCGGATTAGGAATGTATTACTGTCAGGAACAGCTTAAATGGTGTGATTCAGTCAAACTCCACCGAATAAAGAGGAATATAATAAGAGTTACCGAATGCCACGTCCTCTTTGAGTAATCAGCCATCTTTACCAGCCTCGCAGACATCAATGCAAGTATGTCTCAGCCCCTGTCATTTAAAACAGCTACTGTTTTAATGCACCAAAAACTAGTCAAACCCCTCAATTACTCTTCATGTGAATTCTGAGTGTGTGCGTGCTTGTGTGTGTCCGCACGAGTGTGTGTGTGTGTCGCACAGACTCATCTGAAGTCTGTGGTTTGGTATGGTTTGGCGGGTGTGGGAAAGTGTGGTTAGAGCTACACTCACACAAATAGCGGTTTTCTGTGTGAGCAGACAGTGAAATTCTCATTTTAAGACAACAACACAGTGTGTACTTCGAGGCTCGCCAATGGCCAAACCACACAATGTTTAAATCATTTTGGCTTAATTGCTTTTTAACAAGGCTCCCTACTGCGTTGACATTATACATTAACACTGTGGGTGCTGAAAGCTCACAGTCAGACAAGTTTAGCCACGTACAACTGCGTCACACTCACGTTAACACAAGAGGATTCCTTTTTGTGAAAAAGTGCTTAGAACTTAGTTAAAGGCTGTAAATAAAATGACGATCACTAAGTGCACAGAGGCATCATTAACAGAGGTGAAGCTAATGTTTTGTCTTCATTTTGGCCTGAGAATCCAGCCAAAACTCATGAAAAAAGCAGCTTCGCGTCCAGGAATAATGTCTCCACTGTGTCTAATAGGCTGGGCTGTCACTGCACAGACTTGCACAGCTGGCAGATATAGGGTGAGATATGATCTGACCTTGTATCCAGCGATAGAGCGCTGCATGATACATGGTACAAACACAGGACTACCAGTCATAAACCCCTTCATTAGTAGAGCCAGACAGTGTGGAGCATGTATTTTACTACACACCCAACATTTCGGATAGAATATAACCTCTGGGCGGGATGTCGCAGGACTGGGCTCACTGAGCTGCGCTCTGTGTGTGTGTGTGTGTGTGTGTGTGTGTGTGTGTGTGTGTGTGTGTGTGTGTGTGTGTGTATGTGTGCGCGCGCGTGCGTGCGTGTGTGTGTGTGTGTATGGGTGAGTGCGTGTGCATGTGTGTGTCTGTGTGACCTGTCTGTCAGTTAAACCTTACTTTGGGTTTGGAGTACATTTCCAAAATAACAATGTGCAGCATAGAAATTATAAAGCACTCAAGATGTACAATATATAGTTATGGAAACCTAAAAGCATCTGAGATGACTTCTAAAATGGCATTAAGTCAGATGGCACACGCTTTGCACACACAACAGTCCACGAAGGTATAGAAATGTCAAAACAAAACTTTCGGAGACATCCTAATATCCTTGAATTAGTTTGAAAGCAGGTCCCCAGATAGCTCCGACTGCGGTCATCGGGCGCCTATTTGGGAGACGCACAGTCTTAAATAGCTCCAGGAAATGAGGAGATGATGATGGACTTCTACTCTCTGCCTCAGCGCCGTTTTCTGAAAATAGGAGTGATGTGTTGTTTTCTACATGCCATGAAGAAAAATGAAATAATTAAAATAAAACTCAACCAATTACCCAGACAAGCCTGGGTACAAGCCATTAATGTGAACATTATTTTTTTTCAAGCCTGCATCATTAATATATAGCAAAAGTAAAACCCAGCTAAGCACTTGGGTCAAATTTAATGAACAACAGAAACACAAATTATAAATGTAAATTAAAAAAACATTTTTTTAAAGCTTTCTTCCTAAATTGTTCTTAGTTGACTTCAAAATGTATGTTTATTATGTTTTTTTTAGTTTACTAATGTATTTTTATTATTATCTACATCATCATTTAAAGCGCTGACTAAATTTTTTAATTAGAGAACTTATCCACAAGGGATGAGTAACCAGCCACGCTGCGGTGCCTCCAGTATCCAGCGCATGCAACAGGTAAAAACATTACATTTAATTTCCACTCCATCAGAGCCTCCTCTTCATAAACAATCTTCACTTCACTTGTGTCCTTCCGTCACAGCTGAGTTTCAGGCGCCATCTTGTGGCTGTTTGTGTACAATATCTGTTTTCGCAAGGGAAGCTGTATTAAGACTGCTTGTAAAGAAAAAACACCTCAATTTAAATAGAATTTATTTTCTTTTTAACATATTTTAACGAAAAAGATAATATCTGCTTGTCTCAAATTCCTGATCTTTTGAATGGCAGAGTGAAAAAACCATCAGGTAGACACTGAGGTTTGTAAAAAAAGATTAATGGTCCCATATCCATAAGGAGCCACAATGTTCATTACTGTGCATGTTGTGACTGCCTGCTCTGGGATGTGAAAATTACGCAACTCTGAGAGATGCCAGAAAACTTTCTTGACTGACAGATAATTAATATTTCATGACTACGAAATTTAATATCGTTCGATAACTTCTATCTCCGAAGTAGCACAGGCAAAGTAAATATGGCAAAAGCTGCAGCTGTCAAACTCTGGCAGGGGTAAAAATGTACTGTATATAAGATGATGCAAGCAGTGGTGGTCCTGGACCAACTTCAGAGGGAGACCAGGCTGGAGCCGGTTGCTTTGCCAGGGAGCCACAGTCAAATTATCACAAAATAATATATACTTGCAAACTTCCTGATCGAGTGAGAACCGGTGAAATGTACAAGAAAACACACACACACACACACACACACACACACACACACACACACACACACACACACACACACACACAGTGTGGTTTTCCCACACTTTTCCTTGCATCAAGGCACGCCTCAGAGTCCACAAAGTCAGGACACTGCTGAAAAAGCTGTGATATCAATGGCCACAAAATTTACAGATTCTGCGGACTTTTTTAAAAAACTTAATGTATGTACAAAAGATTAAAGTAGATATAATTGCACAAGCAAAACTGCAATCATATCTGGAACTCTCCAGGCTGACATTTTGATGTAAAACATATGCATTTTTAAAAAAAAACACAATGTTCATGTAGATCTCTCCCTCTCTCTCTCCTTTTCGGTGCTCCCTTGAAGTCATGCAGGGATTCCTTAAAATGTTCTCACTTCTTCTTCCCCTGATATCTTTCTGATCAGCTTTGACTCCTCTGCACTCCTGAGGAAACGCAATTAGCAGGCAGCGATGTGCTGAAATGTGAGGAAGTTGGGCTGAGTGTATATTTAACAGGTGGCTGAGCTGCAGGGCAAAACTGAAAAAGTAGGAGCCAAATTGATCACTTGCAAAAAACGGGCTGCTTCTTGGAGGCTTCGTGAGGAGCTCGGGAATGTATGAAATGCATTTAAATGCGGATAATCAAGTAAGGGCCGACGGGGAAGCTTTGATGAATTTAGCATCGATCAGTGAAGGCCACGGCTCCTTGAATACTACCACTTGTCAGCTGGAGTAATGAACTATTGAGAGCTACAACAATGTCAGGACTCGATAAGTTCCTCAGCTGTGTCAGAGGTCCAGAAATGGAGGGAAAAACAATACAACGCAGCGTGAACTCCCAAGCCCCATTGATTAGGTACAGCAACTTGTTGTCTGTGTCTCTTCATTTAAAGTTAACTGTTTTTCTAACTCGTTTGAAGGAGACATTTTTGTCTGTGTATTTCACAAAAAAACACATGCGCATAAAGTTTACATTTTTAATAAGTATTGCCGTTTCAATTGTAAGATGTGAGGATTCATCGACTATTAAGACGAATGTGGGAAAGGCCGATTAATCACTGAAGCAAAGTCAGATAGCTATCTTGCTAGCGAACTAGCTAGCTACTTAGATAGCTAGCTAGGGTGCTAGCTACTCAGCGAGATAGCAAGCTAGCAAGAAAGCTAGACAGAGATTCTGTCAAATAAAAATAGACTGTAAAAGTGGCGGTACGTCGTGTCAGGTGTACATCCAGAATGAGAGACGAAGCTGAAGACAACGTGTGGCCCACAGGCCTTAACTGAACACGATAGATGAACAGCCCTGGGCGGCCGGCCAGTGTTGCTTCCCGTCCTGTCTCTGTTATTCCTCCTCCTCCTCCTCCTCCGAGGAGGGAGCTGTACAGTGTGATGGCCTCAGGGACCTGGGAGTTTTTCAGTCCGTTACCCCTGCTCTTTGGATGGAGTCCACTGTTAGTAGACGTTTTTTTGGTTCAACCTTCCAATATGATCTTGTGCTTTCTTTCCCTACTGCCTGTCTGCAGAATACAGTTTATCTGAGTTGAAGCTTTGATCTTGTACAGGTGTGTAAACAGTCCAACATTTAAAGTCACCCACCTGCAGCCTAATATTAATTAGTTTAAACGTCAAAAAACACAGCAGCAACAACTAACAACAAAACAGAAAAACTCTCACCTTACAGGACAGCTGTTTTTTTTTCCCAAGGAATGACCATCAAAAGAGAAGGTGTTTGTTTGGGATGAACTCTATTGGACAGCACCCTCTAATGTGGGTCCTCTGTAATAACCAACCAGCGCCGACCAATCCCTGCAGCACTGAACTGTTCCCATCTGTCCCTGTGCAGGATGCTGTGCTGACCTGATTTAATTAAACGAGTTAAAAGCCAGAATTCACAAAATGACACGAATAAGGACACAAATGATGCTTTGCATGAGCTGCACCCTCACCAGCAGCTGTGACGTGTGTGCGTGTTTAGAAAACACACAGTCCACAGCTTTCCCTAACTTTAATCTGGGATTATCAATGGTGACAATTTTTTTGTTGGCTTTAAAAACTTCAAGTGATTTCAATTCAATCACCCAAATGCCAAAGTGAAGTCTTTTATTTTGGAGCCAGATCCCGTGAAGGAAGTTACGATTCACTCAGTCTCAGCATACCGGTAAGCAATGGTGACAGATAAGTATTATGAGGAGTTTCCTCCTGCCTCCGTTGAGGATTTATGATAATCCCCTTCTAGCATGACTCACAGGTAGATTACCATGCCGGCTGCTGTCGGCCAGGATATCCCATATAGGCTATGCTAATAGGCAAAACTCAGGAGGCTCTCTGGGGGACTTGCGATGACATCAGTGTTTCCTTGTACTTGGGAAGCGCTGTCCTCACTCAGCATTAATGTATTAGCCCCTCCTGCTGTGTACACAGAAAATCAAATCTGCATGCTTATGTTATGGCTTCAGATAACAAACATCGCTTTACACTTTTATGACATGCAGCATTTACTTGTGATATGCATGTGGCTGGAGTTGCTTTCACACACGTGAGGAGAAAAGAGCAACTGACACGAATGTACAAACTAAACAGAAGTTTTTAGATGGTGTCCAGGCTTTACAATATGGGAGGTCCTTATTCTGTTGTTGGCTGTGTGGAAAAGCAAGTGTTTTTTAATCTGGAGAACTCTCTCCATACTTTGTGGTGTATGTTATTGAATATAAACATGGTTTTAATGGCACAGTATTCTCCTATTATCCTACCAGCAGGGGTACAATACCAGCATAGATTTTTGACTCCACAATGTTATTACACATCGAACAATTTGAATGGAAAAATGAAAATGAATAAATAAATCGGAGTCCCTTTTCTTATTGCGCTTCTGTGCCTTCTGTACAGTCACAATGAATTTTTAATTGGAAGAAAATTCAACATTGATATGTTTCTGCGCCCTCTCCTCTCATCACACTGAATCATTGCAGACATTGTCGCTCTATTTGATACTACATCATTAGCAAGCCAGTGGAACAGGCATCAGGTTTTCCTGCATGCAGGCATTAACACTTTGCACTGATTAAAATAAGGGCAAGAAACACGGTCTCTACAGGCCAATTAGAACAAAAAAGAGCCAAATGTCATAACCTTGGATCCAAACAGAGCATGACCCTTACCCTGGCCTGATACATCCATAGCACTGATAACTTTGCAGCATAGACTCCCTGGTGTATGAATAATCACGTCCATAAAGCCTTTGGAGATTTATGAATCTCTCTGAAGCACAGCAGTATTTCTGTATCATGATTTACACCCACAGGTCTATTACAGAATTACTGCTGCAGAAAATGACTTCGCATAAACACAAACTGTAGCAGAACCTGTTTTGGAGGATGTATAAATACATTTAGATGAACCCCGAGGTAAAGATTATATGACACGGCAGTGCAGAAATACAGCTCGCCATGTCGATGATCTGTTCATAAAATTGAATTTCTACGTAGCGGGCTCACCTCGGTCCAGATCACTCTGGTAATAACAGGTCACGGTCATCAAAAGTTACAGCAGAGCAAGACACTGCGAGATTACAAGGTAAACTCATGTTATGAACGAGGAATGCAGCATCTCTTAAGGCTGTGAGAACTAATTCGAGAAAAAGACTGAGAAACCTTTATTGAAAAACCATAAGTGCAACAAAACGAGGCAATGTCAGCTCCTCTACGTCTCCACATGTCACGGTCAAACACAGAATTCCATGGTAAATTAAATCTCAATTTTTTTTACCTCTTGCAATAAAATGGCAAGAAGAAATGAATGAATTTGCAGTCAATAACAAACACAATGTAGGTTAATGAGGAGAACTTGACATATTAAGTCAGTAAGAGGGAGCAAAGGCTGTGATGAGCTGCATGCTACATTTATTGGCTGACGATTCCACAGATCTCTCAAATTTGTTTTTTTTTTGCTAAACTTAAAATGATTCTTTTTTTAAAAAGTCCATCTGAACAAAAGGAAATTCATGCAGAAATAAAAAGAAATAGATGTATATTTTCTGAGTGAAAATCTTTTTTGATACAGTCATTATACTTAAATAGAAATTGATTTTGAAGATTGTTAATTTAAAAAAAAATATGAGGAGCCAAATTGAAACTCTTCATTGTATGTTTTTGAAATATTGGCAGTAAAATCTCTGTGTGCCTCACACAGGTGTGACAGGGAGCGCTTTCTTACATCTTTCGTGGCATCTTACAAGTAATGAAAAAAGCACTCAGAGGATTGGTCAGGTTGTAATGGCAGATCATGCTGTGTACTTTACGCCACTGTCGACAGGTGAGCTGTCACACTGGAGACAGTTTATTTGTTACACAGAAGATGCCCCTCAGTACCGAGCTCCACCACAGCTGTGGCTTTTCAACCTGTCTGTCATCATAATAACAGTGTGCCAAGGTGTAAGCACACATAGCCCTTAAAGAGGGATGGGGATCAACCTGTGATGGGTTTATGTGACATTGTATCCAAAGTACATACAGAAGGTTTGCCATTACAATATAAAAAAAAATGTCCTTTAGTCATTTGCTGAAGACTAAAAAATATCAACGTATGAGTGGAGTCATGTGTAAAATGTCATATACAAACTGTAAGTTTGGACTGGCTAGTGTTTAAACAATATAATCTGCATTAACTTTAGTGTCTCCCCGAGTTTTAATATTTAAATATCGTTATCAGTTGATCCAGAAGTGTCTGGTGATTTTTTTTGGACTGTCGGAGCTTTCAGCCCACTGCCGCAAATTAGGGTCTTAGCCCTTCTCGTCTCTCTCTTGTTCTGCACAAGCCTTTCACGACTGTGACAGTGAACAGTAAGAAACCTTCAGATGTGCTAAAAAAATGTCCTGTAGGTGAGCAACTTTACATCATCTTAAAGGTATTTTTCCTTGAAATAAATAATGAATGCAAATGACAGGTAAATCCCATTCCAGGAGAAATCGGATTGTCGGTTCGCTCAAGCTTAACATTCATCTTGATGGACATGTCCGTTCCTAATGTTGTAATTCAATCAACTAAGTGAAATGATCATGGAGTGAGAAAAGGCTTTGGACATAATCCTGTGACAGACAGAAATGCTTAGTCGAAATGCCTCCATTATTCCTTGGGCCAGCTTTAATCCAATTCATTGAGCAAGCCTTACCAAAAGAGCACTGAAGTACGTCCTTGTGCTCGAGGAGATTAGGAGAAAGATGCATGTCATATGCAATGCTAACTGTTTTTCCACTGAGAAGGAATGTTCAAGGGGTCTCTGTGAAGCGTAGCCACGAGTTGAATAATATAAAAGCTTGAACTGAAACAAAGTTGTAGCCTTTAAATGGGTTTGACTGTAAACAGGAAGTCTGTATAAGTGGTGCATGTATACAGCAGAAGGCTCTTGAAAGACAGTCAAAACTGGAACATGACGGACAACAATGACTAATAAAACGGAAAGCTCTTTACTTCCCTCCAGAGTTTCCAATTTTATCAACATGGTGCAGATTATATTGTGATCCTTTAGGACACTGGGCTTGTTGTGGTGGAAACGAGGTTCCCTCCTGACCTATTTTCTGAGTATCTTTTCAAGCTATTTCACTCTGGTATTCAGCTCCTGCTTCTTTCTGAATGTCAGCCTATAAAGAACTCTGTGAACTTGACTGGCATTCTCAACGTTTGATTGACTGCAAGACACTTTTTCCCCGTAAATGTCATTCTGGATGTGTTAAATGCGTCACCGTTTGATAAACCAAGAAACAAACTGAGAATGTGGTTAAGATTTTCCGTTTCCATTTTACCTTTTTCGGCAGCGACGACTGTTGAAAGATTTTATTCTTTCTTTGCGTTTTTTTTTGCCGTTTGTGTTGACAGGTGAGAAAGTGGGCACAGCGCTGTCATTTTCCCACACTTTCCGAAATACTTTCCTCAGCTTTTCAGGCACTGTACCTATTCGCATCCCCACATTCGGTGACCTGTCATTGCTCTTCTTGAAAGTGAAAGCCAACTCCACGGAGGAAGCCTCATTGTGACAGACCCTCTCTCTGTAGACACTGCACTGTTATGAGTTTACACATTTGAACTGCAGTGTGCTATCTTACAATTCTACTTTCAACCTGGTTGCGTAATTCAAAAACATCCCTAACACTGTCAGAAAAATACTAAAGTTACACTTTTCTTAAGAGGGAGCTACCAAAAGAAACCTTGAAGAGGGAACGTCACAGTGTTCGGAACAGTAAGTGCCAACAACTGCATCACAATACACAGTAAAGCAGGATAGAGCTTTATTGTTGAATGTGATACATTTTTTTTGGTATTCCTTTCATTATCATGACATAAACAGAGTGAATCTGCATCATGTGAAGGTACTGAAAAGACCACATTCTGTAAGTACAAATGTCCATATAAAAACACTGTTCATACCGTCATAGTTCACTGTTGAAATACAGCAAAGACAGTCCTGCGAATATCATGTTTTTTTAATCTCATATATGTTAGATTCTCCATCTGTTAGATACAAAATAGACAAAAATAATTTCATATATTTTTCAGAATTTCTCAAAAACTTTGCCAAGTGATCACAACATAAAATAATCAATGACAATCTGGAATTTTGCATGTAAAATGTGATTAGCAAAATATGTTTTTTCAATTCTTATAGACTATATAATCATCATTTCTTTTGATGCCCACATTGATTAATCTGTAAATATCTCTAAAGTCAGAGTAAAACGAAGAACAATCTCCATATAATCTGATTCACGGTGAAATAAAACCAAAAAAAACTGAGTGAAGCAAAGCAATCAATCACACAAGGGAAAAGCGCCCGTCCACCGACCAAAAAAACAAAACAAAACCTGAAATTAAAGTCAATCATTTTTTGAAAATTCAGATTTGTTGGAAGCAAACATTGCCCCTCAACGCCAGCCCCTCGTCTCCAATAGCCCTGCCAGTGATGAAGTTTTTAATCATTCTGTGATGAAAGTAAATAATGTTAAAGCAATCACCTGTCATGGATGGTGATTGGAGCTTATCCAGCTGAGGCACACATTTTATGATCTTTTTCGAAACAAAAACAAGATGATGAAGAGGGGAAAACAACCAAAAGCTTTTTTTCTTCTTCATGGTGAGTCAAAGTTTTGTCATTGGTATGTGCAGGCTGTTCCAGGGTCCCATCCACAGCTCCTCCTCCTCTGATAATGTGTGGTCACTGTGGGACTCCAGCGTCTCTCTACTGCTCTTGTGGTTGTCAACCGAAGTCTCTTGTTCGTCATTGAGACAAGGGCTGCTGCCATTATTGTCAATCACAGCCTTGGCAATATTGGCTTTAGACCCAAAGGTTTTCAGCTCTGTGATGGTGGAGCCCACAGAGCCACTGGAGGACCGAGTGTTGAGGTTGATGTCCGTGGTAGGAGGAACACACGTACCTGTTCCGTTTTCTGTGTTGTTTCCTGAACCCTCGATGCTGATGACTGGGGGCGGTTCTTCATGAGTCACGCCCAACTTGTCCAGTTTTTTAAACTGCTTACCCAGTCGGCATGGCGAGCCCATCTTTAGGTTGTTTAAATGGGGTGGCCGTCGAGTTCGGATGATCGTGCCGTTCTGTGCGAGGTAGATGTTCCCGTTGATGGTGCTGTGGCTGTTGGGAAGTCTGGTCCGTTGGGTGTCTGTGGAGCTCTCCTCTCCTGTGGAGGTGGTCTCGTTCTCTCGATCCACCACCAGCTTGATCCGTGTCTTTCTACCAGCCTTAGGGGGCAGTGAAAAGTTACAGTTAGTGCATAGTAAAGGCTCAAATTAATGCAGGTATTTGTGTTGCACCACAGTACCTGCAGTGCTTTACAGAGTTTTACAGAGTGTAAAACTCCAAAACTGAAATAGTCCAACAACCCCTACCGTATAGCCATGTAGTGCTAGTGGTGTCACAGTTCTGTGTCATTTTTGAGTAAATCATTGCATGCAATGCTAAGTCAAAACAATCACAATCTTGTGTGTTTTTAAAGCTTGAAACGAGGGCTTTTAAATGTGTGAAGGCTCACAGTGACTTGAAGTTGGTCATCTGCGCGCTGGCTCTCTTTCTTTTACAATGCTGCTTTCTTCAGACGCTTTGTTCAGGTTAAGTTTTCAGCCCTCATTGCAATCAAACCAAACAAGAGTTGTGATTATCGTTGCAGTAATCCTGTGGACAATAAGCCCACTGAGTGCTTTCTTCACTATGATCAAACTGGAGATCAGTTCTCTCTCCTCTCCTTTGCTCAGAGACGCTGTCGGTCAAAAAAAGAGAAAACCTGACAAACAGGTTTTCTCTTTTTTTGTGACTCACAGAAACTGAAAAAGAAGATGGTATTGTCCCTGTGACCCAAAGTGGGGTGAGGTGGTAGACGCAAGATAGATGGATGGAAAATAGTATTGTGTAAAATCTCACGGCAGTGACGGCAAAGTACAAGAGATAAAAATGCACACTGAAAGCATCAAAAGAGCAGAATAAGTCAAAGATGTCAAGAAGAAAGCCAGGCTCAGGAAAGCTCCAAGGTTTTTCTTTGCTGTGGGGAAATGAGGAAAAAGTGCAGGTTTCAAACACCCTGTAGAGGCACGCAATATTTCTTCACACCCATGCAAGGGTAATTGATTTTATTCACTCTTACTTCACAGTGGACAATATATCTCTCTAGAAGGCTGTTGAGCTTCCGTCAGACTCTGAATCGGCATCCGACGTTTCCTCCGTTTCTCCTGAGCTCTTCGATGCGCTGCCAGATCCTGAGCCACTGACTGAAGATTTGTCAGAGGAGATGGCGTCCTCGTCTACCTCGGTGATGGGCGACAGTCCGCCGTACGTCTCCTCAGAGGTGTCACCGATACTTCTCACTTCGGTGCCATAAGGCGGGCCCGCGTAGGGGGCTGAGGGCCCAGGATCTCCCGATGTCACGCTGGACTTTCCTGACGACGCATCGTCGCTGACCTCGCTGGTGGACTCTTTGCTCTCGTCAGCACTTTCAGATTCCTCCTCTTCCTCGCTCTCCTCTGTGATTGTGGCCTCAGATCCGCGGCTCAGCTGGGACTTCTGAGAGCGCCGGCTGCCACTGGTGGTCCGAGAACCGGCTGAACTCTCCTCGCTGCCCATCGAACTCTGGTCTGTCATTTGACCGCCGGATGAAGACCCCACACTGAGATCTGACCCGGACACTTTTGTCTGACTCGATCTTCGAGATGAAGAGCCTTCACTTCCTGAGCCTGACTCTGCTTCGGTCTCGCTGGCTGTCCCTGTCCCTGACTCTGCCTCACTGAGCTCTTCGCTGGACTTCTCTGACGTTGCGAGTGAAGATCTGGTTCTCTGAGACGACCGAACACTGGAGCCTGTCACAGAAGCAGCACTGCTGGCGCTCCCACTGCCACTCTCACTGGCAATGTCACTTCCTCCACTGCCGCTGCCGCTGCCACTTATGCTGCCACTGCCGCTGCCGCTGCCACTTCCACTACCACTTATGCTGCCGCTGCCACTCCCACTGCCACTGACTCCTGAAGCGCTGCTCCCCTTGCTGGCCTCAGTAGCTGATGATCTCATTGAGGAGCGAGCTGAAGACCCACTTTCTCTCGTGCTGCCTGAAGCCTCTTCCTCCTCTGACTCTTCATCAGAGTCTTTCTCTGTTCCTGAGCCCTTTTCTGTGCTCGTTTCTTTCTCTGTTCCTGTGCCCGACTCAGTGTCTTTCTCAGATTTGGACTCCTCCTCTGACCCAGACTCCTTTTCTGAAGCAGAGGATTTTTCTGACTCCGAGTCTTTCTCGGACTCGGACTCCTTCTCTGTTTCCTCTTCTTCCGATTTGGATTTGCTTTCCTCCTCGGAATCTCCGGGCTCCTCATCAGGCTCTTCCTCTGAGTCCACTGTGCTTTCGTTGGTTTCGTCCCGGTCTAAATCGACTTTCAGATAGTCTCTGTCAACACTGCTTTTCTCTGAGGATTCCTCATCAGAGTCTTTTGCTTTACTGCTCCCACTTGCACCTGCTTCTGGCTCACTTTCAGTCACACTGATAGAAACTTTGGACTTCTTCTCGTCTTCGCTGGCTGCCTGCGAGGCCTCTTCATCTCTCTCGCTGCCTGTGGCTGAGCTACGACTCACAGTACTTTGGGACCTCCTCCGGATCTGCAACTTGTTGCCGAGGTTGATTTTCCTAAAGACCTTCCCGAGCCGGCTACGGGCAACAGACTTGCTGTCTATCGGACCTGTAGGTGCCGGTCCATCAGTCAGACTCTCCTGGCTGTCTATTCGGCGAGCTGACATCAGCTTAGCGTAATCTTTGTCCTTTTTCCCGGCGCCAAACATCTTGAACATCTTGGCTTTCTTCCAGGGAGACGGGCCAGAGGAACCAGGCTGTTCTCCCTTGCTGGCCGCCAAAAGTTTGCTCAGTTTCATGACAGACTTCAGCCTCTTGGCAGCCTTGGAGGGCTCGCCCTCTTCTGCTGGCTCAGCTTGTTCAATTTCCTCCTCTGGTGGCTGGTCTCTGAATGCAACTCTCTTCGGTGGACCTCTACCCCGCATGCCACCACGGCCTCTGCCACGGCCCTAAGACAGTCATATTTCATTGAGCAAACTTATGTGAAGATAAAGCTGCATTGAAAGGCTGTCACACGGGTTTCACAATCAATGTGTATTGCACTGAACATAACTTATGGAAAAGCAATGGTATTTGACATGATCACTGAAAGCATGAAATTCACGTTCAAGGAAAGATAATACCTCAGGGCCATGCGGGCTGTAGTAATACCCATCATCCTCCACGATCACCTCTCCGTACTCATCATACATGGGAGAAATCAGCCTGCGCCGGCTGCCATACTGAGGAATGTCATAGCTGAGAGAAAGATTCACAAAAAAATGTACAAGATCAAATGGTGTTGTAGTTATTCTCTCCTAATTTGTCAATAGCTTGTAGGTTGAAGCAACAATTACAAGGAAATCAAGAGACACCAGAAAACATAATTGATGATCTTCAGCCTCAAAAAGAAAATTCCATTAAGATGCTTCGAGAAATGGCCTAAAAATGCCATTAATGATTTAATATAGTGAAGCTAAACATTCAGCGTGGGTCTGAGACATTAATCATCCGCTGCTGTGACAGCAATGACAACACAGTCGATACACTTCTGAATCTGTGGGTTGACTGAAGGGCTATCTAACCTATTATGTTCGACATTCATACAAAAGAAATCTGCAATAATGATTTCAATATGCGCACGACATTGTTACATTTTCAAAAAGGCATAAAAGACTTAATTAGACCCTTTATAACACTGAGTGCCCAATAGCAGATTGTCACAGCTGTACATTACAACGACCATCAATGAATATATTATTGTTGTAATGTTCTGCTTTTCTGAATCTACAATATGTAACTTTATGGACTGAATATTTAAAACCAGGCATGAAAATGTGTCTCTTTCTCCTTCATGTTTTGTGCATCGGCTTGAAGGATATAGCCCGACTTAGACATGAGCGATGTTGAAGATTTGAGCAGTTATTCTTACGCCTCGACACTAAAGTAGAGATCTGCCTCAGGTGAAATTACCAGTGGCAGTTTTTGTCAGTGCCCCCTTCTGAACATACGAGGGCCGCTGTGAGGATCACACGGTCTGGTGACTGCTGGATTAAAAGCTTAACCGCTGGTAATGTGTGCTCCTCATTACAAACAGAAACAGATCAAAGGCATCGAGTCATATTGACGGCACACTCACTGGCAACAGCAGCTTTTACGAGGAAGATTGTGACATTTCATTAAAACATAATTACAGCTTGCCACACTTGAAGGCCAGTGATCCTCGCACCGAGGAATCAGAGGAAGTAAAGGTGACTTGTACGGGAGACTTGTGAGTAGCAAAAGAGGCAATTTCATCACATAATGTGACTCTGGACAGTTTGGAACTGTTTCATTAAGTTTGTGTGTGTGTGTGTGCGCACACGTGCACGCGTGTGATTTAAGCCTGAAAGGTGCAAAAGCTTCTGCTCATTTTGATAAACTTTCAGCTTAATTCCCCAGAGTGGTGCAAGTCACCTGCAATGGAACAGGAGCGTTTAATGAATAACAATTTTGCAACAGCTGTTATGGCTTTGAGTTGCATGTTTTCCCTCTTTAGACCATATGGACAATGTAAGAAGCAAGTCAAAACACCCTCCTTCCATTAAGCTACGGGAAAGGCTTTCAGACTTGCAGGTGCCTGACTCGCGGCAGCATAATTGATCTGCTAACAGACGGGAGTACAGAGGGTAAATGCTTGGATAGTACGTGAGGCTCAAGGGGGAAGATAAGTTATGCTCATCATTTCATTCTGAACTTCTCTAAAATGCTTCCAATCCCCCGAGGATCTCACCTCCGAGTGCTGCAGGGCAAGGTCACGATAAATAAGTCCTAATGATGGGATTTTTTTTTTAAACTTCAAACGAGACCGATAGAGATCAATTCCATGGATTAGAGCACGACTGATGAGAGATGAGACAGTTAGCGGGCTGCATGCTCACCCTTGGTCATAATTATAGTAGTCCTGCGTGTAGTAGTCCTGTCCCGGGTCGATACCCGACTCCATGGAGAGTTCCTGCATTTCAGAGAGGGGAAAAAAAAGGGAGAAATCGCTCAGTATCCCTTGGAGACGGACAGCACACGAAGAGCAGCAATAGCAGCGCAAGGGTGAGTACACAGCAGAGGGACTACAATCCCTGTGAATTAAGAAAAGCAGTGTTTCTACCTCAGGTCTCAGAAGAGATGGCCTCAGCAGTTGCTGTTGCTGCCAAAGATTAGTACAGAAGAAGGAGGAGGATAGGGCAACAGAAGGAAGGGGGGGGGGTCAAGAGAGACACAAACATACGAAGGAGTTCACTGTTTCATTCCTTATTCAAAGCCTGAATTTACTGCACTGTGTGGTTTGTGTTGTATAACATGGAGGATCGAGGGAAAACACCGGTAGGATGAACATAGGGGAAACAAAGCAAGGGAGAGGCGGAGAGCATGCAAACCAAGCAATGTTTAAGGGGAGTATAAAAAACATCCAGCGAGTGATGGGAGCGTTCAGATCATTTCAGAGAGATGAATCGATTTTAACGTCAAACACTGTTGAACAGAGTCACTTCATTCGGTCCCTGATTGCTTTTTGCCTCCCACAGAAGAGGAAAACCTCATCCGAAAGGCTTATCTGATATTGGACAGGGACACTGGCGAACACAACAAACTTTTGAATCAAACGTGAACTGTGATGTCAGTGTTAGAAGTTCTATCGCCGGGATCTCATCTTAATCTCATTCAGTGTTTTCCATCTAGTGAATTATAGATAAGAATAATGGGATATAAGCGGCCTCAAGCCGCCTTCGGTGACAAAATGTCTTGGCGCGACAATGAGATAAAGGCACCGGAACGGGAATGCTTACCTGTCGGCCGTAGCCTCGCCTCCTGTGTGTCGCAGAGAGGAGGAAACAAGACAAACAATGAATATGGATTGGCAGCAGTAATTTTCGAGTTTTCAGATAAATGAAATATTGAGTCGATGGGACTAGTGTGTCTACAGTCTGCTGACCGGTGAGAAAAATCACAGCTTTACTTACTGTGCATTTTCACGTGTGAAATTACAGAGTTGCAGATATTGTTCAGTTTTAAAAAGGGTGCCTAAGGCCACAATGTTATCACGCTGGCGTAGGCTGTTTTTCCCCCCTGTTATCTCATCCAAACAGGAAGAAAAAAAAAAGATACAGCAATTGCAAAAATCAAAGAGGCTGGAGAGATTGGAAAGTGAAAAAAGTGTTTATAGAGTCACATCTAAAGTACCTACCAGCAGAATAGAAAACTGTGATTAGTTGTCCTCAGGACTTTTGTCATAATAAATGCACAGACAGCCGTGTTTTCAAGAGGACGGGGGAGTAAATTGAAGTAAGTAACTGTAAAATTTACTTTATCAAACACATTAGGAAAAACAACAACCCCGGGCGGCTCTCAGGGACAAGTGTGCCTCTGCAGTGCCTCCAGTACAAGTCAATGAGAAACGGCGAGTAATGGAGCAGCGCGGCTGAAACCTCCAGGTTCACAAGCGTACAACTGTAACCTGTCTGGGCCCATAAATAATGACGACTCTCACACTCTCAGATATATGGCCAAGCAATGATGTGGGATTCCTCTGGAGAGTTGTAATCTGTTATTATGGGCAATGACCAGGGGACGGGGCAAAGCCATATGCCACACCTCCCAGGCAGAGTGGATGATGGGACCGGGATCTGATGGATGACCTGTTGGCTTGGCTGCTGGCTACCGCTGTTTCATGCGGCATCAAGAAAAATGGCAGCGTGGACAGTAGCCATAGGAAGTTTGCACAGGAGAGGACTTGGCGATGATGAAGAAATGTCGGTGAAAAAGATGTGCGCAGAGGACCACTGCAAGACGAGACTACTGAGGAGCCCAATATACACGGGTGTGGGGGTGGGGGTGGGGGATCTGTGAATGTTTACCTTTGTATGTTTGGAAAACAAATAAAAAAGTGGTTAAGATAAGAGTTTGATTACTCAGCTGCCACAAATGCATCACAAAAGTGCACTCATTATGGCAAAATCAATTTAAAATAAAATAGCAAATACAGTGAGGAAGTCCTTTATAAGTAAGAGCAGAAGACTGCAATATCATTGTCAGCGCGGCGCAGCACAAATTCTGTGAGGTTTGCCATTTCAAAGCTATTAAAACCTGGCAACCACAGACAACCAGCAAACAATCTGGCATCAGCATTTTATGTGAGGTTGATTCCAGGGCTGCTTTGGAGGCTCTGGTAGGTGCTTTTGTTACTGTTTGTACAAAAGTCTCACCTCCTCCCTTCCTTTGTTTGCACTCTCCTAAGTTAATGTTGTACTTCATATTTATTGCATTTGTCACTATTTTTCCCATTTACCTTTTGATGATACAGTTGTGTAACCCTAAAATGACACCAATTATTTGGTGGATGGAAGTGGATGAAGTGGATGTTTTTTTCTGCCCTAGATAAAAAAAACAAACAGTTTTTTTTCCTTTTAATAACATTGTATTGAATTTTTAGTGTGCAGAAGAATCTGATAAAAACTAGCCGTCGAAATGTAACTTAAAGAAAATGCCATCCATTTAGGCTGACTACTTCTTGGGTTGAGAGAAACAGCATGTGAGCTGCTCGCCGCTTTACAAAAAAAGATCACCCCATGCTGTGAACACGGCATACAGAATTAGCAGGTCTTCGATCTGCCCATCAGGGGAACATGTGATGAATCAAACATTGTATTGCTCTGGAAGTGAGGTATGCTAAGACCGTTTGCCTCAGGGCACAAAGGGTGAAACAAACACGTGAAGGGTACGTTGGGGAGAACTGCGCGGAGAGAGGGGAGAAAAAAAAAGAAAGAAACACCTGAGCACAGGAAGAGAGAGAGGGGAGAGGCGACAGAAGCAGCATGGCAATGAGACTAAAGAAGGTAATGGAATCTCCTGAGAACCACAAAGAAAGATTAACAAGAGGAGGCCAAGGCTTGGAGAGCATTAGAACTAAATACAGGCAGAGAGGGAGTCAAAGGGAGAGAGGCGCAGGCAGAAGGTCAGGGGGATGGAAAAGAAAAGGAGAAGCTAACAGTGGTTGACAGTCCCACAGGCAGCGGCCCTGGTTAACGATTGATTGGTTCTCTAATTAGCCTTTTCCAGTGTGCAGACGAATATCACAGTGACTACTTTATCATGCTGAGGGGATCTCTGCAGACATGTGAACAGACACGTCCCCCAGAGGTAGGCTCCCCTCATTCAACGTGAGTCTGCGGGGAACCCAGCCCAGGGCTGCTCTAATTGCTGATGCTCCAACCAGCAGAAGGAGACCGTTTTACATAACCTGCTTTAGGAAAATGATTCGGCGTTTGAATGTATAAAACATTATGCCATGCCTTGTTTCAGTCGACACTGTTTATATGTATATTGTCTGCGGTTCTCCGCTCACAAGTTGTACTTCATTGCAGTGCATCCCACACCGTTGTGCATTTTACGACTCAGTTTTGCACCTTGAAAATAATGCTAAATTTTATGCAAGTCAAAGTCGGTGCAATAACTCCCCGAATGTGTTTCGTCAACCAATATGTGATCATCCTCGCAAGCTTGTTTCACACATTTGCATACCTTTGGGAAATTGGGAATAAAACAGTTATGGTAATTTTGTTCATTGGAAAAAAATAACCCATCTCAGTTTATAATGTTTTTCTTATCTTTTTTTTTTTTGCCTAATTCAGATTCGGCATGAAGCAACAGCATCCAAACTTTTCAAGCCCTTATCTTCTTGAGAAAGTTCCATTTTAAATCAGGAAGACGCAGCCAGGACAAGGTTGAGAAAACAGACCCCGGGGCCGTGGGATTTAAAAAATGTGAAGCATTTAGTATCATTTAATTAATTTGGAAGTGAAACGTTGCTGTTAAGATTAGAAACTGGACAAACATATGTACAACACGATGAGATCTGACAATCTTGGGCATAATTAATGCTATCAAAAATGTTGTTGTACACTGATGACTAAAACATGTAAACACTGTAAACAGAGATAAACTCATACCGAATGCGTAAACATCTTTCTTGATCTAATGCAAGCATAAAAGCACATTTTACAGTCAGTGTGGTCGTCCTGAGTGGCGCTACAATATGATTCACACACAATGTAATGAGTAAAAAAGCATTTTGTGTCTTGCTTAACAGCCTGCGTATTTACCATTTTCTGACACCGCTACAGCATTTAGAAAACACTACCGGCTGTGCAAACAGAACAAGAGAGAAGAACACACAGAGAACACAGAGAACAGGCATGTGGATGTAGAAATGAAAATAATGAGAGTCAAAGAAAAAGTTAGAAGACTGTGGACTGAGGGTAAACGTGTTCACTGGGCTCAGCCGTCTCCGGGCTGTCTGAGTTCAATTGGCTTGTCTGCTCAACTTCTGCCGCTATGCTCGGCTGACTATCCCCATTTTCAGCACAGTTCATAGTTGTTGATGAGTTGATTTGGATCTCAGAGCTGGAATTGATTGTTTTTGGCATGCTCTGCTCATCGTGGGGATCAGAGCTTTGCAGTTTGTCAGGACCCTCTGATTCCTCAGTCACTTGTGGCTTCTTGTTAAACTTGGGCACCTTGCAATTTTTGTCTACTTGGCTGTACAGATTGGCAACAGACCGTTCTATCTCAGCTAAATTCTGGATGTTTTTCAGGATTCCTTTCAGCTCTTTCTTCCTCCCAACTTCAGCTTGTGGCGGGACAGGGGGAGCGGGCTGTTTTCGTTGGGAGACGGGACGGAGCGAGGACACGGGCGGCAGGGAGGTTGGAACAAACTGGACGACTGGACGCACTAGATCAGAGGCAGGTGAGAGAGGCGGGGGGAGTGGGGGAGGAGGTGGGGGAACAAGGTGTTTATTGACAGGGGAAGGAGGGGAGGAGTGAGGAGGAGACTGCTGTTCATTAAAGCTGGGGGCTAAAGGGGGAGTAGGAGGAGGACTTGGGGGAGGAGATGTCGGTGGGGGCGGGGGCGGTGGATGTGGCCACTGCTGAGGAGGAGGAGGCGGTGGGTCCTCCGGTGGGTCCGGTATAATCTCCACGGTAATCTGGCATGGCTGCAGCGTCATGTAGCTGGAGATGCTGGAGCTGAACTTCCTGAGGATGGGCGGGGTGGGCCTCTGGCTCGTCTGGGACCACGACTCATCGCCCTGGTTGAATATCACACTGGGGGGCACATCTCGGCCCACGGACGTCGGGCTGTACGAGTAGTCCATGATGGACAGCAGAGCTTCGGGAGTCAGATCGAGGGTGTCAATACTGTCTCGATCCCTCAGAAGGATGGAGGACAGGGAGCCCAGAGACCCCCTGGTTTGCTTGAGGGTTTGATCCTGGAGGGCCTGTTGCTCAAACTGCCTGGCCTGCTCACGAACTGACAACTTGGTCTCCGTGCTGCCATGAAGGTCAAGCGTGTCGGTGCTGTCCTGCCTTTGCCTGCCTCTCATCGATGCTTCGAGAAGCTGCAGCTCCCAGTCGGCCGGGTCCATGAGGCCGTATCTCCTCGGCAGCCCCGCGTGGATGCGAGCAGGCATCGACCAGGCGCACCCGGCCACTGACGAGTGCGGGGAAGAGAACGAGAAGCGGTTCTCAAAGGGACTCATCCCCCGCGCAAAGACATGTGGACTCCCGGGGGGGCTGTTGTCTTCAAAGACTGGGTTGTGGGTGGTGAGTGGGTTGAAGTCGGAGAGGAAGGTCACGTTGCTCTCTGACTTGGGCAAGTTGACATGCAACGCTCCGTTGCTGCGGGATGAAATGGTGCGACAGGCAAAGGTGCTAAGAATCCTCTGGCGGTCGGCATCCTCAGTGGCAGACTTTTTAGCCCTGCCCCAGTGGAAGGTGGGGGTGAAGAACAGAAAGAAAACTTGAAACAAGCGAAGAGTTGAGTTCAAATATTAAAGGGGGTGAAGCAGAGGTAGGAAGGTAGGAACTTTAAGTTGATTGAGAATTTTTGAACTCAGTATTGTGACTGATCTTACTGTTGCCATTTTTTATTCATTTCAACAGTCAAGTCTGCATTTTGAGAAAAGTATAGACTGAAGTAAAAGAAAATAAAAAGGTCTTATGCTGATTCAGAAATATATTTGTGATGCCAACATACTGGATTTTGTTCTCGTGTTTCCACACAAACAAAACAAAACAGCATCAGGCCACCCTGGATGCATTAGTACGATCAGTCACAACACAAAGATGTGAAGAGATGTAAAAATAAGGACACAGGAGGAGGACAAAAAAAGAGATGTGGTCTAATGGGAGGGAAAAGAGGTTCCAGCTCTACCTATACTGTCAGAAGTACTGTACCTCTGAAGGAAAGAAGCTTAGCTTTTCTATGTGTATATTTGGATATAAAAGACTTGCACAAGGTTTGACAGTCTACAAAGATATAGTACAGAGGATTTGTGTAAACAAGGCTCCCTTTTTGATATTTTTTTAATGATAACAAAAATTACAACTATCTATAGTCTCTGCCTATGCTCGGGAAAAGCTACGAGAAAAAGGAGAGTCAAGGGAGATCAAATTGTGCTATTTTTGCACCTAATACATATAGCGCATATTCGTAGCCCATATTTCAGAATTACTTACTGCAGTCTGAATCCAGAGAGACAAGGGAATAGAAATGGTGGGGAAGAAATGAAGAAATGTCAGACGTGTTATTAAGGAATGAAAAAAGAAAAAACTTGGTAGAGGGGCAGCGAATCCCTGCATTCTAAGAGGAAGTACTGCGCCGACACATTTGCAGTCTGTATTCGATTACATGCAACCTCGAGATACAATATGTTCAGCTGCAGCTGCAGATTGGACAATGAACCATAATAACTTCAAACCTTTGGCCCTGACAGTGCTCCTCCTGCTACTAAACCAAAAGCTTCTGCTTGTTGTTGACTTTCGGTCGCCACCGTTGGAAAACGTTGCAGAAGCCCTTCGCAGTCATTCAACTTCTCCATGTCCGTTTCATTGGGCAGTTTTGCTGCTCGCAGCAGTATGGCTTTGACATGCTGTAAATCAAAACTGCCAAACCAGCAGGGCCACAGTTTCAATTTAACCTCATTTATCCGGGTGCATTAACATTTCATTAGTCCTCCACGGCAGGACTTAATACAGACAGTGTTGTTTGACTGCGCTAATGGCCGAAGAACTTCGATGGCTTGGCAAAGTCAGGAAGCTTTTTGTGCACTTCGATAGCACCAAGGTTGCAGGTTAATTGTGATTGTTCTGAAGCAATCTGGAGAATCTGAACTTCTTTCTAGTGCATTACAATTGTACAAAAATGAAACCCAGGCTTACCTCCAGAGAGGGTCCTTCTAAAATGCATACGTGGTTAAATTAGAAATACAGCAGAAACATAAGCTGGAAGCAAGTCACCAGCTGTGCCGCAACATACAGCGTAGTTGGCAGGCGCGGGGTGAGAGCTGGAAAGATGTGAGAGGCGAGATCCACTGAGGCAGCTACTAAAGGGTCTGAAGCAGCCAGGAGATTAATGAGGCCAACATCCAGACCTGCTAGTGGTCATTTCAGAGAAGTGGATGAAAACTGAAACTTTGGGGTATAAAAAGTGGGAAAATGCCAGGCGAAAGCACTATAACAACCGCCCCAACACCTCGCGTTAGCATCCAAAACTCAAAAAGGAAGAAACCTGCAGTGCTGTATCGAGTACCTGCTGTTCTTGGCAATTGGTGGGGGGTGTGTGGGATGGCAGACAGACACTAACGCGACAAGGGTGACTCACATGCTGCTATCGCCCAGCTCTTCATAGAGGTTAGCACTGGGAGCACCCGCTGGAGCTGCTTTCCCTCCTGGTGGTAGAGCCATCTGAATCCTGGCAGTCTTGGCACACTCCGCCTGTCGCCTGAGCAAAGCGTTAACATTCACAGTCACCAACGGACCAACTTTTGAGTCCACGTGCAGATAAAACTTGTAGTGGAACATACAAAGAAAAAAAAAATCAACCCCCAAAAAATGGTTTGTTTCTCTCACACTAAATGTAGTTAAGAATAAACCAGCCACATCACTTATGTATGAAGGCTCCAGCATGAATTAATGATGTGTTTTCATAAGTCAATTTTAGGAAAAAAAAAAAGAGGAAGCACATGCAGTTCTTGGGAAAGATTTCTGGTGCTACATCCAGTCCATGCGTGAATGGGTGTTGGAGCTAGTAAAAAAGAACTTGCTAAAGTTAACATCTATGCTTGTTTTAAGCCCGTGCACACTGCTTACCTTTGATAAAACATGAAAGTGATTTAAAAAAAATACTTGCAGCAAAGAGAACTGAAACAATAAATTAAACCGACGATTCCTGACAACAGAAAGTTTCTCAGTAAAAAAAAAAAAATTGTTGGTAGTGAAAAAATGTGTTTTCCACATTTCTGACATGTTTTGTCCTCATTTTATCCTGACATTTCCCTTCAAAACAACTTGTGCAAAGAAGTTGTTTCAAGATGTTTTTAAGTCGCAGCATGAACAACTTGTCATATTCAAAGGAGGTATTTGTTTCAATCCAATTGGTTCGGTTGTGCTGCTTCTGCTCGTGACATTCAATTCATCGGTGGTTGACTGTTCTTTCACCAAATTATTCCCATTAAGAGAGGCTGCGAGATTACACACTGATTTCCGTAATTCACAAGAGGAATCAGTGTCCCTTGGTTCCATGATGGTCGAGACATTTGAAAGGGGGGGGGGGTATTAACCCCCCTGCTTTTCGTTTGTGACAGCTCCTCCTTAAATGGTGAATGAATAATGAAGATCAGAGGAACTGTACCTCTCTCATGCTCTTCAAGCAGTAAAAGCGTAATCACTTGTAAAACGTGAGAAATTACTTACTCTTTGAACCTGATCAGATGATTTGATCCGACGGGAAGATGCGTCAGGAAGAAAGAAAGAAGGGGACAAGAAAGTATAATTAGATCATTTGCCATGACTGCAATCACATACAATGCTCATGCTAGAGAGTGAGGAGCAGGAAAAACTTATACTAGGCGCACATGTTTAGGAATTACTGATATTTTCCTGAATGGACGAAAGTCCAAATGTTGGCTCTGAAACATGTGTCTCCTTTTTAATGTCTAAGCTGAGTAAGAAGCCCTGGAGCCACCAGCAGTCACTGCAGGGCTACATGGGAAAGGAGCCTCTGCTTTTCTCTTAAGTGAATCTTACATGCTCCATGTCACCATTACTTATTCACAACACATTTAAATTATTCCACATGAGTCAACAAATTGATGCTTTGAATATTGCATTCACTCCCAAATTTAGGCAACAGTAAATTATGTTGACAAACAGAAATGGGGGGAAATTATTTTGTAAATCATTTAACTTTACCAAAGCACTGTCGCCACCAACAAAGGACCATCTGCTGCGACAGTTTGTGTGTGGCGTCTAATGTCACCATCAACAGTTTTCGGCTGTGTGTTTGGTCTGTGCATTTTGGATCAGGACAACCACTCTACCCATCTGCTGCGAATAAACATTTCCCGAACATAACTGTTTATGGAGCACTCGCAGCGTGTCCACAGTTCGAGAGGATAAGAACCCATCGCCTGCCAAATAAGATTTCTATTACCTCTCCAGTTTAATTGTCGCTTTGAACAAAAAAAAAGCGTCTCTCTTTTTTTTCCCCACGCGAGAACGACAGCGCGAGGAAAAAAAACCCCAAACAAAACACACGGAGAGCACAGTTTATCGCGCGCGCGTCGGCCCGACAAGATTAAGTAGCGTGAAGACGCGCTGTGATGGTCACAATTGGCTGTAGATGTTTGTCACAAATGAGTGTTAATTAATCTGCTTTCACAGAGCGTGAGCAGGAAGATTAGCCCAGCAGAGAGCGCAGTCAGCATGTCTGATGAGAGAGAGGGAAACAGATACAGGGGAAGATACCCCCCACCTCCAACCCCCGCCCCCACCCTCTGACCACACACACACACACACACACACACACACACACACACACACACACACACACACACACACACACAGGCAGGAGAAAGTGCTCCCACAGATAATATGCCACAGGGTACAGGCTGTAAACCATCCTTTACATATATACAGTAACCTGCTGATTCGTCAATAAGGAACAAACTGTTTACCCCAGATCACAAGTGTGACGCACAATGATCTGCTAAATTTAAATGAAACACTTTCCTCCTAATTTCCTGACAACTACTGTAGTTAACGATGATTAATCAATACAGAGGACTTGGAGACTGACTGTTTGTAGGTGACCATGACGATGAGGATGGCAGGGATGCAGCAGAGGATAATGATGATGGCCAGGGCCAGGAGAGCCCCCTCGGTGTAGCCCACTGCCTGGGCGGCCTTCTTCACACTGGCCACAACATCTGGGGAGCGGATCTCCAGGATTCGACCGCCTTCGCCCAGGTGCGGCTGGAACTCCTTATTGATTTCCAACACGTTCCCATCTAAAAACCTGTGACACACAACACGCACACACACACACACATACACACAGACAGAGAAATGGAATCAAAAATGCTGCACACAGTTCACCTATTGATAATGCATGTTTCTAAAAATAAGTCTGGAATATTTTTTAACATAGACAATGTGAAAACAATGTGATGATGTGCAGCAGCTATGCAGAGCTGTCGGGAGGCAGGAATGTCTCAGTGGGAGATATTTGTGTGGCACGGAGGCTCAAAATGTAGCCATGAAGAGCAAATGGAATAAATGTTTGTGTTAGGACTGAGCAGTATCAGCAAAGCTGCATCACAGTTTCCTTTCTTCTATTCAACAGTCTTGTCTTGCACCAACAGTTTGCATCCACATCTGAGAGCGTCTGAATGATGACTTGTGGAGGTGGACACTCATTCTGACGAAGCTAGAAATGATAATCACTTCATCCTTAAGTGCTGCTCTTCTTTTAGGAGCTTGGGGAGAGGTTCCAGTGCTGTTCAGCAGTCTTGGCCACAATTTAACAGGTTTGGTTCACTCTCACTTCTCTCATTATGTCATTTGTGGCAACT